>CM059427.1:99882187-100219181 GCA_030390025.1 Squalus acanthias | reverse complement strand
GAGAGAGCGAGCGAGAGAGGGAGACGGAGAGAGCGAGCGAGAGAGGGAGACGGAGAGAGCGAGCGAGAGAGGGAGACGGAGAGAGCGAGCGAGAGAGGGAGACGGAGAGAGCGAGCGAGAGAGGGAGACGGAGAGAGCGAGCGAGAGAGGGAGACGGAGAGAGCGAGCGAGAGAGGGAGACGGAGAGAGCGAGCGAGAGAGGAGACGGAGAGAGCGAGCGAGAGAGGGAGACGGAGAGAGCGAGCGAGAGAGGGAGACGGAGAGAGCGAGCGAGAGAGAGAGACGGAGAGAGCGAGCGAGAGAGAGAGACGGAGAGAGCGAGCGAGAGAGAGAGACGGAGAGAGCGAGCGAGAGAGAGAGACGGAGAGAGCGAGCGAGAGAGAGAGACGGAGAGAGCGAGCGAGAGAGAGAGAGACGGAGAGAGCGAGCGAGAGAGAGAGACGGAGAGAGCGAGCGAGAGAGAGAGACGGAGAGAGCGAGCGAGAGAGAGAGACGGAGAGAGCGAGCGAGAGAGAGAGACGGAGAGAGCGAGCGAGAGAGAGAGACGGAGAGAGCGAGCGAGAGAGAGAGACGAGAGAGCGAGCGAGAGAGAGAGACGAGAGAGCGAGCGAGAGAGAGAGACGGAGAGAGCGAGCGAGAGAGAGAGACGGAGAGAGCGAGCGAGAGAGAGAGACGGAGAGAGCGAGCGAGAGAGAGAGACGGAGAGAGCGAGCGAGAGAGAGAGACGGAGAGAGCGAGCGAGAGAGAGAGACGGAGAGAGCGAGCGAGAGAGAGAGACGGAGAGAGCGAGCGAGAGAGAGAGACGGAGAGAGCGAGCGAGAGAGAGAGACGGAGAGAGCGAGCGAGAGAGAGAGACGGAGAGAGCGAGCGAGAGAGAGAGACGGAGAGAGCGAGCGAGAGAGAGAGACGGAGAGAGCGAGCGAGAGAGAGAGACGGAGAGAGCGAGCGAGAGAGAGAGACGGAGAGAGCGAGCGAGAGAGAGAGACGGAGAGAGCGAGCGAGAGAGAGAGACGGAGAGAGCGAGCGAGAGAGAGAGACGGAGAGAGCGAGCGAGAGAGAGAGACGGAGAGAGCGAGCGAGAGAGAGAGACGGAGAGAGCGAGCGAGAGAGGGAGGCGGAGAGAGCGAGCGAGAGAGGGAGGCGGAGAGAGCGAGCGAGAGAGGGAGGCGGAGAGAGCGAGCGAGAGAGGGAGGCGGAGAGAGCGAGCGGGGAGGGGGAGGGGGAGGCGGAGGCAGAGGGGGAGGGGGAGGCGGGAGAGGGAGAGCGAGCGCGGGAGGCGGAGGCGGAGCGAGAGAGAGCGAGCGCGGGAGGCGGAGGCGGAGCGAGAGAGAGCGAGCGCGGGAGGCGGAGGCGGGGAGAGAGAGCGAGCGCGGGAGGCGGAGGCGGGGAGAGAGAGAGCGAGCGCGGGAGGCGGAGGCGGAGAGAGAGAGAGCGAGCGCCGGAGGCGGAGAGAGAGAGAGCGAGCGCGGGAGGCGGAGGCGGAGAGAGAGAGAGCGAGCGCCGGAGGCGGAGAGAGAGAGAGCGAGCGCGGGAGGCGGAGGCGGAGAGAGAGAGAGCGAGCGCGGGAGGCGGAGGCGGAGAGAGAGAGAGCGAGCGCGGGAGGCGGAGGCGGAGAGAGAGAGCGCGAGCGCGGGAGGCGGAGGCGGAGAGAGAGAGCGCGAGCGCGGGAGGCGGAGGCGGAGAGAGAGCGAGCGACGGAGGCGGAGAGAGAGAGCGAGAGACGGAGGCGGAGAGAGAGAGCGAGAGACGGAGGCGGAGAGAGAGAGCGAGAGACGGAGGCGGAGAGAGAGAGCGAGAGACGGAGGCGGAGAGAGAGAGCGAGAGACGGAGGCGGAGAGAGAGAGCGAGAGACGGAGG
Source organism: Squalus acanthias (assembly GCA_030390025.1). NCBI lineage: Eukaryota > Metazoa > Chordata > Chondrichthyes > Squaliformes > Squalidae > Squalus > Squalus acanthias. The sequence continues at coordinate 100,217,324 of CM059427.1, read as the reverse complement.
CGGAGAGAGAGAGAGCGAGAGACGGAGGCGGAGAGAGAGAGCGAGAGACGGAGGCGGAGAGAGAGAGCGAGAGACGGAGGCGGAGAGAGAGAGCGAGAGACGGAGGCGGAGAGAGAGAGCGAGAGACGGAGGCGGAGAGAGAGAGCGAGAGACGGAGGCGGAGAGAGAGAGCGAGAGACGGAGGCGGAGAGAGAGAGCGAGAGACGGAGGCGGAGAGAGAGAGCGAGAGACGGAGGCGGAGAGAGAGAGCGAGAGACGGAGGCGGAGAGAGAGAGCGAGAGACGGAGGCGGAGAGAGAGAGCGAGAGGGAGGCGGAGAGAGAGCGAGAGGGAGGCGGAGAGAGAGCGAGAGCCGGAGGCGGAGAGAGAGCGAGAGACGGAGGCGGAGAGAGAGCGAGAGACGGAGGCGGAGAGAGAGCGAGAGGGAGGCGGAGAGAGAGCGAGAGACGGAGGCGGAGAGAGAGAGCGAGAGACGGAGGCGGAGAGAGAGAGCGAGAGACGGATGCGGAGAGAGAGAGCGAGAGACGGATGCGGAGAGAGAGAGCGAGAGACGGATGCGGAGAGAGAGAGCGAGAGACGGATGCGGAGAGAGAGAGCGAGAGACGGATGCGGAGAGAGAGAGCGAGAGACGGATGCGGAGAGAGAGAGCGAGAGACGGATACGGAGAGAGAGAGCGAGAGACGGATACGGAGAGAGAGAGCGAGAGACGGATACGGAGAGAGAGCGAGAGACGGATACGGAGAGAGAGAGAGAGAGCGAGAGACGGATACGGAGAGAGAGAGAGAGCGAGAGACAGATACGGGGAGAGAGAGAGAGCGAGAGACAGATACGGAGAGAGAGAGCGAGCGACAGATACGGAGAGAGAGCGAGAGATAGATATGGAGAGAGAGAGAGAGAGCGAGAGATAGATACGGAGAGAGAGAGAGAGCGAGAGATAGATACGGAGAGAGAGAGAGCGAGAGATAGATACGGAGAGAGAGAGCGAGAGATAGATACGGAGAGAGAGAGAGCGAGAGATAGATACGGAGAGAGAGAGAGAGCGAGAGATAGATACGGAGAGAGAGAGAGAGCGAGAGATAGATACGGAGAGAGAGAGAGAGAGCGAGAGATAGATACGGAGAGAGAGAGAGAGCGAGAGATAGATACGGAGAGAGAGAGAGAGCGAGAGATAGATACGGGGAGAGAGAGAGAGCGAGAGATAGATACGGAGAGAGAGAGAGCGAGAGATAGATACGGAGAGACAGAGAGCGAGAGATAGATACGGAGAGAGAGAGAGAGAGAGCGAGAGATAGATACGGAGAGAGAGAGAGAGATAGATACGGAGAGAGAGAGAGAGATAGATACGGAGAGAGAGAGCGAGAGATAGATACGGAGAGAGAGAGAGCGAGAGATAGATACGGAGAGAGAGCGAGAGATAGATACGGAGAGAGAGAGAGAGAGAGCGAGAGATAGATACGGAGAGAGAGAGAGAGAGATAGATACGGAGAGAGAGAGCGAGAGATAGATACGGAGAGAGAGAGCGAGAGATAGATACGGAGAGAGAGAGCGAGAGATAGATACGGCGAGAGATAGATACGGAGAGAGAGAGAGAGAGCGAGAGATAGATACGGAGAGAGAGAGAGAGCGAGAGATAGATACGGAGAGAGAGAGAGAGCGAGAGATAGATACGGAGAGAGAGAGAGAGCGAGAGATAGATACGGAGAGAGAGAGAGAGCGAGAGATAGATACGGAGAGAGAGAGAGAGCGAGAGATAGATACGGAGAGAGAGAGCGAGAGATAGATACGGAGAGAGAGCGAGAGATAGATACGGAGAGAGAGAGAGCGAGAGATAGATACGGAGAGAGAGAGAGCGAGAGATAGATACGGAGAGAGAGAGAGAGAGAGCGAGAGATAGATACGGAGAGAGAGAGAGAGATAGATACGGAGAGAGAGAGAGAGATAGATACGGAGAGAGAGAGCGAGAGATAGATACGGAGAGAGAGAGCGAGAGATAGATACGGAGAGAGAGAGCGAGAGATAGATACGGAGAGAGAGAGAGATAGATACGGAGAGAGAGAGCGAGAGATAGATACGGAGAGAGAGAGCGAGAGATAGATACGGAGAGAGAGAGCGAGAGATAGATACGGAAAAAGAGAGCGAGAGATAGATACGGAGAGAGAGCGAGAGATAGATACGGAGAGAGAGAGCGAGAGACAGATACGGAGAGAGAGAGAGAGAGCGAGAGACAGATACGGAGAGAGAGAGAGAGCGAGAGACAGATACGGAGAGAGAGAGAGAGCGAGAGACAGATACGGAGAGAGAGCGAGCGAGAGACAGATACGGAGAGAGAGAGCGAGCGAGAGACAGATACGGAGAGAGAGAGCGAGCGAGAGACAGATACGGAGAGAGAGAGAGCGAGAGACAGATACGGAGAGAGAGAGAGAGAGCGAGGGACAGATACGGAGAGAGAGAGAGAGCGAGAGACAGATACGGAGAGAGAGAGCGAGAGACAGATACGGAGAGAGAGAGCGAGAGACAGATACGGAGAGAGAGAGCGAGAGACAGATACGGAGGGAGAGAGAGAGCGAGAGGCGGATGCGGAGGGAGAGAGAGAGCGAGAGGCGGATGCGGAGGGAGAGAGAGCGAGAGGCGGATGCGGAGAGAGAGAGCGAGCGAGAGACGGATACGGAGAGAGAGAGCGAGCGAGCGATAGATACAGAGAGAGAGAGCGAGAGATAGATACGGAGAGAGAGAGCGAGCGAGAGATAGATACGGAGAGAGAGAGCGAGAGATAGATACGGAGAGAGAGAGAGAGCGAGAGATAGATACGGAGAGAGAGAGAGCGAGAGATAGATACGGAGAGAGAGAGAGAGCGAGAGATAGATACGGAGAGAGAGAGAGTGCGAGAGATAGATACGGAGAGAGAGAGAGAGCGAGAGATAGATACGGAGAGAGAGAGAGAGCGAGAGATAGATACGGAGAGAGAGAGAGAGCGAGAGATAGATACGGAGAGAGAGAGAGAGCGAGAGATAGATACGGAGAGAGAGCGAGAGATAGATACGGAGAGAGAGAGCGAGAGATAGATACGGAGAGAGAGAGCGAGAGATAGATACGGAGAGAGAGAGCGAGAGATAGATACGGAGAGAGAGAGAGCGAGAGATAGATACGGAGAGAGAGAGAGCGAGAGATAGATACGGAGAGAGAGAGAGCGAGAGATAGATACGGAGAGAGAGAGAGCGAGAGATAGATACGGAGAGAGAGAGAGCCGGAGGCGGAGGGAGAGAGAGAGCGAGAGGCGGAGGCGGAGGGAGAGAGAGAGCGAGAGGCGGAGGGAGAGAGAGAGCGAGAGGCGGAGGGAGAGAGAGAGCGAGAGGCGGAGGGAGAGAGAGAGCGAGAGGCGGAGGCGGAGGGAGAGAGAGAGCGAGAGGCGGAGGCGGAGAGAGCGAGAGGCGGAGGGGGAGGGAGAGAGAGAGCGAGAGGCGGAGGGGGAGCGAGAGCGAGAGGGAGAGGCGGAGAGGGAGAGGGAGAGGCGGAGGGCGAGGGAGAGGGAGAGCGAGAGGCGGAGGGAGAGGGAGAGAGAGCGGGAGAGCGAGAGGCGGAGGGAGAGGGAGAGGGAGAGGGGGAGGGGGAGGGGGAGCGAGAGCGGGAGGGGGAGGGGGAGGGAGAGGGAGAGGGAGAGGCGGAGAGAGAGAGAGCGAGAGACAGATACGGAGAGAGAGAGAGAGCGAGAGACAGATACGGAGAGAGAGAGCGAGAGACAGATACGGAGGGAGAGAGAGCGAGAGGCGGATGCGGAGGGAGAGAGAGAGCGAGAGGCGGATGCGGACGGAGAGAGAGAGCGAGAGGCGGAGGCGGAGGGAGAGTGAGAGCGGGAGGCGGAGGGAGAGAGAGAGCGAGAGGCGGAGGCGGAGGGAGAGAGAGAGCGAGAGGCGGAGGCGGAGGGAGAGAGAGAGCGAGAGGCGGAGGGGGAGGGAGAGCGGGAGGCGGAGGGAGAGGGAAAGCGAGAGGCGGAGGGAGAGGGAGAGCGAGAGGCGGAGGGAGAGGGAGAGGGAGAGGGAGAGGGAGAGGGAGAGGGAGAGAGAGAGAGAGAGAGAGAGAGAGAGCGAGAGACGGAGGCGGAGGGAGAGAGAGAGCGAGAGACGGAGGCGGAGGGAGAGAGAGAGCGAGAGACGGAGGCGGAGGGAGAGAGAGAGCGAGAGACGGAGGCGGAGAGAGAGAGCGAGAGACGGAGGCGGAGGGAGAGAGAGAGCGAGAGACGGAGGCGGAGAGAGAGAGAGAGCGAGAGACGGAGGCGGAGAGAGAGAGAGAGCGAGAGACGGTGGCGGAGAGAGAGAGAGCGAGAGACGGAGGCGGAGAGAGAGAGAGCGAGAGACGGAGGCGGAGAGAGAGAGCGAGAGACGGAGGCGGAGAGAGTGAGAGAGCGCGGGAGACGGAGGCGGAGAGAGAGAGAGAGCGCGGGAGACGGAGGCGGAGAGAGAGAGAGAGCGCGGGAGACGGAGGCGGAGAGAGAGAGAGCGCGGGAGACGGAGGCGGAGAGAGAGAGAGCGAGAGAGAGACGGAGTGAGAGAGAGAGAGCGAGAGAGAGATACGGAGAGAGAAAGGGAGAGAGCGAGATAGATACGGAGAGAGAGAGAGAGAACGAGATAGATACAGAGAGAGAAAGAGAGAGAGCGAGATAGATACGGAGAGAGAGAGAGAGAGCGAGATAGATACGGAGAGAGAAAGGGAGAGAGCGAGATAGATACGGAGAGAGAAAGAGCGAGATAGATACGGAGAGAGAGAGAGCGAGATAGATACGGAGTGAGAGAGAGAGAGCGAGAGATAGATACGGAGAAAGATAGATACGGAGAGAGAGAGATACGGAGAGAGAGAGAGAGCGAGAGAGAGATACGGAGAGAGAGAGAGCGAGATAGATACGGAGAGAGAGAGAGCGAGATAGACACGGAGAGAGAGAGAGAGAGCGAGAGATAGATACGGAGAAAGATAGATACGGAGAGAGAGAGATACGGAGAGAGAGAGAGCAAGAGAGAGATACGGAGAGAGAGAGAGCGAGATAGATATGGAGAGAGAGAGAGCGAGATAGATACGGAGAGAGAGAGAGAGAGAGAGCGAGATAGATACAGAGAGAGAGAGCGAGATAGATACGGAGAGAGAAAGAGAGAGAGCGAGATAGATACGGAGAGAGAGAGAGAGAGCGAGATAGATACGGAGAGAGAAAGAGAGAGAGAGAGAGATAGATACGGAGAGAGAGAGAGAGAGATAGATGCGGAGTGAGAGAGAGAGAGCGAGAGATAGATACGGAGAGAGAGAGAGAGCGAGAGATAGATACGGAGAGAGAGAGAGAGAGCGAGATAGATACGGAGAGAGAGAGAGAGCGAGATAGATACGGAGAGAGAGAGAGAGAGAGCGAGATAGATACGGAGAGAGAGAGAGAGAGAGCGAGATAGATACAGAGAGAGAGAGAGAGCGAGATAGATACGGAGTGAGAGAGAGAGAGCGAGAGATAGATACGGAGAAAGATAGATACGGAGAGAGAGAGATACGGAGAGAGAGAGAGCGAGTGAGAGATACGGCGAGAGAGAGAGCGAGAGAGAAATACGGAGAGAGAGAGCGAGAGAGAAATACGGAGAGAGAGAGAGCGAGAGAGAGATACGGAGAGAGAGAGAGCGAGAGAGAGAGACAGCGAGAGATAGATACGGAGAGAGAGAGAGAGAGAGATAGATACGGGGAGAGAGAGAGAGCGAGAGATAGATACGGGGAGAGAGAGAGACACAGCGAAAGATGGATACGGAGAGAGAGAGAGAGCGAGAGATAGATGCGGAGAGAGAGAGAGAGCGAGAGATAGATACGGGGAGAGAGAGAGAGATAGATACCGGGAGAGAGAGAGAGCGAGAGATAGATACGGGGAGAGAGAGAGAGCGAGAGAGAGATACGGAGAGAGAGAGAGCGAGAGAGAGATACGGAGAGAGAGAGAGCGAGAGAGAGATACGGAGAGAGAGAGATACGGAGAGAGAGAGAGCGAGAGATAGATACGGAGAGAGAGAGAGAGCGAGATAGATACGGAGAGAGAGAGAGAGAGATAGATACGGGGAGAGAGAGAGAGCGAGAGATAGATACGGGGAGAGAGAGAGACACAGCGAAAGATGGATACGGAGAGAGAGAGAGAGAGCGAGAGACAGATGCGGAGAGAGAGAGAGAGCGAGAGATAGATACGGGGAGAGAGAGAGAGATAGATACCGGGAGAGAGAGAGAGCGAGAGATAGATACGGGGAGAGAGAGAGAGCGAGAGATAGGTACGGAGAGAGAGAGAGAGCGAGAGATAGATACGGGGAGAGAGAGAGAGCGAGAGATAGATACGGGGAGAGAGAGTGAGCGAGAGATAGATACGGGGAGAGAGAGAGAGCGAGAGATAGATACGGTGAGAGAGAGAGCGAGAGATAGATACGGAGAGAGAGAGAGAGCGAGAGATAGATACGGAGAGAGAGAGACAGAGCGAGAGATGGATACGGAGAGAGAGAGACAGAGCGAGAGATGGATACGGAGAGAGAGAGACACAGCGAGAGATGGATACGGAGAGAGAGAGAGAGAGCGAGAGATAGATACAGAGAGAGAGAGAGAGAGATAGATACGGAGAGAGAGAGATAGCGGGAGATAGATACGGAGAGAGAGAGAGAGAGCGCGGGAGATAGATACGGAGAGAGAGAGAGCGAGCGCGGGAGACAGATACGGAGAGAGAGAGCGGGAGACAGATACGGAGAGAGAGAGCGAGAGATAGATACGGAGAGAGAGAGCGAGATAGATACGGAGAGAGAGAGAGAGCGAGATAGATACGGAATGAGAGAGCGAGAGATAGATACGGACAGAGTGAGAGAGCGAGATAGATACGGAGAGAGAGAGAGCGAGATAGATACGGAGAGAGAGAGAGCGAGATAGATACGGAGAGAGAGAGAGAGAGCGAGAGATTGATACGGAGAGAGAGAGAGATATAGATACGGAGAGAGAGAGAGAGATATAGATACGGAGAGAGAGAGAGAGAGCGAGAGATTGATACGGAGAGAGAGAGAGCGAGAGAGAGATACGGAGAGAGAGAGATACGGAGCGAGAGAGAGACGGAGTGAGAGAGAGAGAGCGAGAGAGAGATACGGAGAGAGAAAGGGAGAGAGCGAGATAGATACGGAGAGAGAGAGAGAGAACGAGATAGATACAGAGAGAGAAAGAGAGAGAGCGAGATAGATACGGAGAGAGAGAGAGAGAGCGAGATAGATACGGAGAGAGAAAGGGAGAGAGCGAGATAGATACGGAGAGAGAAAGAGCGAGATAGATACGGAGAGAGAGAGAGCGAGATAGATACGGAGTGAGAGAGAGAGAGCGAGAGATAGATACGGAGAAAGATAGATACGGAGAAAGATAGATACGGAGAGAGAGAGATACGGAGAGAGAGAGAGAGCGAGAGAGAGATACGGAGAGAGAGAGAGCGAGATAGATACGGAGAGAGAGAGAGCGAGATAGACACGGAGAGAGAGAGAGAGAGCGAGAGATAGATACGGAGAAAGATAGATACGGAGAGAGAGAGATACGGAGAGAGAGAGAGCAAGAGAGAGATACGGAGAGAGAGAGAGCGAGATAGATATGGAGAGAGAGAGAGCGAGATAGATACGGAGAGAGAGAGAGAGAGAGCGAGATAGATACAGAGAGAGAGAGCGAGATAGATACGGAGAGAGAAAGAGAGAGAGCGAGATAGATACGGAGAGAGAGAGAGAGAGCGAGATAGATACGGAGAGAGAAAGAGAGAGAGAGAGATAGATACGGAGAGAGAGAGAGAGAGATAGATGCGGAGTGAGAGAGAGAGAGCGAGAGATAGATACGGAGAGAGAGAGAGAGCGAGAGATAGATACGGAGAGAGAGAGAGAGAGCGAGATAGATACGGAGAGAGAGAGAGAGCGAGATAGATACGGAGAGAGAGAGAGAGAGAGCGAGATAGATACGGAGAGAGAGAGAGAGAGAGAGCGAGATAGATACGGAGAGAGAGAGAGAGAGAGAGCGAGATAGATACAGAGAGAGAGAGAGAGCGAGATAGATACGGAGTGAGAGAGAGAGAGCGAGAGATAGATACGGAGAAAGATAGATACGGAGAGAGAGATACGGAGAGAGAGAGAGCGAGTGAGAGATACGGCGAGAGAGAGAGCGAGAGAGAAATACGGAGAGAGAGAGAGCGAGAGAGAGATACGGAGAGAGAGAGAGCGAGAGAGAGAGACAGCGAGAGATAGATACGGAGAGAGAGAGAGAGAGAGATAGATACGGGGAGAGAGAGAGAGCGAGAGATAGATACGGGGAGAGAGAGAGACACAGCAAAAGATGGATACGGAGAGAGAGAGAGAGCGAGAGATAGATGCGGAGAGAGAGAGAGAGCGAGAGATAGATACGGGGAGAGAGAGAGAGATAGATACCGGGAGAGAGAGAGAGCGAGAGATAGATACGGGGAGAGAGAGAGAGCGAGAGAGAGATACGGAGAGAGAGAGAGAGAGAGAGAGATACGGAGAGAGAGAGAGCGAGAGAGAGATACGGAGAGAGAGAGAGCGAGAGATAGATACGGAGAGAGAGAGAGAGCGAGATAGATACGGAGAGAGAGAGAGAGAGATAGATACGGGGAGAGAGAGAGAGCGAGAGATAGATACGGGGAGAGAGAGAGACACAGCGAAAGATGGATACGGAGAGAGAGAGAGAGAGAGCGAGAGATAGATGCGGAGAGAGAGAGAGAGCGAGAGATAGATACGGGGAGAGAGAGAGAGATAGATACCGGGAGAGAGAGAGAGCGAGAGATAGATACGGGGAGAGAGAGAGAGCGAGAGATAGGTACGGAGAGAGAGAGAGAGCGAGAGATAGATACGGGGAGAGAGAGAGAGCGAGAGATAGATACGGGGAGAGAGAGTGAGCGAGAGATAGATACGGGGAGAGAGAGAGAGCGAGAGATAGATACGGTGAGAGAGAGAGCGAGAGATAGATACGGAGAGAGAGAGAGAGCGAGAGATAGATACGGAGAGAGAGAGACAGAGCGAGAGATGGATACGGAGAGAGAGAGACAGAGCGAGAGATGGATACGGAGAGAGAGAAACACAGCGAGAGATGGATACGGAGAGAGAGAGAGAGAGCGAGAGATAGATACAGAGAGAGAGAGAGAGAGAGAGATACGGAGAGAGAGAGATAGCGGGAGATAGATACGGAGAGAGAGAGAGAGAGCGCGGGAGATAGATACGGAGAGAGAGAGAGCGAGCGCGGGAGACAGATACGGAGAGAGAGAGCGGGAGACAGATACGGAGAGAGAGAGCGAGAGATAGATACGGAGAGAGAGAGCGAGATAGATACGGAGAGAGAGAGAGAGCGAGATAGATACGGAATGAGAGAGCGAGAGATAGATACGGACAGAGTGAGAGAGCGAGATAGATACGGAGAGAGAGAGAGCGAGATAGATACGGAGAGAGAGAGAGCGAGATAGATACGGAGAGAGAGCGAGATAGATACGGAGAGAGAGAGCGAGATAGATACGGAGAGAGAGAGAGCGAGATAGATAGGGAGAGAGAGAGCGAGATAGATACGGAGAGAGAGAGAGCGAGATAGATACAGAGAGAGAGAGCGCGAGGTAGATACGGAGAGAGAGAGAGAGAGCGAGATAGATACGGAGAGAGAGAGAGAGAGCGAGATAGATACGGAGAGAGAGAGAGAGAGCGAGATAGATACGGAGAGAGAGAGAGAGAGCGAGATAGATACGGAGAGAGAGAGAGAGAGCGAGATAGATACGGAGAGAGAGAGAGAGAGCGAGATAGATACGGAGAGAGAGAGAGAGAGCGAGATAGATACGGAGAGAGAGAGAGAGAGCGAGATAGATACGGAGAGAGAGAGAGAGAGCGAGATAGATACGGAGAGAGAGAGAGAGAGCGAGATAGATACGGAGAGAGAGAGAGAGAGCGAGATAGATACGGAGAGAGAGAGAGAGCGAGATAGATACGGAGAGAGAGAGAGAGCGAGATAGATACGGAGAGAGAGAGAGAGCGAGATAGATACGGAGAGAGAGAGAGAGAGAGAGATAGATACGGAGAGAGAGAGAGAGAGCGAGATAGATACGAGAGAGAGAGAGAGAGAGCGAGATAGATACGGAGAAGAGAGAGAGAGAGAGCGAGATAGATACGGAGAGAGAGAGAGAGAGAGCGAGATAGATACGGAGAGAGAGAGAGAGAGAGAGCGAGATAGATACGGAGAGAGAGAGAGAGAGAGCGAGATAGATACAGAGAGAGAGAGAGAGAGCGAGATAGATACGGAGAGAGAGAGAGAGAGAGCGAGATAGATACGGGGAGAGAGAGAGAGAGAGCGAGATAGATACGGAGAGAGAGAGAGAGAGCGAGATAGATACGGAGAGAGAGCGAGAGAGAGCGAGATAGATACGGAGAGAGAGCGAGATAGATACGGAGAGAGAGAGAGAGAGAGAGCGAGATAGATACGGAGAGAGAGAGCGAGCGAGAGATAGATACGGAGAGAGAGAGCGAGCGAGAGATAGATACGGAGAGAGAGAGCGAGCGAGAGACAGATACGGAGAGAGAGAGCGAGCGAGAGATAGATACGGAGAGAGAGAGCGAGCGAGAGATAGATACGGAGAGAGAGAGCGAGCGAGAGATAGATACGGAGAGAGAGCGAGAGATAGATACGGAGAGAGAGCGAGAGATAGATACGGAGAGAGAGCGAGAGATAGATACGGAGAGTGAGAGCGAGAGATAGATACGGAGAGAGAGAGCGAGAAATAGATACAGAGCGAGAGAGCGAGATAGATCCAGAGAGAGAGAGCGAGATAGATACAGAGAGAGAGAGCGAGATAGATACGGAGAGAGAGAGGGCGAGATAGATACGGAGAGAGAGAGGGCGAGATAGATACAGAGAGAGAGAGCGAGTTAGATACGGAGAGAGAGAAAGAGGAGAGCGAGATAGATACGGAGAGAGAGAGAGAGAGCGAGATAGATACAGAGAGAGAGAGAGAGAGAGCGAGATAGATACGGAGAGAGAGAGAGAGAGCGAGATAGATACGGAGAGAGAGAGAGAGAGCGAGAGAGAGAGCGAGATAGATACGGAGAGAGAGAGCGAGATAGATACGGAGAGAGAGAGCGAGATAGATACGGAGAGAGAGAGCGAGATAGATACGGAGAGAGAGAGCGAGATAGATACGGAGAGAGAGAGCGAGATAGATACGGAGAGAGAGCGAGATAGATACGGAGAGAGAGAGCGAGATAGATACGGAGAGAGAGATAGCGAGATAGATACGGAGAGAGAGATAGCGAGATAGATACGGAGTGAGAGAGAGAGAGAGCGAGAGATAGATACGGAGAGAGAGATACGGAGAGAGAGAGAGAGAGAAACGGAGAGAGAGAGCGACAGATAGATACGGAGAGAGAGAGCGACATAGATACGGAGAGAGAGAGCGACAGATAGATACGGAGAGAGAGCGAGAGATAGATACGGAGAGAGAGAGCGACAGATAGATACGGAGAGAGAGAGCGAGAGATAGATACGGAGAGAGAGAGCGACAGATAGATACGGAGAGAGAGAGCGAGAGATAGATACGGAGAGAGAGAGCGAGAGATAGATACGGAGAGAGAGAGCGAGAGATAGATACGGAGAGAGAGAGCGAGAGATAGATACGGAGAGAGAGAGAGCGAGAGATAGATACGGAGAGAGAGCGAGATAGATACGGAGAGAGAGAGAGCGAGATAGATACGGAGAGACAGAGAGCGAGATAGATACGGAGAGAGAGAGAGCGAGATAGATACGGAGAGAGAGAGAGCGAGATAGATACGAGAGAGAGAGCGAGATAGATACGGAGAGAGAAAGAGAGAGAGCGAGATAGATACGGAGAGAGAGAGAGCGAGATAGATACGGAGAGAGAAAGAGAGAGAGCGAGATAGATACGGAGAGAGAGAGAGAGAGAGATAGATATGGAGAGAGAGAGAGCGAGATAGATACGGAGTGAGAGTGAGAGAGCGAGAGATAGATACGGAGAAAGATAGATACGGAGAGAGAGAGATACGGAGAGAGAGAGAACGAGAGAGAGATACGGCGAGAGAGATACGGAGAGAGAGAGCGAGAGAGAGATACGGAGAGAGAGAGAGCGAGAGAGATACGGAGAGAGAGAGAGAGAGATAGATACGGAGAGAGAGAGAGAGAGATAGATACGGAGAGAGAGAGAGAGAGATAGATACGGAGAGAGAGAGAGAGAGATAGATACGGAGAGAGGGAGAGAGAGATAGATACGGAGAGAGAGAGAGAGAGATAGATACGGAGAGAGAGAGAGAGAGATAAATACGGAGAGAGAGAGAGAGAGATAGATACGGAGAGAGAGAGCGAGAGATAGATACGGAGAGAGAGAGCGAGAGATAGATACGGAGAGAGAGAGCGAGAGATAGATACGGAGAGAGAGAGCGAGAGATAGATACGGAGAGAGAGAGAGATAGATACGGAGAGAGAGAGATAGATACGGAGAGAGAGAGATAGATACGGAGAGAGAGAGAGAGATAGATACGGAGAGAGAGAGAGAGATAGATACGGAGAGAGAGAGAGAGATAGATACGGAGAGAGAGAGAGAGATAGATACGGAGGGAGAGAGAGAGATAGATACGGAGGGAGAGAGAGAGATAGATACGGAGAGAGAGAGAGATAGATACAGAGAGAGAGAGAGATAGATACGGAGAGAGAGAGAGAGATAGATACGGAGAGAGAGAGAGAGATAGATACGGAGAGAGAGAGAGAGATAGATACGGAGAGAGAGAGAGAGATACGGAGAGAGAGAGAGAGATAGATACGGAGAGAGAGAGAGAGATAGATACGGAGAGAGAGAGAGAGATAGATACGGAGATAGATACGGTGAGAGAGATAGATACAGAGAGAGAGAGAGAGAGATAGATACGGAGAGAGAGAGAGAGAGATAGATACGGAGAGAGAGAGAGAGAGATAGATACGGAGAGAGAGAGAGAGAGATAGATACGGAGAGAGAGAGAGAGAGATAGATACGGAGAGAGAGAGAGACATAGATACGGAGAGAGAGAGAGAGACATAGATACGGAGAGAGAGAGAGAGAGATAGATACGGAGAGAGAGAGAGAGAGATAGATACGGAGAGAGAGAGAGATAGATACGGAGAGAGAGAGAGAGATAGATACGGAGAGAGAGAGAGAGAGAGATAGATACGGAGAGAGAGAGAGAGAGATAGATACGGAGAGAGAGAGAGCGAGATAGATACGGAGAGAGAGAGAGCGAGATAGATACGGAGAGAGAGAGAGCGAGAGATAGATACGGAGAGAGAGAGCGAGAGATAGATACGGAGAGAGAGAGAGCGAGAGATAGATACGGAGAGAGAGAGAGAGAGAGATATAGATACGGAGAGAGAGAGAGAGAGATAGATACGGAGAGAGAGAGAGAGAGATAGATACGGAGAGAGAGAGAGAGAGATAGATACGGAGAGAGAGAGAGAGAGATAGATACGGAGAGAGAGAGAGAGAGATAGATACGGAGAGAGAGAGAGATAGATACGGAGAGAGAGAGAGAGAGATAGATACGGAGAGAGAGAGAGAGAGATAGATACGGAGAGAGAGAGAGAGAGATAGATACGGAGAGAGAGAGAGAGAGAGATAGATACGGAGAGAGAGAGAGAGAGAGATAGATACGGAGAGAGAGAGAGAGAGAGATAGATACGGAGAGAGAGAGAGAGAGATAGATAGATACGGAGAGAGAGAGAGAGAGATAGATAGATACGGAGAGAGAGAGAGAGAGATAGATACGGAGAGAGAGAGAGAGAGATAGATACGGAGAGAGAGAGCGAGAGATAGATACGGAGAGAGAGAGCGAGAGATAGATACGGAGAGAGAGAGAGCGAGAGATAGATACGGAGAGAGAGAGAGCGAGAGATAGATACGGAGAGAGAGAGCGAGAGATAGATACGGAGAGAGAGAGAGAGATATAGATACGGAGAGAGAGAGAGAGAGCGAGAGATTGATACGGAGAGAGAGAGAGATATAGATACGGAGAGAGAGAGAGAGATATAGATACGGAGAGAGAGAGAGAGAGCGAGAGATTGATACGGAGAGAGAGAGAGCGAGAGAGAGATACGGAGAGAGAGAGATACGGAGAGAGAGAGATACGGAGAGAGAGAGAGCGAGATCGATGCGGAGAGAGAGAGAGCGAGATAGATACGGAGAGAGAGAGAGAGCGAGATAGATACGGAGAGAGAGAGAGAGCGAGATAGATACGGCGAGAGAGAGATACGGAGAGAGAGAGAGAGAGCGAGATAGATACGGAGAGAGAGAGAGAGCGAGATAGATACGGAGAGAGAGAGAGCGAGATAGATACGGAGAGAGAGAGAGAGATAGATACGGAGAGAGAGAGAGCGAGATAGATACGGAGAGAGAGCGAGATAGATACGGAGAGAGAGAGAGCGAGATAGATACGGAGAGAGAGAGAGAGCGAGATAGATAGGGAGAGAGAGAGCGAGATAGATACGGAGAGAGAGAGAGCGAGATAGATACAGAGAGAGAGAGAGAGCGCGAGGTAGATACGGAGAGAGAGAGAGAGAGAGCGAGATAGATACGGAGAGAGAGAGAGAGCGAGATAGATACGGAGAGAGAGAGAGAGCGAGATAGATACGGAGAGAGAGAGAGAGAGAGAGATAGATACGGAGAGAGAGAGAGAGAGAGCGAGATAGATACGGAGAGAGAGAGAGAGAGAGCGAGATAGATACGGAGAGAGAGAGAGAGAGAGCGAGATAGATACGGAGAGAGAGAGAGAGAGAGCGAGATAGATACGGAGAGAGAGAGAGAGAGAGCGAGATAGATACGGAGAGAGAGAGAGAGAGAGCGAGATAGATACGGAGAGAGAGAGAGAGTGAGCGAGATAGATACGGAGAGAGAGAGAGAGAGCGAGATAGATACGGGGAGAGAGAGAGAGAGAGCGAGATAGATACGGAGAGAGAGAGAGAGCGAGATAGATACGGAGAGAGAGCGAGAGAGAGCGAGATAGATACGGAGAGAGAGCGAGATAGATACGGAGAGAGAGAGAGAGAGAGAGCGAGATAGATACGGAGAGAGAGAGCGAGCGAGAGATAGATACGGAGAGAGAGAGCGAGCGAGAGACAGATACGGAGAGAGAGAGCGAGCGAGAGACAGATACGGAGAGAGAGAGCGAGCGAGAGATAGATACGGAGAGAGAGAGCGAGCGAGAGATAGATACGGAGAGAGAGAGCGAGCGAGAGATAGATACGGAGAGAGAGCGAGAGATAGATACGGAGAGAGAGCGAGAGATAGATACGGAGAGAGAGCGAGAGATAGATACGGAGAGTGAGAGCGAGAGATAGATACGGAGAGAGAGAGCGAGAAATAGATACAGAGCGAGAGAGCGAGATAGATCCAGAGAGAGAGAGCGAGATAGATACAGAGAGAGAGAGCGAGATAGATACGGAGAGAGAGAGGGCGAGATAGATACGGAGAGAGAGAGAGCGAGATAGATACAGAGAGAGAGAGCGAGTTAGATACGGAGAGAGAGAAAGAGAGAGCGAGATAGATACGGAGAGAGAGAGAGAGAGCGAGATAGATACAGAGAGAGAGAGAGAGAGCGAGATAGATACGGAGAGAGAGAGAGAGAGCGAGATAGATACGGAGAGAGAGAGAGAGAGCGAGAGAGAGAGCGAGATAGATACGGAGAGAGAGAGCGAGATAGATACGGAGAGAGAGAGCGAGATAGATACGGAGAGAGAGAGCGAGATAGATACGGAGAGAGAGAGCGAGATAGATACGGAGAGAGAGAGCGAGATAGATACGGAGAGAGAGAGCGAGATAGATACGGAGAGAGAGAGCGAGATAGATACGGAGAGAGAGAGCGAGATAGATACGGAGAGAGAGATAGCGAGATAGATACGGAGTGAGAGAGAGAGAGAGCGAGAGATAGATACGGAGAGAGAGATACGGAGAGAGAGAGAGAGAGAAACGGAGAGAGAGAGCGACAGATAGATACGGAGAGAGAGAGCGACATAGATACGGAGAGAGAGAGCGACAGATAGATACGGAGAGAGAGCGAGAGATAGATACGGAGAGAGAGAGCGACAGATAGATACGGAGAGAGAGAGCGAGAGATAGATACGGAGAGAGAGAGCGACAGATAGATACGGAGAGAGAGAGCGAGAGATAGATACGGAGAGAGAGAGCGAGAGATAGATACGGAGAGAGAGAGCGAGAGATAGATACGGAGAGAGAGAGCGAGAGATAGATACGGAGAGAGAGAGAGCGAGAGATAGATACGGAGAGAGCGAGATAGATACGGAGAGAGAGAGAGCGAGAGATAGATACGGAGAGAGAGAGCGAGAGATAGATACGGAGAGAGAGAGAGAGATATAGATACGGAGAGAGAGAGAGAGAGCGAGAGATTGATACGGAGAGAGAGAGAGATATAGATACGGAGAGAGAGAGAGAGATATAGATACGGAGAGAGAGAGAGAGAGCGAGAGATTGATACGGAGAGAGAGAGAGCGAGAGAGAGATACGGAGAGAGAGAGATACGGAGAGAGAGAGATACGGAGAGAGAGAGAGCGAGATCGATGCGGAGAGAGAGAGAGCGAGATAGATACGGAGAGAGAGAGAGAGCGAGATAGATACGGAGAGAGAGAGAGAGCGAGATAGATACGGCGAGAGAGAGATACGGAGAGAGAGAGAGAGAGCGAGATAGATACGGAGAGAGAGAGAGAGCGAGATAGATACGGAGAGAGAGAGAGAGAGATAGATACGGAGAGAGAGAGAGAGAGATAGATACGGAGAGAGAGAGAGCGAGATAGATACGGAGAGAGAGCGAGATAGATACGGAGAGAGAGAGAGCGAGATAGATACGGAGAGAGAGAGAGCGAGATAGTTAGGTAGAGGAGAAGAGCGAGATAGATACGGAGAGAGAGAGAGCGAGATAGACATACAGAAGAGAGAGAGAGCGCGCGACGGTAGATACCGGAGGGAGAGAGAGAGGAGGAGTAGAGAGCGAGATAGATACGGAGAGAGAGAGAGGAGAGCGAGATAGATACGGAGGAGAGAGAGAGAGAGCGAGATAGATACGGAGGAGAGAGAGAGAGAGCGAGATAGATACGGAGAGAGGAGAGAGAGGAGAGTAGGAGATAGGATACGGAGGAGAGAGAGAGAGAGCGAGATAGATACGGAGAGAGAGAGAGAGAGGAGCGAGAAGATAGGAGAGACGGAGAGAGAGAGGAGTAGATCCGGAGAGAGAAGACGTGAGAGAGAGAGAGAGGGGGGGCGAATAGATACGGAGAGAGAGAGAGAGAGAGCGAGATAGATACGGAGAGAGAGAGAGAGAGGCGAGATAGATACGGAGAGAGGAGAGAGGAGAGCGAGATAGATACGGAGAGAGAGAGAGAGAGAGCGAGATAGATACGGAGAGAGAGAGAGAGAGAGCGAGATAGATACGGAGAGAGAGAGAGAGAGCGAGATAGATACGGAGAGAGAGAGAGAGAGAGCGAGATAGATACGGGGAGAGAGAGAGAGAGAGCGAGATAGATACGGAGAGAGAGAGAGAGAGCGAGATAGATACGGAAGAGAGAGCGAGAGAGAGCGAGATAGATACGGAGAGAGAGCGAGATAGATACGGAGAGAGAGAGAGAGAGAGAGCGAGATAGATACGGAGAGAGAGAGCGAGCGAGAGATAGATACGGAGAGAGAGAGCGAGCGAGAGACAGATACGGAGAGAGAGAGCGAGCGAGAGACAGATACGGAGAGAGAGAGCGAGCGAGAGATAGATACGGAGAGAGAGAGCGAGCGAGAGATAGATACGGAGAGAGAGAGCGAGCGAGAGATAGATACGGAGAGAGAGCGAGAGATAGATACGGAGAGAGAGCGAGAGATAGATACGGAGAGAGAGCGAGAGATAGATACGGAGAGTGAGAGCGAGAGATAGATACGGAGAGAGAGAGCGAGAAATAGATACAGAGCGAGAGAGCGAGATAGATCCAGAGAGAGAGAGCGAGATAGATACAGAGAGAGAGAGCGAGATAGATACGGAGAGAGAGAGGGCGAGATAGATACGGAGAGAGAGAGAGCGAGATAGATACAGAGAGAGAGAGCGAGTTAGATACGGAGAGAGAGAAAGAGAGAGCGAGATAGATACGGAGAGAGAGAGAGAGAGCGAGATAGATACAGAGAGAGAGAGAGAGAGCGAGATAGATACGGAGAGAGAGAGAGAGAGCGAGATAGATACGGAGAGAGAGAGAGAGAGCGAGAGAGAGAGCGAGATAGATACGGAGAGAGAGAGCGAGATAGATACGGAGAGAGAGAGCGAGATAGATACGGAGAGAGAGAGCGAGATAGATACGGAGAGAGAGAGCGAGATAGATACGGAGAGAGAGAGCGAGATAGATACGGAGAGAGAGAGCGAGATAGATACGGAGAGAGAGAGCGAGATAGATACGGAGAGAGAGATAGCGAGATAGATACGGAGTGAGAGAGAGAGAGAGCGAGAGATAGATACGGAGAGAGAGATACGGAGAGAGAGAGAGAGAGAAACGGAGAGAGAGAGCGACAGATAGATACGGAGAGAGAGAGCGACATAGATACGGAGAGAGAGAGCGACAGATAGATACGGAGAGAGAGCGAGAGATAGATACGGAGAGAGAGAGCGACAGATAGATACGGAGAGAGAGAGCGAGAGATAGATACGGAGAGAGAGAGCGACAGATAGATACGGAGAGAGAGAGCGAGAGATAGATACGGAGAGAGAGAGCGAGAGATAGATACGGAGAGAGAGAGCGAGAGATAGATACGGAGAGAGAGAGCGAGAGATAGATACGGAGAGAGAGAGAGCGAGAGATAGATACGGAGAGAGAGCGAGATAGATACGGAGAGAGAGAGAGCGAGATAGATACGGAGAGAGAGAGAGCGAGATAGATACGGAGAGAGAGAGAGCGAGATAGATACGGAGAGAGAGAGAGCGAGATAGATACGGAGAGAGAGAGCGAGATAGATACGGAGAGAGAAAGAGAGAGAGCGAGATAGATACGGAGAGAGAGAGAGCGAGATAGATACGGAGAGAGAAAGAGAGAGAGCGAGATAGATACGGAGAGAGAGAGAGAGAGAGATAGATATGGAGAGAGAGAGAGCGAGATAGATACGGAGTGAGAGTGAGAGAGCGAGAGATAGATACGGAGAAAGATAGATACGGAGAGAGAGAGATACGGAGAGAGAGAGAGAGCGAGAGAGAGATACGGCGAGAGAGATACGGAGAGAGAGAGCGAGAGAGAGATACGGAGAGAGAGAGAGCGAGAGAGATACGGAGAGAGAGAAGAGAGAGATAGATACGGAGAGAGAGAGAGAGAGATAGATACGGAGAGAGAGAGAGAGAGATAGATACGAGAGAGAGAGAGAGAGATAGATACGGAGAGAGGAGAGAGAGATAGATACGGAGAGAGAGAGAGAGATAGATACGAGAGAGAGAGAGAGAGATAGAATACGGAGAGAGAGAGAGAGAGAGAAGATACGGAGAGAGAGAGCGAGAGATAGATACGGAGAGAGAGAGCGAGAGATAGATACGGAGAGAGAGAGCGAGAGATAGATACGGAGAGAGAGAGCGGAGATAGATACGGAGAGAGAGAGGAGAGATAGATACGGAGAGAGAGAGAGAGATAGATACGGAGAGAGAGAGATAGATACGGAGAGAGAGAGAGAGATAGATACGGAGAGAGAGAGAGAGATAGATACGGAGAGAGAGAGAGATAGATACGGAGAGAGAGAGAGAGAGAGAGAGATTAGATACGGAGGGAGAGAGAGAGATAGATACGGAGGGAGAGAGAGAGATAGATACGGAGAGAGAGAGAGATAGATACGAGAGAGAGAGAGAGATAGATACGGAGAGAGAGAGAGAGATAGATACGGAGAGAGAGAGAGAGATAGATACGGAGAGAGAGAGAGAGATAGATACGGAGAGAGAGAGATAGATACGGAGAGAGAGAGAGAGATAGATACGGAGAGAGAGAGAGAGATAGATACGGAGAGAGAGAGAGAGATAGATACGGAGATAGATACGGTGGAGAGAGATAGATACAGAGAGAGAGAGAGAGAGATAGATACGGAGAGAGAGAGAGAGAGATAGATACGGAGAGAGAGAGAGAGAGATAGATACGGAGAGAGAGAGAGAGAGATAGATACGGAGAGAGAGAGAGAGAGATAGATACGGAGAGAGAGAGAGAGACATAGATACGGAGAGAGAGAGAGAGACGATAGATACGGAGAGAGAGAGAGAGAGATAGATACGGAGAGAGAGAGAGAGATAGATACGGAGAGAGAGAGAGATAGATACGGAGAGAGAGAGAGAGAGATAGATACGGAGAGAGAGAGAGAGAGAGATAGATACGGTAGAGAGAGAGAGAGAGATAGATAGGAGAGAGAGAGAGCGAGATAATCCGGAGAGAGAGAGAGCGAGATAGATACGGAGAGAGAGACGAGCGAGAGATAGATACGGAGAGAGAGAGCGAGAGATAGATACGGAGAGAGAGAGCGAGCGAGAGACAGATACGGAGAGAGAGAGCGAGCGAGAGATAGATACGGGAGAGAGAGAGAGAGAGCGAGAGCTAGATACGGAGAGAGAGCGAGCGAGAGATAGATACGGAGAGAGGAGAGAGAGAGATAGATACGGAGAGAGAGTGAGAGATAGATCGAACGGAGCGAGAAGCGAGAGATAGATACGGAGAGTGAGAGCGAGAGATAGATACGGCGAGCGAGAGAGCGAGAAGATAGATACGGAGAGAGAGAGCGAGAAATAGATAGGAGCGAGAGAGCGAGATAGAAGAACGAGAGAGAGAGCCGAGATAGATACCGAGAGAGAGAGCGAGATAGATACGGAGAGAGAGAGGGCGAGATAGATACGGAGAGAGAGAGAGCGAGATAGATACAGAGAGAGAGAGCGAGATAGATACGGAGAGAGAGAAAGAGAGAGCGAGATAGATACGGAGAGAGAGAGAGAGAGCGAGATAGATACAGAGAGAGAGAGAGAGAGCGAGATAGATACGGAGAGAGAGAGAGAGAGCGAGATAGATACGGAGAGAGAGAGAGAGAGCGAGAGAGAGAGCGAGATAGATACGGAGAGAGAGAGCGAGATAGATACGGAGAGAGAGAGCGAGATAGATACGGAGAGAGAGAGCGAGATAGATACGGAGAGAGAGAGCGAGATAGATACGGAGAGAGAGAGCGAGATAGATACGGAGAGAGAGAGCGAGATAGATACGGAGAGAGAGAGCGAGAGAGATAGATACGGAGAGAGAGAGAGAGAGATAGATACGGAGAGAGAGAGAGCGAGATAGATACGGAGAGAGAGAGAGCGAGATAGATACGGAGAGAGAGAGAGCGAGAGATAGATACGGAGAGAGAGAGCGAGAGATAGATACGGAGAGAGAGAGCGAGCGAGAGACAGATACGGAGAGAGAGAGCGAGTTGAGAGATAGATACGGAGAGCGAGAGCGAGCGAGAGATAGATACGGAGAGAGCGAGCGAGCGAGAGATAGATACGGAGAGAGAGCGAGAGATAGATACGGAGAGAGAGAGAGCGAGAGATAGATACGGAGAGAGAGCGAGAGATAGATACGGAGAGTGAGAGCGAGAGATAGATACGGAGAGAGAGCGCGAGAAATAGATACAGAGGAGAGAGCGAGATAGATCCAGAGAGAGAGAGCGAGATAGATACAGAGGAGAGAGCGAGATAGATACGGAGAGAGAGAGAGCGAGATAGATACAGAGAGAGAGAGAGAGCGAGGATAGATACGGAGAGAGAGAGAGAGAGCGAGATAGATACGGAGAGAGAGAGAGAGAGCGAGAGAGAGAGCGAGATAGATACGGAGAGAGAGAGCGAGATAGATACGGAGAGAGAGAGCGAGATAGATACGGAGAGAGAGAGCGAGATAGATACGGAGAGAGAGAGCGAGATAGATACGGAGAGAGAGAGCGAGATAGATACGGAGAGAGAGAGCGAGATAGATACGGAGAGAGAGAGCGAGATAGATACGGAGAGAGAGATAGCGAGATAGATACGGAGTGAGAGAGAGAGAGAGCGAGAGATAGATACGGAGAGAGAGATACGGAGAGAGAGAGAGAGAGAAACGGAGAGAGAGAGCGACAGATAGATACGGAGAGAGAGAGCGACATAGATACGGAGAGAGAGAGCGACAGATAGATACGGAGAGAGAGCGAGAGATAGATACGGAGAGAGAGAGCGACAGATAGATACGGAGAGAGAGAGCGAGAGATAGATACGGAGAGAGAGAGCGACAGATAGATACGGAGAGAGAGAGCGAGAGATAGATACGGAGAGAGAGAGCGAGAGATAGATACGGAGAGAGAGAGCGAGAGATAGATACGGAGAGAGAGAGCGAGAGATAGATACGGAGAGAGAGAGAGCGAGAGATAGATACGGAGAGAGAGCGAGATAGATACGGAGAGAGAGAGAGCGAGATAGATACGGAGAGAGAGAGAGCGAGATAGATACGGAGAGAGAGAGAGCGAGATAGATACGGAGAGAGAGAGAGCGAGATAGATACGGAGAGAGAGAGCGAGATAGATACGGAGAGAGAAAGAGAGAGAGCGAGATAGATACGGAGAGAGAGAGAGCGAGATAGATACGGAGAGAGAAAGAGAGAGAGCGAGATAGATACGGAGAGAGAGAGAGAGAGAGATAGATATGGAGAGAGAGAGAGCGAGATAGATACGGAGTGAGAGTGAGAGAGCGAGAGATAGATACGGAGAAAGATAGATACGGAGAGAGAGAGATACGGAGAGAGAGAGAGAGCGAGAGAGAGATACGGCGAGAGAGATATGGAGAGAGAGAGCGAGAGAGAGATACGGAGAGAGAGAGAGCGAGAGAGATACGGAGAGAGAGAGCGAGAGATACGATCGAGAGAGAGAGATGAGAGCATAGATACGGAGAGAGAGAGAGCAAGAGATAGATACGGAGAGAGCGAGAGAGAGATAGATACGGCAGAGAGAGAGAGAGAGATAGATACGGAGAGAGAGAGAGAGAGAGAATAGATACGGAGAGAGACGAGAGAGAGATAGATACAGGAGCAGAGAGAGAGAGAAGATCGAGAGATAAAGGAGAGAGAGAGAGAGAGCTAGATACGGAGAGATGAGAGCGAGAGATAGATACGAGAGAGAAGAGCGAGAGCTAGATACGGAGAGAGAGAGCGATGAGATAGCTACGGAGAGAGAGATCGAGAGATAAGATACGGAGAGAGAGAGCGAGAGATAGATACGGAGAATGAGAGAGAGATAGATACGGAAGAGAGAGAGATAGATACGGAGAGAGAGAGAAGAAGGAGAGAGAGAGAGAGATAGATACGGAGAGAGAGAGAGAGCTAGATACGGAAGTAGAGAGAGAGATAGATACGGAGAGAGAGAGAGAGATAGATACGGAGGGAGAGAGAGAGATAGATACGGAGAGAGAGAGAGAGATAGATACGGAGAGAGAGAGAGATAGATACGAGAGAGAGAGAGAGATAGATACGGAGAGAGAGAGAGAGATAGATACGGAGAGAGAGAGAGAGATAGATACGGAGAGAGAGAGAGAGATAGATACGGAGAGAGAGAGAGAGATAGATACGGAGAGAGAGAGAGAGAGATAGATACGGAGAGAGAGAGAGAGATAGATACGGAGAGAGAGAGAGAGATAGATACGGAGATAGATACGGAGAGAGATAGATACGGAGAGAGAGAGAGAGAGATAGATACGGAGAGAGAGAGAGAGAGATAGATACGGAGAGAGAGAGAGAGAGATAGATACGGAGAGAGAGAGAGAGACATAGATACGGAGAGAGAGAGAGAGACATAGATACGGAGAGAGAGAGAGAGAGATAGATACGGAGAGAGAGAGAGAGAGATAGATACGGAGAGAGAGAGAGAGATAGATACGGAGAGAGAGAGAGATAGATACGGAGAGAGAGAGAGAGATAGATACGGAGAGAGAGAGAGAGAGAGATAGATACGGAGAGAGAGAGAGAGAGATAGATACGGAGAGAGAGAGAGCGAGATAGATACGGAGAGAGAGAGAGCGAGATAGATACGGAGAGAGAGAGAGCGAGAGATAGATACGGAGAGAGAGAGCGAGAGATAGATACGGAGAGAGAGAGAGCGAGAGATAGATACGGAGAGAGAGAGAGAGAGAGATATAGATACGGAGAGAGAGAGAGAGAGATAGATACGGAGAGAGAGAGAGAGAGATAGATACGGAGAGAGAGAGAGAGAGATAGATACGGAGAGAGAGAGAGAGAGATAGATACGGAGAGAGAGAGAGAGAGAGATAGATACGGAGAGAGAGAGAGAGAGATAGATACGGAGAGAGAGAGAGAGAGATAGATACGGAGAGAGAGAGAGAGAGATAGATACGGAGAGAGAGAGAGAGAGATAGATACGGAGAGAGAGAGAGAGAGAGATAGATACGGAGAGAGAGAGAGAGAGAGATAGATACGGAGAGAGAGAGAGAGAGAGATAGATACGGAGAGAGAGAGAGAGAGAGATAGATAGATACGGAGAGAGAGAGAGAGAGATAGATACGGAGAGAGAGAGAGAGAGATAGATACGGAGAGAGAGAGCGAGAGAGATAGATACGGAGAGAGAGAGAGCGAGAGATAGATACGGAGAGAGAGAGAGCGAGAGATAGATACGGAGAGAGAGAGCGAGAGATAGATACGGAGAGAGAGAGAGAGATATAGATACGGAGAGAGAGAGAGAGAGCGAGAGATTGATACGGAGAGAGAGAGAGATATAGATACGGAGAGAGAGAGAGAGATATAGATACGGAGAGAGAGAGAGAGAGAGCGAGAGATTGATACGGAGAGAGAGAGAGCGAGAGAGAGATACGGAGAGAGAGAGATACGGAGAGAGAGAGAGCGAGATCGATGCGGAGAGAGAGAGAGCGAGATAGATACGGAGAGAGAGAGAGAGCGAGATAGATACGGAGAGAGAGAGAGAGCGAGATAGATACGGCGAGAGAGAGATACGGAGAGAGAGAGAGAGAGCGAGATAGATACGGAGAGAGAGAGAGAGCGAGATAGATACGGAGAGAGAGAGAGCGAGATAGATACGGAGAGAGAGCGAGAGATAGATACGGAGAGAGAGCGAGAGCGAGAGATAGATACGGAGAGAGAGCGAGAGAGAGATACGGAGAGAGAGAGAGAGAGATACGGAGAGAGAGAGAGAGATATGGAGAGAGAGAGAGAGAGAGATACGG
Source organism: Squalus acanthias (assembly GCA_030390025.1). Taxonomy (NCBI): domain Eukaryota; kingdom Metazoa; phylum Chordata; class Chondrichthyes; order Squaliformes; family Squalidae; genus Squalus; species Squalus acanthias. Next base: position 100,192,066 of record CM059427.1, on the reverse strand, counting down.
AGAGAGAGAGAGAGAGAGAGATACGGAGAGAGAGAGAGAGAGAGAGAGATACGGAGAGAGAGAGAGAGAGAGAGAGAGATAGATACAGAGAGAGAGAGAGAGATACGGAGAGAGAGAGAGAGAGAGATAGATACGGAGAGAGAGAGCGAGAGATAGATACGGAGAGAGAGAGAGCGAGAGATAGATACGGAGAGAGAGAGAGCGAGAGATAGATACGGAGAGAGAGAGAGCGAGAGATAGATACGGAGAGAGAGAGAGATATCGATACGGAGAGAGAGAGAGAGATATAGATACGGAGAGAGAGAGAGAGCGACAGAGAGATACGGAGAGAGAGAGATACGGAGAGAGAGAGATACGGAGAGAGAGAGATACGGAGAGAGAGAGATACGGAGAGAGAGAGATACGGAGAGAGAGAGATACGGAGAGAGAGAGAGCGAGATGGATGCGGAGAGAGAGAGAGAGCGAGAGATAGGTACGGAGAGAGAGAGCGAGAGTTAGATACGGAGAGAGAGAGAGCGAGAGATAGATACGGAGAGAGAGAGAGCGAGAGATAGATACGGAGAGAGAGAGCCGAGAGATAGATACGGAGAGAGAGAGAGCGAGAGATAGATACGGAGAGAGATAGAGCGAGATAGATACGGAGAGAGAGAGAGAGAGAGATACAGAGAGATACAGAGAGAGAGATACAGAGAGAGAGAGAGAGAGAGAGAGAGAGAGAGAGAGAGAGAGAGAGAGAGAGAGAGATACCGAGAGAGAGAGAGAGATAGATACAGAGAGAGAGATAGATACAGAGAGAGAGAGAGATAGATACAGAGAGAGAGAGAGAGATACGGAGGGAGAGAGAGAGAGAGATAGATACGGAGAGAGAGAGAGAGAGCGAGAGATAGATACGGAGAGAGAGAGAGAGAGCGAGAGATAGATACGGAGAGAGAGAGCGAGAGTTAGATACGGAGAGAGAGAGAGCGAGAGATAGATACGGAGAGAGAGAGAGCGAGAGATAGATACGGAGAGAGAGAGAGCGAGAGATAGATACGGAGAGAGAGAGAGCGAGAGATAGATACGGAGAGAGAGAGAGCGAGAGATAGATACGGAGAGAGAGAGAGCGAGAGATAGATACGGAGAGAGAGAGAGCGAGAGATAGATACGGAGAGAGAGAGAGCGAGAGATAGATACGGAGAGAGAGAGAGCGAGAGATAGATACGGAGAGAGAGAGAGCGAGAGATAGATACGGAGAGAGAGAGAGCGAGAGATAGATACGGAGAGAGAGAGAGCGAGAGATAGATACGGAGAGAGAGAGAGCGAGAGATAGATACGGAGAGAGAGAGAGCGAGAGATAGATACGGAGAGAGAGAGAGCGAGAGATAGATACGGAGAGAGAGAGAGCGAGAGATAGATACGGAGAGAGAGAGAGCGAGAGATAGATACGGAGAGAGAGAGAGCGAGAGATAGATACGGAGAGAGAGAGAGCGAGAGATAGATACGGAGAGAGAGAGAGCGAGAGATAGATACGGAGAGAGAGAGAGCGAGAGATAGATACGGAGAGAGAGAGAGCGAGAGATAGATACGGAGAGAGAGAGAGCGATAGATACGGAGAGAGAGCGAGAGATAGATACGGAGAGAGAGAGCGAGAGATAGATACGGAGAGAGAGCGAGAGATAGATACGGAGAGAGAGAGAGCGAGAGATAGATACGGAGAGAGAGAGAGAGAGCGAGATAGATACGGAGAGAGAGAGAGAGCGAGCGAGATAGATACGGAGAGAGAGAGAGAGCGAGATAGATACGGAGAGAGAGAGAGAGCGAGATAGATACGGAGAGAGAGAGAGAGAGCGAGATAGATACGGAGAGAGAGAGCGAGATAGATACGGAGAGAGAGAGAGAGAGCGAGATAGATACGGAGAGAGAGAGCGAGATAGATACGGAGAGAGAGAGATACGGAGAGATAGGTACGGAGAGAGAGAGAGCGAGATAGATACGGAGAGAGAGAGTGAGCGAGATAGATACGGAGAGAGACAGAGAGCGAGATAGATACGGAGAGACAGAGAGCGAGATAGATACGGAGAGAGAGAGCGAGATAGATACGGAGAGAGAGAGAGAGCGAGATAGATACGGAGAGAGAGAGAGCGAGATAGATACGGAGAGAGAGAGAGCGAGATAGATACGGAGAGAGAGAGAGAGCGAGATAGATACGGAGAGAGAGAGAGAGCGAGATAGATACGGAGAGAGAGAGAGAGCGAGATAGATACGGAGAGAGACTGCGAGAGATAGATACGGAGAGAGAGAGCGAGAGATAGATACGGAGAGAGAGAGTGAGCGAGATAGATACGGAGAGAGAGAGCGAGAGATAGATACGGAGAGAGAGAGTGAGCGAGATAGATACGGAGAGAGAGAGTGAGCGAGATAGATACGGAGAGAGAGAGCGAGATAGATACGGAGAGAGAGAGAGCGAGATAGATACGGAGAGAGAGAGAGCGAGATAGATACGGAGAGAGAGAGAGAGCGAGATAGATACGGAGAGAGAGAGAGAGCGAGATAGATACGGAGAGAGAGAGAGAGCGAGATAGATACGGAGAGAGACTGCGAGAGATAGATACGGAGAGAGAGAGCGAGAGATAGATACGGAGAGAGAGAGCAAGAGAGCGAGAGATAGATACGGAGAGAGAGAGAGAGCGAGATAGATACGGAGAGAGAGAGCGGAAGATAGATACGGAGAGAGAGAGCGGAAGATAGATACGGAGAGAGAGAGCGGAAGATAGATACGGAGAGAGAGAGAGCGAGATAGATACGGAGAGAGAGAGCGGAAGATAGATACGGAGAGAGAGAGCGGAAGATAGATACAGAGAGAGAGAGCGGAAGATAGATACGGAGAGAGAGAGAGCGAGATAGATACAGAGAGAGAGAGAGAGCGAGATAGATACAGAGATAGAGAGAGAGCGAGATAGATACAGAGATAGAGAGAGAGCGAGATAGATACAGAGATAGAGAGAGAGCGAGATAGATACAGAGAGAGAGAGAGAGCGAGATAGATACGGAGAGAGAGAGCGAGAGACAGATACGGAGAGAGAGAGCGAGAGACAGATACGGAGAGAGAGAGAGCGAGAGACAGATACGGAGAGAGCGAGAGACAGATACGGAGAGAGCGAGAGCGAGAGACAGATACGGAGAGAGCGAGAGCGAGAGACAGATACGGAGAGAGCGAGAGCGAGAGACAGATACGGAGAGAGCGAGAGCGAGAGACAGATACGGAGAGAGCGAGAGCCAGAGACAGATTCGGAGAGAGCGAGAGCGAGAGACAGATACGGAGAGAGCATGAGCGAGAGACAGATACGGAGAGAGCGAGAGAGAGAGCGAGAGACAGATACGGAGAGAGCGAGAGAGAGAGCGAGAGACAGATACGGAGAGAGCGAGAGAGAGAGCGAGAGACAGATACGGAGAGAGCGAGAGAGATACGGAGAGAGCGAAATAGATACGGAGAGAGAGAGTGCGAGATAGATACGGAGAGAGAGAGAGCGAGATAGATACGGAGAGAGAGAGAGCGAGATAGATACGGGGCGAGAGAGAGAGCGAGATAGATACGGGGCGAGAGAGAGAGCGAGATAGATACGGGGCGAGAGAGAGAGCGAGATAGATACGGGGCGAGAGAGAGAGCGAGATAGATACGGGGCGAGAGAGAGAGCGAGATAGATACGGGGCGAGAAAGAGAGCGAGATAGATACGGGGCGAGAGAGAGAGCGAGAGATAGATACGGGGCGAGAGAGAGAGCGAGAGATAGATACGGGGCGAGAGAGAGAGCGAGAGATAGATACGGGGCGAGAGAGAGAGCGAGAGATAGATACGGGGCGAGAGAGAGAGCGAGAGATAGATACGGGGCGAGAGAGAGAGCGAGAGATAGATACGGGGCGAGAGAGAGAGCGAGAGATAGATACGGGGCGAGAGAGAGCGCGAGAGATAGATACGGAGAGAGAGAGATACGGAGAGAGAGAGAGCGAGAGATAGATACGGAGAGAGAGAGCAATAGATATCTCAGGGGTTTACATATAGAAATCTTTCAAAGTGGGAGGACAAATTGATAAAGTTGTAAAAAAAAGCACATATGGGATCTGAGGTTTCATACTAGGGGCATCGTGTACAAAAGCTACGTGGCAATGTTACACCAAATCAAATCACCGGTTAGGTCACAGTTAGACTATTATGTCCAGAATTGAGAGCTTTAATTTAGGAAAGAGTGCAAGGGGGTGAGGAGGGGGTGCAGAATAAATTTATTAAGATGATCTTATGGATGAGAGGCTTTAGTTATGAGGAGAGACGAGAGAAATTGGATTTCTTTTCACTCGAACAAAGAAGGCTTAGCGGACATCTGATAGAGGTGTTCAACAATGGAGAAGTTTTGATGAGGTAGATTAGGGATAAAGATTTCCACTGATCAATGAGTGGGGATGTACATAAGAACATAAGAAATAGGAGCAGGAGTAGGCCAATCGGCCCCTCGAGCCTGCTCCGCCATTCAATAAGATCATGGCTGATCTGATCCTAACCTCAAATCTAAAGAACACAAGAAGTAGGAGCAGGACCCGGCCACTCAGCCCCTGGGCCCGCTCCGCCACCCACAGGGCCTTGACCGATCCGAACTCAGCCTCATGTCCAATTTCCTGCCCGCTCCCCGTAACTCCTAATTCCCTTTACTTCTTGGAAACTGTCTATTTCTGTTTTAAATTTATTTAATGATGTAGCTTCCACAGCTTCCTGGGGCAGCAAATTCCACAAACCTACTACCCTCTGAGTGAAGAAGTTTCTCCTCATCTCAGTTTTGAAAGAGCAGCCCCTTATTCTAAGACTATGCCCCTAGTTCTAGTTTCACCCATCCTTGGGAACATCCTTACCGCATCCACCCGATCAACCCCCTTCACAATCTTATATGTTTCAATAAGATCGCCTCTCATTCTTCTGAACTCCAATGAGTAGAGTCCCAATCTACTCAACCTCTCCTCGTATGTCCACCCCCTCATCCCGGGGATTAACCGAGTGAACCTTTTTTGTACTGCCTCGAGAGCAAGTATGTCTTTTCTTAAGTATGGACACCAAAACTGTATGCAGTATTCCAGATGCGGTCTCACCAATACCTTATATAACTGCAGCAATACCTCCCTGTTTTTATAATCTATCCCCCTAGCAATAAAAGCCAACATTCCGTTGGCCTTCTTGATCACCTGCTGCACCTGTATACTAACTTTTTGATTTTCTTGCACTAGGACCCCCAGATCCCTTTGTACTGCAGTACTTTCCAGTTTCTCGCCATTAAGATAATAACTTGCTCTCTGATTTTTCCTGTAGTGGGCATATATTCAAAATCATCACCACAAGAAAAAGGGGAGAGGTTCAGAGTATTTGTTGGGGCATGGAATGCATTACCAGAGAAAGTGCTGGAAGCAGAATCCAGAATCGATTTATTGGGCATGGGGAAAGGGCAGAGGTCGAAGTGACAGCTGGCCCAGGCATAATAGGCTGTATCGCCTCCTGCTCTGCTGTACGATTCTGTAATTCCATTCTCTAGCTCTCCTAAGGCAACCTTGGATTCCGATGTGTCTTGAGTGAACTCTGTACTTCATGTCTTATCTCATATTGAGTGGCATAAGTACCCAAATCCTCTTGAATATCAGTCCATTCTGATGCTGAAATATACGGCAATCGGGTGTCACTGACACAGGAGAATTGCTGAGCGGATGAAGCTCTCTCCACTATTGGGAGGGGCTATCATTAAAGGGAAGGAGCTTGCGAGGGGTGACCAAAAGCTGGTTGAAGAGATAACTTATGAGGAGGTTTATATAGAAGGGAAAGTTAGAGGTTTATCTTTTATCAGGAGACACTAATGAACGTGCTTATGGGATGACACAAAGACTGGAATATGTTTCATGTACTCAACATACCAAGAGATTGAAATGAAATCAGCTTGACCCTGAAAGGCCTTTTGAAACACTATTCAACCTACATTAAAACAACAGCAGTGTTTGGAATTGATAGCAAATTGGCTAAAAAAATAGAAAGCAGAGTCATGAGAAATAGGAGCAGGAGTCGGCCATTCGGCCCTTCGAGCTTGCTCTGCCATTCAATAAGCTCATGGCTGATCTTCTACCTCAACTCCACTTTCCCGCCTATCCCCATATCCCTTTATTCCCTTAGTATCCAAAAATGTAAGGGTAAAGGGTAGTTATTCAGATTGGAGGAAGGTAGCAAGCGGTGTTCCACAAGGAACCATGCTGGAACCACTGATTCATAATTTACATTAATGATTTGAATTTAGGAATAAGTAACTCAATATCAACAATTGCAGATGATACCAAACTAGGGGGTGTGTGGGCGGGGATATAGCTAACACTGAGGAAGAATGCAACTTAGTACAAGAAGACATTAGAAAATTTGCAGACTGGGCAGTTAAGTGGCAAATGAACTTTAACATAAATAAATGTGAGGTAATGTACTTTGGTAGGAAAAACAGAAACATCACCTACACCTGAGTACAATAGGAAACTAAATGGGGTACAAGAGCAAAGGGATCCAGGGATAAAGGTGAACAAATCATTAAAAGTAGAATCGCAGGACAGCAAAGCAATTAAAAATGCTAACAAAGAACTGGGATTTATTTTTAGGGGTATAGAATTCAAAGGTAGTGAAGTTATGTTAAACTTGTATAGGACCCTGGTCAGGCCGCACTTAGAGTACTGTGTGCAGTTCTGGTCTCCGTACTATAAAAAGAACATGGAAGCACTGGAGAAAGTACAAAAAAGATTTACAAGGATGGTACCAGAACTGAGAGATTACAGCTATCAGCAATGATTGAACAGGTTAGGGCTTTTTTCTTTAGAAAGGAGAAGACTTAGAGTAGATCTGATAGAGGTCTTCAAAATTGTGAATGGGTTGGACAGGGTAGATGTGGAGAGACTGTTTCCACTTGTGGGAGAATCCATAACTAGGGGCCATAAATACAGGATAGTTATTAATAAATCCATTCGGGAAATAAGGAGAAATTTCTTAGAATGTGAAACCCGCTACCACAGGAAGTGGTTGAGGCAAATAGCTTGGATTCTTTCAAAAGGAAACTAGACGAGTACATGAGAGAAAACAGGATAGAAAGATATGCTGAAAGGCTGAGATGAGGTGGATGGAATGGGAGGAGACTCGTGTGGAGTGTAAGCAGCAGCACAGACTGGTATACAGTACTAATGGCCTGTTTCTGTGCTGTATATTCTATGTAATAGAGTCGACAGCACAGAAACAGACCATGCGACCCAACAGGTCTATGCCAGTGTTTATGCTCCACACAAGCCTCCTCGCACCCCTCTTCATCTAACCCTATCACATAACCTTCTATTCCTTTCTCCCTCATGTGTTTATCTAGCTTCCCCTTAAATGCATTCTATGCTGTTCGCCTCAACCACTCCATGTGGTAGTGAGTTCCACATTCTAATCACTCGCTGGGTAAAGAAGTTTATCCTGAATTCCCTATTGGATTTATGATGTATGGAGCTTTTCCTGGGTACCTCCATATTACATCGGTATATATATTTGTCACCTTCCTCTTCGGCAGCACCTCCCAAACCCGCGACCTCTTCCAACTAGAAGGACAAAGGCAGCAGGCGCATGGGAACGCCATCACCTCCAAGTTCCCCTCCAAGTCACACAACATCCTGACTTAGAAGTATATCGCCGATCCTTCATCGTCGCTGGGTCAAAATCCTGGAACTCCCTCCCTAACAGCACTGTGGGAGTACCATCACCACACGGACTGCAGCGGTTCAAGAAGGCGGCTCACCACCACCTTCTCAAGGGCAATTCGGGATGGGCAATAAATGCTGACCTTGCCAGCAACGCCCACATCGCAGGCTAACCTGATTTGTCTGAGGTGTCTACATTCTTCCTTGTGTGTCTCAGATTTAGATTCATGCTGCTTGTTGACCTGTGATTTATGTGCAGTTTAATAATCATTCCCTGGTGCTGGTAAAACCTTTTTTTTTCCAAGTTTGATGGACATTTATAGGCATAAAGCAGAGAGTATTGTTCTTTACCATCTGACACTGAATAGTTTTGCACTGTGATTTACATTATGGAGCTGTCTTTGAATAATGACTACAACTAATTCCACATTCTCACTCTTCATCACCCAATGCAATTGATCATCAGAAGAGTCCCAGGTGCACAGAGGAAACCAGCACTGGTACTTTGATTGTTATGGGTTGTTGTACACAAGAACACTTCCTGTTAACTATTCATGTGAGGTGCCCACCAATTATATTTGCCAGATTTGTGACAAGAATGTACTTTTTTCTACGTTGAATTTGAACAGTCTTGTGACTAAAACAGTACACACAGGGTTCATTGTGGCTTTCTGTGAGCTCGGCTCTGTACAGAATACACATTTTAGGTATGGTAAGCAAAAGTCAATGAATAGGCATTAAGGTGAAGGTTTCTGCAAAACGAAGGTACTCTCTTAATGCAGGCTGGATGGGAAACATTCAGTTTCACGATCACCAGTGCTGGAGAAACCAACAACCCTGTCATCATCAAAGACTGGTGTTCCATTTAACGTTGATAAGGCGAATACAACCTTTCGTCTCAGTCTATCGTCACAGGAGTTCTCCCACACCAGCTTTGCAACCAATCAATCAGGCCCAGCCTGAGATGGATGGGTTTGATTGACAACTGTGTCTGAGACCTTTGAGAAGGAGACATGGGTCACTGATTTCCATAGTCCTCTTTAACGGGCCGCTCCACGGCCATAGGTCTCCAGCTATGGGTCTTATTGGGCTTCAAGTGTTGTTCAGCAGTCGGTTTTCACTTATCTTCAGGTTTTTGGACAGTCGCCCGAGTGTGTTGGGAGCAGCCAATAGAAATAGCCGAGTTAGTTTACAGGTGGTAGCCTGGTCTCTAGGATAAGATGGGAGTCTGTATTTTGAAGTGTGTGTTTAGTGAGAGCCATCCTTATTATTTAATTTATTGAGGAGGTTAGAGCAATGTACATTTCACTGTATTATACTGTTTACTGTTCATTGATCGGCAAATAACACCACTTGTTGGTTCAAAGCATGAGTCTAAGTCTTGTAAGAATGCATATTCAGCCTGCTTTTGAAGAAGGAAAAAAGTAAGACTTGCATTTCTATAGCGCCTTTCACGACCTCAGGATGTCCCAAAGCACTTCACAGCCAATGAAGTGCATTTTGAAGTGGAGTCACTGTTGTAGTGTAGGAAACACGGCAGCCAATTTGCGCTCAGCAAGCTCCCACAAACAGCAATGTGATAATGACCAGATAATCTGTTTTTGTGATGTTGATTGAGGGATAAATGTTGGCCAGGACACCAGGGATAACTCCCCTGCTCTTCTTTGAAATAGTGCTAAGGGATCGCTTACATCCACCTGAGAGGGCAGACGGGGCTTCGTTTAACGTCTCATCCAAAAGACAGCACCTCCGGCAGTGCAGCACTCCCTCAGTACTGCACTGGAATCACGTTAAGTGAGGCATTTCAGTGGCCGGTGTGCAGAGTAATGGATCTGATTCCTGGATTTCACTATCACTTACCTAAAATATTGGGAGAGAGAGGTGCACTTTGAATCGTAGGGGACGTGAGGCCCATGTACAAGAATGGCAGGTGACGCTCGTCCTGAGAAAACATGGAGGGAATTTTAACACTGGGGCGGGATGTGCAGACTGCCCGTTGGAGGCCTGGTCTGTTTTAACGGCCAGGCTTCACCAACTGCCAGCTGCCCGCCCAAAACAGGCATCCAGAGGCAGGCCGCTGGCTTTCAGCCTGTGAAGCTTGTGCAGCCCAAAGGCCACCAAGCCAGCAGTCGGACAAGTCACGGGGAAGGGGTGGAGGGGAGGCGGTTCAGGAGGGTGTGAAGGGTGGCCACGGGGTGCAGTAGCCCAAGCTTTCATTGCGGAACTGAGGAGCACATCTTGCTCCTCCTGGCTCCACAAAGATCAGTTGTAAACTTATCTTATGGGGCCTCCGCTGGATGTCTTCCAGGTGTTACTGAGCGGGCGTCCACAGTGAGCGATTTGTACTGTGGGCAGTTAAAATAGCACTGGGGTGGTATCTCAGTGAGAGGACCTGGAACTGCACCTATTCGGGAGGCTCCTGCCTCAGTCAGAAGGGCTCCTTAGCCATCCCGGAGAAAAATACGGCGTTAAAACAGCCCCGTGGTGGGAAACACATGGTAAGTGCACCGTTTAGATTTTAACTCTCATTCTGCTCGATTTCCGCTGGGAGAGGGCATTAAAACTCCCCCTCCCCCCATCTAGTGCAAAAATGGGACGACTCCTCTACCCTACTGGATTGTTTTGTAAATAATGTATTGACCCTGTAATTTATCAGGGTGCGCTGCTCAGAATTATCTCGAAGGGAATTGCTTTTAGATTAAAGTGGAATACTGCAAATAAATTTTGCAGAATTGCTAACAATTACTCGGTTCAGTTTGTCTTGCCAAGGCACCTGGGATGAATTAACTTGCGTCAGCTCACGCTTGTTTACAATGTCTGGATCCTGGTTTTTTTTGTTGAGGAACGAGACTGCTTATCGTCTCCTGTGAAGCACTTCATCTTAAGTTCTGTACAACAAATTGAAAAGGTCTCGTTTGAATATTTTGTTAGATTAACCCTTGGTGAACTCTCTCAGGACATCTGTCGGACTGTTGACTATAGGATTAAATTCTCCATTTCTCTGCTCCTGGTACAAGCGGGGAGTGCACCGTGCGAGATTGTTCACCCCAGTCAATGAATATTATGGGCTTGGGGATGAACAGCTTTGCAACATATACTCGTGTGCCCCCGAAGCACTGAGATGGAAAACTTCTCGTTTTGCCGAATAGCTTGATCCTGCAAATAATTCTATTGCTGAATAAACAAGTTTAATAAAAAATATATATATGTCGCCCTTTTCACGATCTTGGGACGTCCCAAAGCACTTCACAGGCAATTAAGTACTTTAAAAAGTCACTGTTGTAATGTAGTAGCCAATTTGCGCACAGCAAGCTCCCACAAACAGCAATGAGATAATAAACAGATAATCTGTTATAGTGACGTTAGTTGAGGGATAAATATTGACCAGGGCACCAGGGAGAACTCTCCTGTTTTTCCCTCGAAATAGTGCCGTGGGATCTTTTACAACCACCTGAGAGGGCAAATGTCGGTTGAACGTCTCATCTGAAAGACGGCACCTCCCAACAGTGTGGCACTGCACTGAAGTATCAGCTTAGATTTTGTGCTGAAGTCTCTGGTGTGGGACTTGAACTCACAACCTTCTGACTCAGAGGGGAGTGTGCTACCCACTGAGCCACAGCTGACACCCATTGAGCATGTTACATAAAGTGTCTGGCATGGCTGGTATCACTCTTCTGACAAAACTGGAGCCTTTGTGCTTTTCAGCAGTAACTCTACAATGAAAGGAGGAGATTGTTTGCCCTGCGACATATAAACGGTTACATTTCAGATCATAGGATGTGCAGGCTTCTTTAAGGGAGCTACCTTCTGCAGTCAGAGTAAATGTTGTTGGGAATCTTTCTCAAGTAAGGACTGACCTCAAACTATGCAGGCTTTACTTGGTGAAAGTTTATTTAAATTGGCCCTGCTGAGAGGTTTGTAAGAGTGGCAGAAAGTAGTTTTAACAAACCGTGTCACAAAATGTCAGAGAGAAGGTCACTTGTCACTCAGGCTGATTAAATCTCTGTCTGATATGCATGGACATACTCGGTGATTAGCACGGGAGCTGGAGAATGTCACCATCATCTGCCAGTTTACTCAGCTGGTTTTCCTAACCACTGATTTGGAAGAGTTTCATAGAATGATGCAGCACAGAAGGAGGTCATTCAGCCCATCGTTCCTGCGCCAGCTCTTTGAAAGAACGATCCAATTAGTCCCACTCCCCCTGCTCTTTCCCCATCGCCCTGCAATTTTCTCCCTTCAGATATTCATCCAATTTCTTTTTGAAAGTTACTATTGAATCTGCTTCCACCAGCCTTTCAGGGAGTACATTCCAGATCACAACAACTCGCCGCGTCAAGAAATATTCTCCTCATCACCCCTCTGGTCATTTTGCCAATTACCTTAAATCTGTGTCCTCTGGTTACCGACCCTCCTGCCACTGGAAACAGTTTCTCCCTATCTACTCTATCAAAACCCTTCATAATTTTGTACACCTCTATTAAATCTCCCCTTAACCTCACTGCTCTAAGAAGAACAATCCCAGTTTCTTTAATCTCTCCACATAACTGAAGTCCCTCATCCCTGGTACAATTGTAATAAATCTCCACGAAACCCTCTCTAAGGCCTTGACATCCTTCCTAAAGTGTGGTGCCCAGAATTGGACGCAATACTCCAGCTGAGGCCTAACCAGTGATTTATAAAGGTTCAGCATAACTACCTTGCTTTTTTACTCTATGGACTGAATTTTAACAGGGGGGGGCTCCAAAGCGGTTGGGAAACCCAGGAGAACGAGGTTTCCTGAATTTAACAACAGAATGGGAAGCCTCTGTTTCCCACCCGCAGCCAGCCAGATTGAGAGGCTGGCTGGCTCCAAGCGGGTAGGCCTGCGGCACTAGGCCACACGGAGGGAGGGAGAGATCACATGGGGGCCGGGAGCGGCCAGAGGAGCAGGGGGGGTGTATTAGCGATCATGGGCCAGGACCAGCATTGTGGGGGGGTTGTCCAGAACATCGCGATCGTGGGCTGGCTGGAGGAGCGGGTGGGGGGGGCGGGGTCTGAAGGGATTGGGGGCCGGAGGAGTGGGGGCGAGTGGGGGGGGGGCCTTGTGGGGGGAATCGGAGGCCTGGGGGTTGATCGGAGGCCTTGTGAGAGTGGGTTAGGCAGGGACCCTGGATCCAGGAGGTAAGTGTAAAGGCATTTACCTCCTGGATCCAGCAGTCCTCGCATTGCATTAGCTGGCGGGTTTCACAAGGTGTGCAAAACCCGACCAGCTAAAGTTAAATACAAAATGGAGGTTGAAGAAAAGGCTTCCAGCCTCATTATAATATTTAAATTGACGACCCGCCTCCTAGCAGCGGATTGGCTCCCCGCCCGCCGTCCCACCTCGGTTAAAACTGGAAGTGGGTGGGTTGGAGGTGGGTTCAAGTTGAGATTTGCATTTTTAACACATTAACTACCCCTATGCCCCCAATCCACCCGTTTCTTTAGGTTAAAATTTCCCCCTATGTCTCTATTTATAAATGAGAAGTCGCACAACACCAGGTTATAGTTCAACAGATTTATTTAATTTTACAAGCTTTCGGAGCGGTTCGCTCCTTCCTCAGGTAAGTTAGCAGAGGAAGGAGCGAACCGCTCCGAAAGCTTGTAAAATTAAATAAATCTGTTGGACTATAACCTGGTGTTGTGCGACTTCTCATTTTTGTCCACCCCAGTCCAACGCCGGCATCTCCACATCATGACCTCTATTTATAAAGCCCAAGATCCCATATGCTTTTTAATAGCCTTACCAACTTGTCCTGCCATCTTCAAAGAATTGTGTACATAAAGCCCCAGGTCTCTGTTCCTGCACCCCCTTTAAAATTGTACCATTTAGTTTATATTGACTCTCCTCATTCTTTCTTTCACTTCGCACTTCTGTGTTACATTGCATCTGCCGTGTGTCTGCCCATTTCACCAGTCTGTCCATGTCCTCCTGAAGTCTGTTACTATCCTCCTCACTGTTTACTACATTTCCAAGTTTCGTGTCATCTGCAAACTTTGAAATGATGCCCTGTATACCCAAGTCCAGGTCATTAATATATATCCAAATTAATTGAACATTGAATGTGTAATAGTCCTAGCCTGGTCATTTACTCGCTGTGATATCTCCAGGTCATGTCTCCAGCCTGCCAATCTCCTCTCTCTGATATTCTAGTCATAGGCCTGCTTTGCTAGTTTTCTCTCACTATCGTGCCCCTTATTCTCAATCCTTGTCTGCCAATTTATTCTCACTGTGGTGATCTGTTAGTTTTGGTCCAGTCTGTTCGTCTCCTCTCACTGTGATTTCTCCTATCCTCAGACCTTAATCTTACAGTCTCCTGTCACTGTTTCCTGTCCCATTCACTGCCCTAGGCTGTCCGTCTCTTGTCATTGTGATGTCTCCCGCTTTCAACTCCAGTGTCCTGTCACATGATATCTCCTACTCTCAGCCTCAGTCTCACCGATATCTCTTACTCTCTGCCCCAGGCTCTCAGTCTCCTGTCACTGTGAAATCTCCTACTCTCAGCCCAAGTCTGCCAGTCTCCTCTCACTGGTACATCCTACTCTATTTGCCATCTCTTCTCAGTCTCTAATCATTTCTATTTCCTTTTTAAGGTCTTCAGAAATCCTACCCAGTGGATCCCATTTAATTTGACCTCAATTGTAAACAGCTATTCATTTGTGAATCACAAGATTACACTACTAGGTGTATTCTATAGGCCACCAACTAGTGGGAAAGATATAGAGGAGCAAATTTGCAGGGAAATTACAGAGGGGTGCAAGAACTATAGAGTAGTGATAATGGGGGACGTCAACTATCCTAATATGGACTGGGATAGTAATAGTGTGATGGGCAAGAATTTCTGAAGTGTGTTCAGGAGAACTTTCTTGATCAGTACGTTTCCAACGAGGGAGGAGGCATTGCTGGATCTGGTTCTGGGGAATGAGGTGTGGCAAGTGGAGCAAGTGTCAGTTGGGGAACATTTAGGGAACAATGATCATAGTATCATAAGGTTTAGATTCGCTATGGAAAAGGACAAGGAGCAATCTAGAATCAAAATACTTAATTGGAGGAAGGCAAATTTCAGTGGGTTGAGAATGGATCTGGCCCGGGTAAAATGGAATCAAAGATTGGCAGGCAAAACTGTAATCGAACAATGGGCTGCCTTTAAAGAGGAGATGGTTCGGGTACAGTCGCAGTACCTTCCCACAAGGGGGAAAGGTAGGGCAACTAAAGCCAGAGCTCCCTGGATGACGAAAGAGATAGAGAGTAAGATGACCCAGAAAAAAGCGCGTATGACAGATGTCAGGTTGAGAATACAAGTGAGAACCAGGCTGAATATAGAAAGTTCAGAGGGGAAGTGAAAAAGAAAATAAGAGGGGCAAAGAGAGAGTATGAGAATAGATTGGCAGCTAACATAAAAGGGAATTCAAAAGTCTTCGATAGGCATATAAATAATAAACAGGTAGTAAGAGGAGGGGCGTGGCCGATTAGGGACCAAAAAGGAGACCTACGCACAGAAGCAGAGGGCATGACTGAGGTACTAAATGAGTACTTTGCATCTGTCTTCACCAAGGAAGAAGATGCCGCCAAAGTCATAGTGAAAGAGGAGGTAGTTGAGATATGGATGAGATAAGAATTGATAAAGAGGAGGTACTAGAAAGGCTGTCTGAACTTAAAGTTGAAGAGTCACCAGGACCAGATGGGATGCATCCCAGGATGCTGAGGGAGGTTGAGGAGGAAATCGCGGAGGTACTCGCCATAATCTTTCAATCCTCCTTAGATACGGGGGTGGTGCCAGAGGACTGGAGAATTGCAAATGTTATACCCTTGTTCAAAAAAGGGTGTAAGGATAAATCCAGCAACTACAGGCCAGTCAGTTTAACCTCGGTAGTGGGGAAGCTTTTGGAAACGATAATCAGGGACAAAGTTAACAGTCACTTGGACAAGTGTGGATTAATTAAGGAAAGCCAGCACGGATTTGTTAAAGGCAAATCGTGTTTAACTAACTTGATTAAGTTTTTTGATGTGGTAACAGAGAGGGTTGATGAAGGTAATGCGGTTGACGTGGTGTATATGGATTTCCAAAAGGCGTTTGATAAAGTGCCACATAATAGGCTTGCCAGCAAAGTTGAAGCCCATGGAATAAAAGGGACAGTGGCAGCATGGATACGGAATTGGCTAAGTGACAGGAAACAGAGAGTAGTGGTGAACGGTTGTTTTTCGGACTGGAGGAAGGTATACAGTGGTGTTCTCCAAGGGTCGGTTCTCGGACCACTGCTTTTCTTGATATATATTAATGACTTGGACTTGGGTGTACAGAGCACAATTTCAAAATTTGCAGATGACACAAAACTTGGAAGTATAGTGAACAGTGAGGAGGATCGTGATAGACTTCAAGAAGACATAGACAGGCTGGTGAAATGGGTGGAGACGTGGCAGATGAAATTTAACGCAGAAAAGTGCAAAGTGATACATTTGGTAGGAAGAACGAGGAAAGGACATATAATCTAAAGGGTACAATCCTAAAGTGGGTGCATGAACAGAGAGACCTGGGGGTATATGTGCACAAATCGTTGAAGGTGGCAGGGCAGGTTGAGAAAGTGGTTAAAAAAGCATACGGGATCCTGGGCATCATAAATAGAGGCACAGAGTACAAAAGCAAGGAAGTTATGATGAACCTTTATAAAACACTGGTTCAGCTCAACTATTGTGTCCAGTTCTGGGCACAGCACTTTAGGAAGGATGTGAAGGCCTTAGAGAGGCTGCAGAAAAGATTTACGAGAATGATTCCAGGGATGAGGGACTTCAGTTACATGGATAGACTAGAGAAGCTGGGGTTGTTCTCCTTAGAGCAGAGAAGGTTGAGAGGAGATTTGATAGAGATGTTCAAAATCATGAGGGTCTAGACAGAGTAGACAGAGGGAAACTGTTCCCATTGGCAGAAGAGTCGAGAACCAGAGGACACAGATTTAAGGTGATTGGCAAAAGAACCAAAGACGACATGAGGAAAAACCTTTTTACGCAGCGAGTGGTTAGGATCTGGAACTCACTGCCTGAAAGGGTGGTGGAGGCTTTCAAAAGGGAATTGGATAAGTTCCTGAAGGGAAAAAAAATTCAGGGCTACGGGGAAAGGGCGGGGGAGTCGGACTAGCTGAAGTGCTCTTGCAGAGAGCCAGCATGGGCTTGACGGGCTGAATGGCTTCCTTCTGTGCTGTAACCATTCTATGATTCTATGGGGGAAAAATTTGGTTGCTTTGCACCAGAGGGCGCTAACGGGGCGCAAAGCAATTAGCGCCCGGTTGCAGCGATGTTTGCGCCGCTCGCGAAATTGACCAGACATTTTGCGGCGGCGCTAAACACTACCGCCACCATCTCCTGCGCCCGCAGATCGTGACGTCAGTCGAGCGTGCAACGCCCCGGTAGCGCCCCGGACCGGATATTTAGTGGCGCCCCCGGCCTTTCCGCCTGCCACTAGCAACGACAGGTAGCGGGGGACATTTTGCAGTCAGGAAGGGACTGGGGGAGTGCTATTTAAAGGCGGCCGCTTTTTTTGTCGGCGACATTTTTGCACCACACATTCTGATAGAGAGAGACTTTTGGAGAGATTCAACGTGTGTGAAGGAGTTTTGGGTACTGAGCAGCACTTTGCAGGTTCATTTTGATTTGACCTTCCTTGCATCTATTTAGAAGAGACCGTGGGGGTTGCACTCTGAGCTCTTTCCCTGGGCCTCTCCATTGTTCTTTCCAGCAGATTTGATGTACAGGTCTCTCCAGGCCGAGATTCAAGGCTGCAATGAGTAGGGTGTGGATGGAGAGCAAGATCAACCCTCCCCTTTAAGAACTGGCCGGCGCCATTGTGTCTGTGTTCCATTGCTGACTGACATCACATGAGCTTCGCTAGTGCTCTGAGGTAGTGCCTCGCTCCTCGGCGTTAGCGCCGTAAGAGAGGTGTGTAGTGCCTGATTTAGCGCTCCAATCACCTCCAGGGGCGATAGAGGCCAAGTTTGCAGTCGGAGGCGATAATTAGCACCAGGCGCTAAACTTTGAGCCCGGCCAATAATTGCGCCCCAAATGGGGCGATACCGAATTTCTCCCCCTATGATTCTAAATTAGGTAAGAATTGCTTAAACGAGCCTACAGTGACCATGTTGGTGATGCAGTTGTCATTGGAAGCAGCCTGGGAGATTCCAGACTATTTGATCAATCACCAAGTACAGTACAGAACTCCGAAGCAGTAGCAAATTTTGCTCTGTAAAAACTAAAACTTATCGTGAAATAAGATGTCCCAAAGATAACGCAAGGCATTTGAGAGGTAACTGATAAGAATATTGGCTGAGAGCAAAATAGAAAAGGTGGGGAATTATAGCAAGAGGGATAAAACAATATTATTTCGCTCTGTATGATGCAGATGGAGAATTAAAGGCCACATAAGTTCCTTCTAAGAGGGAAGTTTGGATTGAAGTACTGTATAATGGAAATCAGGGATGGGCAAGTTTGTTAAATTCTTCAATTAAATTTTCACAACTGAGTGCGTGAAAATCCAAGATTCAGTTTAAAGAATGATCCAATCTCCATTAGCTTTGTAGCTCCCTATAATCCATAACACGTGGAGATCTGTCCCAGCCCTTGTATTGTTGACACTGCCTTGTCTTCAAAATGGCAACTACTCCTGGGTATCTCCCTCAAACTCAAGGAACCTCTACAAACCCTCTCCCAAACACAGCCGCAGTGACGGGGAGGCTCTGGTCACAGATGCTGCTGTGTTGTTTGGATAATCTTGATGCTTTTTTAGGCTTTACCGCGATAAGAGGCTTCCAATTTTCTTAATTTTTTGGGGGGTATATGGTGGTGGGCAAGTAATAATTTTCTAATTCAAGCTTTTGTTTTTTTGGTTGTTGGAAATTTTGGAATATTTTCAATTGGACCTTAAGGTAACTGATCCTCTGATTGCACCGCTGAACCTTGTGTGTTCAAACCTTACGCTACTGACAAGAAAACAGAAGTGATGCTGCGGGCCGTAAACGGAATTGAGCTTCAATTTATTCTCCTCAACAATGTGTGAACAGCACCAACATCAATATCATGACCCATCCACTGCAAACCATCCATAAAATATTACAATTATTTCTGTGCAATATTGTATGCTGGTAAGGGCCTTCCATAAATCTTCAGCTGAGGACTCCACATGACAGAACACATCTTGGAATAATGGAGTGTGGTTTTTGAATGTACGGCCAGGCCATGCTCATTTTTCAGGGTAATGCAGTTTTTATTAGTTTCCAATTTCTTTTCAGTGCAAACATTGTGTGGAAACTGCTGAAGCAATCCTAGTCGGCCCGCTCTGATGCCATTGTACAGTGTCGTAATGGCCTGGTATATTCTGTTCAATATCAGAGTTTCATTATTGCACCGGTGCCTTTCCGTTCTTTGTTTAACTGTTAAACACTAATTTCAGGTATTAATGTTGACATCACCTCCATTCGTCTACCCTGTTAGTCCGCCTTTAGTCTTTCTTTATTGTCCCTTTCCCCTCCCTGTCTTCCTCTTCATTGTTATTTTATTCTTCCTTTACGGCAGCCCCCCTCCCCCGCCACACTGTGCCCTTAATTTTTATATATTTTTCATTTGTTGTCAATGGTAGCCAAGGGACAAAGGAACAGGAGGAGTCCATTCAGCCCCTCCAGCTTGTTTTGCCATTCAATTAGATCATGGCTGAATTTAGCTCAACTCCATTTACCTGCTTTATATAACACATTGGAGCAGGCTCAAGGGGCCGTACTCCTGCTCCTCCGTTCAATAAGATCATGGCTGAACTTCTAAATCGACTCCACTAAATCCCCATATCCCTTGATTTCCTTAGTGCCCAAAAATTTATCAATCTCAATCTTGAATATACTCATCGACTCAGCATCCACAGCCCTCTGGGGTAGAGCACTCCAAAGACTAACAACCCTCTGAGTGAAGGAGTTTCTCCTCATCTCAGTCCTAAATAGCTGACCCCTTAACCTGAATCTTTGGTTCCATATCCCTTTTGGAAGAAGAAAGTCATTTAAACAGTGTCCATAACGCTTGATGCAAGAACATGTTGCTCATTCATATTCCTACTCATTTCAAGCAGTTCTGTAATGTATGGGCATATTTATACATCTGTGTGTTCTTGTTCGAGAGTTTCATGGTCTAAATTTGCATCAAACTTGTCACCATTTCCATTAATAACAAATAGATTGCTGTTGCTTTTTATGACCTCACAACAAGTAACCCTGAGTTCACCAGCCTGTTGAGTAAAGGAGGAGACCCCATCAGAACCAGGAAACTTATTGCAATTTGCTCTTGAGGTCCAAGGAGCCATTCACTCATGGTCATCACAGGCCACTGAGAAACTGGAAGAAACAACCCTGTGTACGACAATAAAGAGCGTAACTTGTAATGGCATCTCATTCAACACTTCAAGGGAAAGACACAACAAACAGGCATAAATTTGGAACATTTTTATGCAGGCAAGGAACAGGGAATCTTCTCCCGCAAGCATTTTCAAAGGTTAATGTTAAATGAAATGACTAACGAGTAGCAGATGGATTTTCATGTGGACAAAGAAAGAAAGAGTTACAGCACCTTTCATGACCTCAGGACGTTCCAAAGCATTTTACAGCCAATAATAGCAACAACAACTGGCATTTATTCAGCGCATTTAACTAGTAAAACGTCCCAAGGCGCTTCACAGGAGCGTTATCGAACAAAATTTGACACCAAGCCACGTAAGGAGATATTAGGGCAGATGACCAAAAGCTCGGTCAAAGAGGTAGGTTTTAAGGAGCGTCTTAAATGAGGAAAGAGAGGTAGAGAGGTGGAGAGATTTAGGGAGGGAATTTCAGAGCTTAGGGCCTAGGCAGCTGAAAGCACAGCCACCAATGGTGGAGCGATTAAAATCAGAGATGTGCAAGAGGCCAGAATTGGAGGCGTGCAAAGACCTTAGAGAGTTGTAGGGCTGGAGGAGGTTATAGAGATGGGGAGGGGTGAGGTCATGGAGGGATTTGAGAACAAGGATGAGAATTTTAAAATCGAGGCTTTGCTCAACCGGGAGCCAAGATAGCTCAACGAGCAGAGGGGTGATGGGTGAACGGGGCTTGGTGCGAGTTAGCGCACGGGCAGCAGAGTTTTGGATGACCTCAAGTTTATGGAGGGTGGAAGAGGGGAGTTATCCCCGGTGTCCTGGCTCAATATTTATCTCTCAACCAACATCACTAAAACAGATTATCTGGTCATTTATCACATTGCTGTTTGTGGGAGCTTGCTGTGTGCAAATTGGCAGCTGCGTTTGCTACATTACAACAGTGACTGCACTTCGAAAAAGTGCTTAATTGGCTGTAAAGCGCTTTGGGATGTTCTGAGATCGTGAAAGGTGCTAAATAAATGCAAGTCTTTCTTTCTTTTGTCTTTCTATGTTCTCTAACACCAGGATTCATTTCTTGAGAGATTGTTTTTCTCCCCGACTATTCGGGGAGAAAAACAAAATGAATGAACCAACACCTTTCACAACCTCAGGACGTCCCAAAGCGCTTTACAGCCAATGAAGTACTTTTTGGATGTAGTCACTGCTATAATGTAGGGAAAAAGCAGCAGCCAATTTGTACAGCAAGCTTTTACAATCAGCAATGAGATAATGACCAGATAATCTGTTTTAGTGATATTGGTTGAGGGATAAATATTGGTCAGACACCGGGGGGAACTCCCCTGCTCTTCTTCAAAATAGTGCCGTGGGATCTTTTACACCCACCTGAGAGGGAAGACGGGGCCTCAGTTTAAAGTCTCATCTGAAAGATGGCACCTCTGACAATGCAGCACTCCCTCAGCACTGCATTGGAGTGTCAGCCTAGATTTTGTGCTGAAGTCTCTGGAGTGGGGCTCAAACCCATGACCTTCAGACTCCAAGGTGAGCGTGCTACCCACTGAGCCACAGCTGACACTTCATAGCTGGAATGTTCAGAGAGGCATCGTATTGATAGAATCTAGAGAAATGAAAAGAAGCGACAGAGGATCGAGGTAAGAGAAGAATTGCCTATCGCACAACAAGCTTTTTCTTGTATCCTGTCCAGCAATGCAAGAGAGATGTCGGAATTGAAGCAGTATTCAGGTCTTCAATGAATTCGGATTTGCAGAAATGTCAAGGTTTCTTATGGAAAAGTAAGTTTTGGCACAAAATAGGATACTGAACATCCTAGAAGCAGGTTTAACAGTGGCAGAGGCGTGAAATTCTATTTCTGGTCAGAGGAGATAATGAGATTAAGAATGTCAATAGATGAAGTACTAAAAGGTGGGGCCATCGATGGTGAGAGGTAGTAGGTGTTAAACTTGAGAGACATGAAGAAACCGTGTCTTTGAAGAATTGCGAAGCAATGATATTTTCTTTGCTCCATTGGTGAGGACAGAGAAGCAGTGATTCAGCTCCTGTACTATGAGAGGAACGGAGGTTATGTGTACTGGGGATCTGTTATCTGAAGGATGTTGATGAATGTGGAGTGGAATCATCAAAGCAAAAAAGTTGGATTGGGTTGGATGATGAATGGAATTGGCTGTTGATATGACAGAGGACAACGGGAGAGAGGACTCAGTTAATGAAAGAGGGCGAGCCACCAACTACAGCACAGAGTGACTCAACTTTCCATCTCATTATTCTTTTTTCTTTCTTTATATATTTTGATGAGATAACAACAGAGCATACTGAAAATTATTGGATGAAGAGCAAGTCTAACCAATTTGATCCTGGTGATTGCTGAAGGGATAGTAAGACTTGGGGAAATTGTGTGGCTTCTAACAAGCAAGTGCCTGATTTGCTGTAACCCAGTGTATGCTCCAGCAACCCTCATTCAGCCCATACATTTTTGTTTCTCATCTGAGCTGTGTAAAATGAGCAGAATTCCAAGTGACGAGGTTATCTTGGGACCCGCCTCCGCAGGCTGTGCAAACAGTCGTGAAGCGTTTCCCTTGGTCTTCTGTGAGGATATTATGGATTGATGTACAAAGTTTTGAGGTGCAGCTGCATTTATGTACCTAGCAGGTAGAATGGGGGTCCAGATTAAGTGGTAGTAAATCTTGTTACTGTTAGAATCTTGTTACTGTTCAAATCTTGCACAGAGCTGGAAGTTCAGCCACATCCCCAAGTGTTGGAGAGTGTGGAGCTCGAGGATAGGAAGTTCTTTTCTAAGTATTTCCTATCCTTAAGCACTGGTCTTAGTTCCTCCCCAAGAGTCACAGCATTAGGAAGTGAACCTCCTAAACCTAATGCAACTCTATCAAAACATATTATTTAGAACATGTAACAATGTTTTACAACCTTCAGTTGAAGTCCAATTGATAGGCTGTTCCCTCACATGTTGGAATTTCTAAAGTAAGCACGATCAGATTTATTCTTTAAAGTATATCCAGTTTTAAACTAAAACATTGAGTATAAATTTTAACAAAACATTTTGGGAAGGATTACATTACAAGAGAGAGGACTTGAGAGTCCCAAGGTACATGACCAACATCTCCAGTTCCAGTGGCACCAGTACGCCCAGTAACACTAGCAATTACAGTGCAATTAACGACCCACTATATACTACTCCAGTCCCCTTAATCTCGGTGTAATTGTGGATGTTAAAATAATTACATTATGAATAACAATCGCTCCCAATTCCTATTGTGATAACTTAACATCCTTGGTCTCTCTCGGGACTGTTCAGCGCCTGCCCTCACCATGCCAAATTATTTTCCTAGAATAATACTATTAATATTTAGGGGCGTGGGGAATTCATGACTCTTACACTCCTTATGAAGTTTACATCCTATCAATCTATTTGATTATGTAGGTAATACTGAAACCTGCAATTCTTGCAGTGGTACGTGGAATTCTGAGAGATGTGTGTATATAATGCAGACACAGTACTGCTTGAGCACCAGTCTAGTATTTTTATTAAAATATACTTCACAGGAAATTGTTTCATAGAATAGTGCAGCACAGAAGGAGGCCATTCAGCCCATCGAGTCTGCGCCGGCTCTTTTGAAGAGCAATCCAGTTAGTCCCGCTCTTTCTCCATATCCCTGCAATTTTTTCTCCTTCAAGAATGTATCCAATTACCTTTTGAAGGTTACTATTGAATCTGTATCCAGCACCCTATCAGGCAGTGCATTCCAAATCCTAACTACTCGTTGTACAAACAAGTTTTTCCTCATGTCGCCTCTGGTTCTTTTGCCAATCAGCTTAAATCTGTGCCCTCTGGTTATCGACCCTTCAGCCATTGGAAACAGTTTCTCTTTATTTACTCCATCTAAATCCTTCATGATTTTAAACACCTCTATCAAATCTCCTCTTAGCCTTCTCCGCTCTAAGGAGAACAACTCCAGCTTCTTTAGTCTATTCATGTAACTGTATTCCCTCATCCCCAGAACCATTCTAGTAAATCTCTCTGTACCCTCTCCAAAGCCTTCACGTCCTTCCTAAAGTGTGGTGCCCAGAATTAGACACAATGGGGGAAAAAATTCAGTATCGCCCCATTTGGGGCGCAATTATCAGCCGGGCGCAAAGATTAGCGCCTGCCGCTAATTATCGCCTCCGACTGCAAACTTGACTTTTATCGCCCCTGGAGGTGATTGGAGCACTAAATCAGGCACTATACATCTGTCTTAAGGCGCAAAGGCCGAGGAGCGAGGCGCTACCTCAGAGCACTGGCAAAGCTCATGTGATGTCAGTCAGCAATGGAACACAGGCACAATGGCGCTGGCCAGTTCTTAAAGGGGAGGGTTGATCTTGCTTTCCATCCACATCCTGCTCATTGCAGCCTTGAATCTCGGCCTGGAGAGACCTGTACATCAAATCTGCTGGAAAGAACAATGGAGAGAACCAGGGAAAGAGCTCAGAGTGCAACCCCCACAGTCTCTTCTAAATCGATACAAGGAAGGGCAAATCAAAATGAACCTGCAAAGTGCTGCTCAGTACCCAAAACTCCTTCACACAGCGTTGAATCTCTCCAGAAGTCTCTCTCTCTCTCTCTCTCTCTCTCAGAATGCATGGTTCAAAAATGTCACCAACAAAAAAAGGCAGGAAGCGGTCGCCTTTAAATAGCGCTCCCCCAGTCCCTGACTGCAAAACGCTCCCCTCAACCTGTCGTTGCTAGCGGCAGGCGGTAAGGCAGGGGGCGCCACTCAATATCCGCTCCGGGGCGTTGCGCACTTGACTGACGTCACGATCTGCCGGCGCAGGAGATCGTGGCGGTAGTGTTTAGCGCCGCCGCAAAATGTCTAGTTAATTTCATGAGCGGCGCAAACATCGCCGCGCCCGGGCGCTAGTTGCTTTGCGCCCCATTAGCACCCTCTTAAGGCGCTAACGGGAGGCGCAACCAACTGAATTTTTCCCCAAAAACTCCAGCTGGAGCCAAACTAGTGTTTTATATTGGTTTAGCATAACTTCCTGGCTTTTGTACTCTATGCCTCTGTTTATAAAGTTGAGAGGTCGCACAACACCAGGTTATAGTCCAACAGTTTTATTTGAAATCACAAGCTTTCGGAGCTATCGATTTGCTCCTTCCTCAGGTGAAGTAAATTAGATACAGAATCGCCAAAGCATATATAGATAGAAAACAAAGCATGTGTACTTTACAATTGCAGACCAATAAATTAAATCATCCTGACTATCTGCCGAGGTGTGATAAAGTTAATTAAGTCAGCCAGGAAGGTACCACATCAAAGACATAGCAAGATACAACTGAGACAATGAGGTGTAGTCGCAGGGGTTCTAACGTGTCAAAAGCTGCCGTCTGTATGTAAAACGAAAAGCTTTAACATTTTTTTACTTTTTTACTGGGAAAATTTTTACTTTTTTACTGGGAATCACATCTGTGAACAAGCTAACGACGACTCGAGTCCGGATCACGTCATGTATCGTGACATAAACCCAAGATCCCGATTGAGACCGTCTTCATGAGTGCGGAACTTGGCTATCAGTTTCTGCTCGATGATTTTGCGTTGTCGTGTGTTTCTAAGGTTGCCTTGGAGAACGCTTACCCGCAGATCCGAGGCTGAATGTCCTTGACTGCTGAAGTGTTCCCCAACTGGGAGGTAACAATCCTGCCTGGCGATTGTTGCGCGGTGCTCGTTCATACGTTGTCTCAGTGTCTGCATGGTCTCGCCGATGTACCATGCCGCGGTGCATTCTTTCCTGCAACGTATGAGGTAGACAACGTTGGCCGAGTCACATGAGTATGTACCATGTACCTGGTGGGTAGTGTCCTCACGTGTGATGGTGGTATCTGTGTTGATGATCTGGCATGTCTTGCAGAGTTTGCCATGGCAGGGTTGTGTGGTGTCGTGGTCGCTGTTATCCTGAAAGCTGGGTAATTTGCTGCGAACGATGGTACTTCTGAGGTTAGGCGGCTGTTTGAAGGCAAGTAGTGGAGGCGTGGGGATGGCCTTAGCGAGGTGTTTGTCGTCATCGATGACATGTTGAAGGCTGCGAAGAACATGGCGTAGTTTCTCCGCTCCGGGGAAGTACTGGACGACGTAGGGTACCCTGTTGGTTGTGTCCCGTGTTTGCCTTCTGAGGAGGTCTATGCGATTTTTCGCTGTGGCCCGTCGGAACTGTCGATCGATGAGTCGAGCGTCATATCCCGTTCTTACGAGGGCGTTTTTCAGCGTCCGTAGGTGTCCATCGCGTTCCTCCTCGTCTGAGCAGATCCTGTGTATTCACAGGGCTTGTCCATAGGGGATGGCTTCTCTAACATGGTTAGGGTGGAAGCTGGAGAAGTGGAGCATCGTGAGGTTGTCCGTGGGCTTGCGGTAGAGTGAAGTGCTGAGGTGTCCGTCTTTGATGGAGATTCGTGTGTCTGTTTATAAAGCCCAGGATCCCACATGCTTTATTAACTGCTTTGTTAACCTGTCCTGCCACCTTCAAAGATTTGTGCACAAACACCCCCAGGTCTCTCTCTTCTTGCACCCCCTTTAAAAAGGGCAGCTATCTACATTATACATGAGCACTACACATCAATTCAGTGCAAGTAGTGATGACAGGTGTCCGTTTCTTCCACAACCTACTCGAGCTGTTTTGTTTCATTCCCACATCTGTTGTACAAAACTCCCCCACCTCATCTCCATCTCCACGACTGGTATCATCTGGGTCACAGATATTGATGGCTACTTGTGCCATGGTGCTTACAGCTATTGGAATTCAGATACTCACACTGATCATTTATAAAGGATCAATTTTATTTCCGTTCTATCACAGAAGGAGCACTGATCATTGCTGGCAGAATGACTTGAGATATATAGGTAGTAATAAAAGCTGCTGACAATTGAGCATTGAATTCAACAATCAGGAACAGCTACATCGGCACAATCAATGATCTATATATATTTTAAACTGGCTCCATGTTTTTCTATTAAAATCTGCAATAACACAGAACAGACTTTATTTTCTGGTGTTTAGATTCTGAAACCACGGTCGGGAGGGGTAATAAAGGGATGCGAACCTGTCTGCCTCACAGCTTTCTGTTGGATAATTCCTTCCTTAACCTGTTAACAGATTCGAAAAGCTAGAGATGGTAATATGTATGGGAATTCACTTTATTATTGTTACAAGACATTCCTCTTAAAACCCCATACAGAGCAAAACACATCAGTCTTGCGTCTAAAACTCACAGGCATAGGATTTGGTTGCAAATCATAAAAATGGCTTCTCCAAGACTGTTCATGTTACCTGGTCTTGAAGGTAGGCAAAAGTTTCTTCTTGTTGGGTAAAAATATTGCCTCTCTTCTTATACCATTTTCTTTATAGTCTACATCCTATAGTCTACACCATGTTGGATACAATTCTAACTGGTATTTTATGACCCCCCCCCCCCAGTTCTTTGAACAGATTGCCAGATAGGGATGAGGGGCCTCATGTCTTTTCATACCATACTGTTACGTCCTATCATTGCTTTTCCCGAGTCATAGCTTTATTGTACAATACCTTTGCCTTTTACTATTTTAGCATCTTACACTCCCCCCTGCTGTGATCAAAAGCATGTGTTTTAAAAGCCTATGTGTGTTAATCCTAACCCTTTTAGCTCAATATTATCCAACTAGCTTATTTATTTAATAATCTATCTGTGCCTATCCTCACAGTACAATGTTGTTGACTCTGAAATTCATCCTTCCATAATGTGATCAGCGTCATTGAGGGGAATAGACAGGATTTGCGAGAAAACAGTTTAAACCAATTTTGTCGACATTACTGTTCTGTCTTTGTTCAATATTAGAATAATGTTAAAACATATCTATGTTCTTACGCTTGCTGTTTCAAAAACCTGACTAACTGCCTGTGGCCTTGTCTCTTTGTTTTGTTTGTCTTCCTTTCTTTCTACCTAATACATGACACCATTCATTCCTTTATAGTGTGTCTTGGCTCTGTTGTTTTTATCAAGGCCCAAGTTATAGAAACATATGCTCAGCAGTCAAAGGTTTCTAAAAGGTCTATAAATATCATTGTCTGTATTTAAATAGCCAGTAACCAAGAAGTAATCTAACACTAATATTGACAATGGCTGGAATTTTCTGTACCTGTGCGAGCGGTCGCCGTGACGGGTCGCGACCCTGCTCCTCATTCCATTCTGCTCCTGAGATCGACTTTCCGTTAATGGCACCTGTTAAGGCCACCCTGCGCATTACCCGGCCCTATTAAATGGTGTGGGTCTGATGATGTCATCAATGATGCGTTTACAGCTGGGATATTTAAAGGAACCATGGCCACATTGCATTTGAAGGTTCCTCTAGGAGTGTGCAGTCACTGCACTGGAGCTTCTGATGGTTCCAAACACTTGGAAACATGACTGCACAGAGGCAGAGGGCTGCACCCAGGTTCTCAGATGACTTCCTCCATATGCTTATGGAGGGAGTCAGAGCACGCAGAGAGGTCCTCTTCCCTTCCGATGGGCGGAAGAGACCTCCCCAGCAGACCAAAGGAGCCTGGCTCAAAATAGCAGAGGAGGTCAACAGCAGGGATGTTGTGAGGAGGACCTGGGTGCAGTGCCGGAAACACTTCAATGATCTCATTAGATCAGGAAACGTGAGTGCAAAGTCACACTCAACTTCATCCTGCTGCACCTGCCACCACATCCCCATCACTCTGCCTTCCCAAGCCTGCTCCTGCACATCATTACTCACACCAACATACCTTGCACGTCCACCCATCCCTCTCTCTCTATCTACATTATCACATCCCCATCTGACTAACCACCCCTTACACTCACCCTCATCCTAGTGCAATCATACCAACTAACAACACATAAGGAGGCCATTTGGCATTGCCACCCCACTCCATCATAGTCACCCTCTAAAGATGTTACCCATCCATTCCTTACACTCATTCTCACTCAAGCTTCTCCTTTACCTCCTTGCGGGAGAAGAGAGCCCACAATAAGAGGGAGAGGGAGTGAACTGGAGGTGGCCCACCATCATTGGCCACCTTAACTGCAGCAGAGGAGGTCGCCCTGGAGGTGTCAGGAGTCGCAGAACAGCTGGAGGTAGGAGACGGAGAGAGGGGGACATTTCAGCAACCTGGTGACAGAGTTACATCTCATACAGCCACATGGCATACAGCAGTCACTCATATGGGGACTGATGTCAGCAGCCAGTGAATGTTCATCACGTGCATAATGGTATCTGTACCCATTCTTAATATGACATATCTAATTCATCTCTTTACTCTCCCACAGGTCCATCAAGAGCACACCCCCCCCCCCTCACTGTCCAGGAGGAAGAGGAAGACGACTCCTCAGAGGAGCCTCCAGCCTCTGAGGGCGTACCGTCACCAGATATGAGCGCACCCAGCACCAGCGCAGAGACGCACACCTCGGTGGGTCCCACGCGAG
Organism: Squalus acanthias; assembly: GCA_030390025.1. Taxonomy (NCBI): domain Eukaryota; kingdom Metazoa; phylum Chordata; class Chondrichthyes; order Squaliformes; family Squalidae; genus Squalus; species Squalus acanthias. The sequence continues at coordinate 100,162,478 of CM059427.1, read as the reverse complement.
ATCAAGTAGTGTTGTCACCTGGTGTGTCACAAGTGAGCAAGAGCAAATGGTGGAGACAGGAACTGCAGTGGAGACTCCTCACCGGAGGGCACAGGACGCTCCCAGCTCTGCTGAGCTGCATGCAGATGCTGAGCCTCGGGGGCCATCCAGAAAGAGGGCAATCCTGGAGGTGCAGCAAGAATTGCAGGAGGCTTTGACAGGTTTTGTGACCGCGATGTCTGCAATTGTGCAGAGAATGGAGGAGTCCATCTCCAACATGAGCATCACCGTGTTGCAGGTGATGGCGACTGCCTGCTCTTCCATGGAAAGGATGGCCACCTGCATGGAGTAGCTAATGCTCCACTCACATGAGCACATGAAATCTATGAAGAATAGATGGCTATCTATGGAGAATAGATGACAGACGCTCATAGACCTCCTCTCTAGGAGGGATGTAAATGTAGACTTGGGTCCTCATGGCCCCACTGATGTGCAGCAAAGTGCTCTCCAGATCCTTGCTAGCAGGGAAGTGCGGGTGGCCCATGAGAGGGATGTCGGTGAGAGGGGACATGGAAGTGGGGGCTCCTCTCAAAACACTCACACTTCTCTCCCATTGCCTCGCCCTCAGTCAGAGCCCCACATGCCTCCTGGGATCGCGATGGCTGAGTCTGCCCCTGCACAGTCGCAGGAGGAGCAGACTTTGGCGGGGCCATCTCAGGCTCCAAGACCCAAAGGACGTCCGCCAAAAGTGGCTATACAGTCGCAGCAGAGAAGTGAGCAGGCTGCCTCTACCTCTGCTGAAACCATTGGGGTAGCACCTCATAGAAGCATGCGTAAGAGAAAAATGAAACACAAGTAGATGCACAAGGGTGTTTTCTTAACTGTTTGTGTTAAGCTTCCATTACTCTGATGTCACAGATAAAACTATTTATTTTCACCATTTTCCGGTCATGGCCAATTCGGTCTGCAACTTTGGACGTGACTTAGTGAGTTGGAATGAATGGTGAGACATAACGTTCCCTCCAGAAATGGTGCTCAGTGTGAAAGGAATGGCTTGGTCATTGCAGGGATGCTTTATGGTGTTGCTGTGGAGTGTTGAGAGCCTGGCGCAGTATATGGCAGTCATATGGGTGTAATGGCCGAAGTTAAGTAAATCTGGCCATGATGAGGCCATCCCTGGCCTCCCGGGCAGCAATGAGCTTGGGTGCTGGTAGCATCTGGGCCTCAGGTTCCTCCTCCTCCTGCTCCTCCTCGTCTTCCAGCTGATGCTCCTCCTCCTCTGAAGAGGCTGTGCGCTCAGTGCCTTGCTCCCATGCAGCGCTAATCCTCGCTGCTGCGCTATGTTGTGCAGGACGCAGCAGACCACGATGATTCTGGAGACTCTGGCTGGTGCATACTGAAGGGCTCCTCCAGATTTGTCAAGGCATCTGAAGTGCATTTTCAGCATGCCTACTGTCTGCTCTATGACACATCTGGTGGAAATGTAGCATTCATTATATCTCTCCTCAGCCTCCTCAAGGGTGTCATGAGCCACGTCTTCAGTGGATAGCCCTTGTCTCTAAGCAGCCAGCCGGAAAGTCTGTTTGAAGGAGCGAAGAGCTGAGGGAGGGTGGACTGGCGCAGGAGGAAAGAGTCATGGCAGCTGCCAGGGAATTTGGCACAAACATGCATGATGATCTTCCTATGGTATTGAGGGAGTAGAAGCCCTTACGGTTGACAAAGACTCCTGGGTTATGATGGGGTACCCTGATGGCCACATGTGTGCAGTCGATGACGCCCTGCACCCATAGGAAGCCAGCCAGAGCGGCAAAGCTGAGCGCCTGCTCAGTAACACTCGCGTCATCAGTGACAAAGTTGATATAATTTGCCGACTTGTCAAAGAGGGCATCGGTGACCTGTGCGATGCATCTGTGGGCGGCCGACTGCGAGATGCCGCAAATGTCTGCTGAAGATTGCTGGAAGGAGCCTGAGGCGAAGAAGTTGAGGGCACTGGTGACTTTGACAGCCACTGGTAAGGCGTGGCCACCCACTCCTCTGGGCTGCAGGTCTTCCTCCCTCCAGCAATATGCAAATATCTGCGACAACCTGGCGTGATAGCCTGAGCCTCCTTTTGGCACTGCTGCTTAGTCATGTTGAGGAAGCTTATCCTCTGCCTGTAAACCCTGTGTTGGGGGTATCGCCCCTGGCGCGGAGCAGCCCTGCGCTGATGCCCTCTGTCCTGTGCAGAATTAGGTGGTTCAGGAGAAGGTTGGCGGTGGTGTTGGTGCTGCTGGTGCGGCTGGTGTTGGGGCTTATCGTGGTCCGATTCTGAGGACCAAGGTGAGACAGTATAAACGGCACCCATGCTGATGTAATAGATGGCAGGTCAAGTAGAGATGAGAGAAGCAATCTGTCACTGGTGTGACAGGTTCTACCAATGAGGTGACAGTGGATACGGGCTTTGATGAAAAGGCTTGCAATCTCCAGAAAGCAAAATCTGTGCTGACGATGAACTCAGCAACAGCATCTGCTTTAGTAAAGTGACCAGGTGTCAGGTGGGAGTTTTTATTGTGCTTTCCATACTGTGCTCTAATGAGCTGGATCAATGGTCACTGGACTTGCGCCTCAGGTTCACAGACATGGTTCCCAAGCTGTGTGATTCCCGTGCTCATCCAGGGAAATTTGAAAGGTAGTGTTAAAAAGATGTTTAAGGGTCTGACAAGTACCTAATAATCATCTAACTGAGCTCGGCCGCCTCTGCCGTTTGGGTCGCTGCCGCGCTGGCAAACACACCCAAGGGAAAGGCGCGTGGGGGGCGGGATGACGGCGGGTTCCAGACTCGCTCCAAGGTTTTCAAATTTCCCTCCCGACCCGCCTCCAATCCCGCCCGCACAGACGCCAGAAAATTCCGGCCAATATGTCTATTTTGGAGAAAACCAGGTTGATTCTTACTAATGGTTTATTACAAAAGTGTTTAAACTGTTTCCATATATTAAGGCAAGAATCTTATAATCAGTATTTAATTATCCTTGACATTCAAATATTTATTTGACGTTGATTTTTAAGCAATATTGACGAGAACACTCCAAGACTTGACTAAAAGATCAGAAACTCCAAACTCAAGATATTTATAAAGTACACTTCGTATTCTGGGCCCTAATGTCAGTAGTGTCAGCTGTGGCTCAGTTGGTAGCACACTTGTCTCTGAGTCAGAAGGTTGTGGGTTCAAGTCCCACCCCAGGGACTTGTGCACATCAAGCTTGGCTGACACTCCCAGTGCAGTGCTGAGGGAGTGCTGCACTGTCGGAGGTGCCGTCTTTCGGATGAGATGTTAAACCGAGGCCCCGTCTGCTCTCTCAGGTGGACGTAAAAGATCCCATGGCACTATTTCGAAGAAGTTCTCCCCGGTGTCCTGGCCAATATTTATCCCTCAACCAACATAACAAAAACAGATTATCTGGTCATTATCACATTGCTATTTGTGGGAGCTTGCTGTGCGCAAATTATAACAGCGACTCCACTTCACAAAGTACTTCATTGGCTGTAAAGCGCTTTGAGACGTCCGGTGGTCGTGAAAGGCGCCATATAAATGCAAGTCTTTCTTTCTTAATGTTGATCCATTAGCTGTGTGTGAATATCGTCTTGTTCTAATCCCCCATCATATAGGAGGCATTTCCCCGAAGAAGTGGGAGGTGTATCAGTACGAGGTCTGACTGCAAAACAGGGCTCATTATCACTGAGAAAGACATCGCTGTCCAGAAATTTTATTTTCTAGCTTAAAATAATGTGCCCAGTGTTTTATTCCTTCCATTTCAACCCATTTGGTTTGTGATTTGACAAATGTACCTTGTCACCTCCAGGCATGAGGAGAGTTAAATTGATTTTGCCAGTCCACTTAAAAAAAAAAATTCTCCGCTTTGGACACTGTATACATTTTAAAATCAAGATGTTAGATTGTTCTGATTCCTCCTTTTGTCCTGATTTTAACCCTTACTTTAAATTTCAAATCTTAATTCCCAAAAGGGAAAGGCGATGAACTCAGCTAATTTGAAAATAAAACATGCAGAAAGGGAAAAACTTGAAGAATGGAGACAGATACACAAGCAGGTTTGTCAGCATCCTGAAACGGCGGGGGCGAAATTTGTCTCCTTTGCGCCCGCCATTAGCGCCTCTGGGGGGCGCGAAGGGCTTATCGCCCGGCGGGGGCGCTAATAGTGCCTGGCGTGAAATTCGGCAGGGCGCTACTGAGGCTGCCGCGTGCGATGTCAGCGACAGCCTCGCGGGTCGCGGGCCGGGCCGGGCCACACACCGCTGGCGGGGCGCTAATTAAAGGGGCAGTCCGGCTGTGCCCCGCGCCGACATTTTTTATTTTGGCCGACCTCCAGATCGGCCCCTCTTGGCGGCCCTTGGCGCAGTCCGTGGCCGCCACGCACCGTGTCTCGGTGCCGGGCTGTGGCCACGGCACCACGCCACCCTGGTGGGCTAGCGGAGGTCGTCAAACAGCCTGCAGAGTATGCAGCGGCCCTCCCCTTTAACGGAAGGGGAGGGGCGCTGAAACGTGTCAGCGCTACGCGGAGTAACCGTGTAGTGCACCGGCGCTACCGCGCCTTGCACCCCATGCACTACCCTGAGAGGAAGTGGAGCGCCCGAGATAGCGCTCTGCTTCCTCACCGGGGCGGTAAGCCCAATTTAGCAGCCGGGGCTAAATGTGAGGCACTAATTCGGTTACCGCCTCCAAACGGGGCGTAACCGAATTTCGCCCCCAAAGTCTTTTGTCTGTTCCCCTTTCTCTTTCAGATGCTGATAGATCTGCTGAATCTTACCAGCATTTTCTGTTTTTATTTTTAAATCGGGATGCAGTTATTCATTCGACAGTAGAGAGCCAGAGCAGTTGATCTTTGCCTGATTTGTTGGGTTATCTTCTGTTAAGGCTGATCTGTTAAAGAGGGCTGATTCATCTTTGAACCATGTGAATATTTTAGTCAATTGATTAATGCTGATGTAAAATCCATTTGGGATGTGGCTCAAGGGATTGGATTGGTGATTATCAATTGAGATCAATCTCTATCTTACTGCCTATATCAATAAAACTGATGGAAGCGTTCCAGAGCAGTCTTCATAGCCAGACAAGAGTTCTGTGCAATAAGCAGTGCTGTTCAGCTCATTCAGCAGTCTCCTGGGTAAATGCACTGCTCAGTTTGCAGTTCATACGGCTTCACTGCATAATGTACTCTTCAAGCAGTCCTGTTTACATGCTTATTATTTCTTACTACATTAATTTGGACAGTAGGCACATGTTATATCTAAAATATAAACAGAAAATGCTGGAAACACTCAGCAGGTCAGGCAGCATCTGTGGAGAGAGAAACAGAGTTAACGTTTCAGATCGATAACCCTTCGTCAGAACATCTGATGCGGTATTTACTTTAGCTGTTTTGGGCGCCCTGGGTTGTAGCTGTGATGTAGATTGTTGGGAGCCAGATATATAACGCCACCATATAAATTAAGACACACTTTGAAGGGACATAGGAGGAAAAATTCGGTATCGCCCATTTTGGGGCGCTAATATCGGTCGGCCACAAATTTTAGCGCCGGTGCAAATTATCGCCGGCGACCACAAAATTCATCTCCAGCGCCACTGAAGGTGATTGGAGCGCTAAATCAGGTGCTACATACCTCTCTTAGGGCGTTAACATCGGGGAATGAGGCGCTACCTCAGAGCGCAGCTCAAGTGATGTGTACTCAGACAGACTGTTCTTAAAGAGGAGGGTCTATCTTGCTGCACAGCCTCATCCTGATCATTGCAGCGTTTGACCTCGGCCTGCAAGCAGGTAAAACTCTTTACCAAAGATTCATGCTGGCTACTCAGAGGCCCAGGGAGAGAGCTCGCCGGTTTAGTGACCAGGCATTGGTGGCTCTGGTTGGCACTGTGGAACGCTGACGGGCAGTGCTGTTTCCAGAGACTGGCAGGAGGCCATTGCCCCGGGAGTTCACAAGGGTGTGGAGGGAGGTTGCCCAGCACATTTCATCCAGGAGCCTGGTCCAAAGGACTCATACCAGTGCCGCAAGAAATTCAACAACCTCACTCGGGTGGTCAGGGTGAGTACATGCTTGAAAAACCTCTACATCCCACCATCTCAACCTCACTCTGTGCAAAGACAGTGTAAATTCCCAAATCCCCAACACTCACCCAACAACTATGCCCATCTAATAAAAGTCACATGCACATCCCACACCTTGCAGACATTAACGGCTATTCAACTATGGTAGGCACATCTGCCAAACACATGGCTGCATATTCACTCAGACGCTGTCCTTTTTCTTGCAGGCCAAGCTTTCACATAACCGGAGGGAGCAACAACGCACAGGAGGAGGACAGGCGGAGCTGCTCCCCCTCACACAACTGGAGGAGCGAGTCCACAGACTCATCACCAGTCATGTCATCGGCACTGTGGCAGTTGGAGAGGTCGACCCCCTTGGGGACAGCAATGGGTATGTTCATCAGCTTTATCTCCTCCCTCATACCACTCCCCCTCACAACACCAGCCTTTCCCACTTTCCATCTAACTATACTGTCTCCATTCCTTGCTCCCTTCCTGCCCCCCTGCCCTCATGTTAAAGCCACTCTTGTACCTTCCTGCTTTCAGGTAGTGAGCCACCAGCTGACCAGCCTGTCCCTCAGCCTCCCAGTGGCAGCGGTGCAGGAGAGGAGGAGGAAGACGAAGCCGGCGCCTCACCGCCTGCGTTTCCCGAGGGTAAGACATCAGACACTGGGGCCACGCGTTCACTGGAGGGGAGCAGGGGGTTTGGATCTGATGTGAGTGAAGCTCCGGGACCCAGCGGGCTACAGCATGGGGGAAGGGAAGCTCGGGGGCCATCACCTGGAGGGTGAGTACACACACGAGTTCTGCTGCACAGGACTCGGATGAGGACCTTGATATAGCGGCGATGAATACTCAGGCAATGAGCATGCACACTGAGCTCATAGGTGCAATGGCAAGGGTGCCCGACAGCATGGATGCACTGGCTGGGAGCGTGGAGGAGACTGCCGCCAGCACAGCTGTAATCTGTACGCAAACCCTTGAGCCCATCCTTGCCTTGTTACAGAGGATGGTTGAATTGCAGAGAGACGTGGGGACCCAGACCCCATGCCACATTTGATGGGTGAGGTGGCAGCATCTATTGCAGCACAGGCCGAGGCAATGCAACGGCTTAGTGCTGGAATCGAGTCATCCAATCTCAGACTGCTCGCATGCGGTCTCAGATTGAGGTCATGCAAGCGCTGACTGCTGCCATCATTGCTGGGTCGCCCACAGTCCACCAGGGATCTCACAGTGCCGCAGCAGGCCAACAATCTGTGCTCGAGCAGATTGCTCCGGATGCTGAGGTTCTGCCCCGGGGAAGTAGCAGTGCGTTGGTCGAGCAGGAAGGTGCTGTACTCTCTCAGGATGACAGCATTCCTGCTGCCACCACTGCCACTCCGCCATTGCACTTGCCACAGCCTGTAACACAGCCAGCCCAGACTGCTGCCGCCCATGCAGAGTTGGTGCTGTCTGCAGCCAGTCCCTCCAGGCCCAGAGCTGGTCGAGGGCATCCTTCAAGGCCATCTGCAGTCTCTGGATCCAGCATTCAGCAGCTGTCCGCCAGCCTTGCTGCAGCCACTGGGGCCACATTACAGAGAAGCAGTAGGGTGGGAAGGGGGGAAGTGCGAAGGGGAGGGAGATCATTCTCGAAGGGCGAATAACTAAAGATTCTCAAACAAATGGGGGGAATGTTTGCCCCAAAGTTGGATGTTTATGTTAATATATTGTTCACTCTGTTAACGCTTATCTCGATGTGGTAAGAACCAGTTTTGTTTGTTAATGAATTGTTGTGTTTGTTTGTTATTGGTTGTGCTTAATAAGACACAATTTGTCAGAAAAATAATTTTTTTTATTGAAACTTGAGAACTTTACTCATTTTACTCATTGGAGCTTTGCTGCGTGATGGTTGTAATCATGTGAGGCGTTCACGAACGGCCCTTGCAGAGGCAACATTGAGCGTCTCCCTCCCACGTTGTTGCTGATCCTCCCCCTCCCCCTCCCCCTCCTCCTCCCCCTCCTCCTCCCCCTCCTCCTCCTCCTCCCCGCCTCCTCCCCCTCCTCCTCCCCTCCCCCTCCCCCCTCCCCCCCTCCCCCTCCCCCCCTCCTCCTCCCCCCCCTCCTCCTCCCCCTCCTCCCTCCTCCCCCTCCTCCCTCCTCCCCCTCCTCCCCCTCCTCCCCCTCCCCCTCCCCCTCCTCCCCTCCTCCCCTCCCCCTCCTCCCCCCTCCTCCTCCCCCTCCTCCTCCTCCCCCTCCTCCTCCTCCCTCCCCCTCTCCCCTCCCCCTCCCCCTCCTCCTCCTCCCCCTCCTCCTCCTCCCCCTCCCCTCCTCCCCCTCCCCCTCCTCCCCCTCCCCCTCCCCCTCCTCCCCCTCCCCCTCCTCCTCCCCCCCTCCTCCTCCTCCTCCCCCTCCTCCTCCTCCTCCTCCTCCTCCTCCTCCTCCTCCCCTCCTCCTCCCCCTCCCCCCCTCCTCCTCCCCTCCCCCTCCCCCCTCCTCCTCCTCCTCCTCCTCCCCCTCGGCCCCTCTCCTCCTCCTCCTCCTCCCCCTCTCCTCCTCCTCAGGTGGAGCACCAATCCCTGATGGCAATGGCTGGGTCCTCATAATCGCGAGGTTATGAAGCATGCAGCACACAACAATGAAAACCGATACTCGATCAGGGGAGTACCGCAGGGCTCCTCCAGAGTGGTCAAGACACCGGAACCGTTGCTTCAACACGCCAATCGTCTGCTCAATGAGGTTCCTGGTGGCGCTATGGCTCTCGTTGTTTGCGAGCTCAGCAGGAGCGTTGGGGTTACGGAGCGGTGTCATCAGCCAGGTGCAGAGTGGATAACCCTTGTCCCCGAGGAGCCAGCCACAAGGGTGATGCAGTGGTTGGAAGAGGTCTGGGACACCAGTCTGGCGCAGGATGAATGCATCGTGGCTGCTGCCAGGATAGCGGGCATTGACGGCGAGGATGCGCTGTCTGTGGTCGCAAACCAACTGGACGTTGAGAGAGTGGAAGCCTTTGCAGTTGTGGAAAACCTCTGCATTTTCATGAGGTGCCCGCAATGCCACATGTGTGCAGTCAATGGTGCCCTGAACCACGGGGAAGCCCGCTATCCTAGCGAAGCCACATGCGCGTTCACGCTGTTTGTCTCGGGTCATGGGGAAAGAGATGTACTCCCTTCTCCTTTGGTATAGAGCACTTGTGACCTCCCGGATGCAACAATGGACGGCGAACTTGGAGATATTCTCAATATCCCCAGTTGAAGCCTGGAAGGAGCCACTGGCGTAGAAATTCAGAGCCACCGTCACCTTCACTGCCACTGAGAGAGACGTCCTGGTCCTGAGCTGAGGCTGGAGCTCCGGCTGCAGGAGGTGGCAGAGCTCTGTGACCACCTCCTTGCTGAAGTGGAGCCTTCTAAAACACTGCTCCTCGGACAAATGAATGTAGGAGAATTGCTCCCGGAATACCCTGGGAGGGTAAGGTCTCCTGTGCAGAGGCCTGTTGGCCCTCCTCCCTCTGGCCACTCTCTCTCTGCGCCTCTGCTGCCTCCGAAGGTGAAGTTGGAGGACGACGCCCTGTGTTAGTACAGCCCCCATTTAATCTTCTAAATATGGTACTAATAAAGCTGACAGAAATGGGAACCTGAAAATTGTTGCTCAGGAACAAAACTCCTTGTAGGACAGCGTTAAATGTCTCCAGACGTCTCTCTCCCTCTCTCAAACTGCATATGCCAAATATTTTTCCAAGCGCACGCCTTTAAATAGCGCTCCCCCAGCTCCCAGTCGACTGCAAAACGTCTCCCTCTACCTGTCGTTCCTAGGGCAGGGGGCGAGAATCAATTTCTGGTCCGGGGTGCTGCCGGGGCGTAGCGCGCTTCGATGACGTCGTGATCTCCGGGCGCAGGAGATCATGGCGGTAGTGTTTAGCACCACCACAAAGCGCCAGGTCAATTTCATGGGCGGCGCGAAAATTGCCGCGCTCAGGTGGTAAGTCGTTAGCGCCCCCCAGAGGTGCTAATGGGAGGCGCTAACCAACTGAATTTTTCCTCCATACTCGTTACAAATAAATACAGGTGACGTCATATTATTTGTCTGAAGAGAAGAAGCTATGGATTAAATTCAACGGTGTTTTTAAGTACATTCATTGTAAATTGTAAATACATTGGCCCAGAAATTCGCGTGTCCGGCTTGCCGCGGGGGTAATGATCGCGCGCGCTCTTACCTACCGCGCCTGCCGTTGTGTTTTGGGCCCACGGGAACTTCGGGTCCTGGGCCTCTCCCAACTGCCGGCGCGCAGTGCTTGCGTGTTCCAGGGGCGCAGTTAGTGCGATGCGACCCCTGGGATCACGTGGGCCATGGAGAGCCAATGGCAGCAGACCAGTCAAATCTGTGAATTGAAATCGGCCCCAAAAGAACAGCTAAACTTAAAATAAATGTTTTTAAAAACCCATCACATTTATAAAATAACTATAGTTAAATAAATTAACCACTTTAAACAAAAATTTAAATTTTTGAAAAAATTAAAATACTTTTAAAAAGTTATAAAAATAAACTTACCTTTCTTTGAAGTATCTAAAAAAGATAAACCTGTTGAAATTTTTTTTTAATTATACTTAATTAACCACTTACCTTGTTCAAAACTGGTCTTACGCTTCCTTTTCATTAGCGTAGTATCTTCAATACTTACCCTCACGTTGAAACCTGAAAAAAAATCTAAGTGTGTTGCGTGCGCGCAGCCTCTAGCGCGCACGCGGTTCACCTAGGAACCGCCCCCTTCACCATACCGGAAGTTCCGGTTTCCCGCGCATGCGCAGTGCATGCAGGAAACCGGCACTTCGGGAAGCAATACGGGTGAGTACACAGTCCGTACTCACCCGGGAAGCGCCGAATTTTTGGGTTGTAAGGGATTCTGACCCTGCGTGTCTCGCAGCCTGTGAGATTCACGCGGCTCTGTGCAGCCTGTATGTCAGTGCGGGTCTAGGCCTTGTTACCTGTTCTGGTCTCCAGCCAGTCTGGGAACACTAGACACACCTGTGAGTGGTTCGAATCACTCGCCCTTACGGTTCTAGACACTGGACTTAGATGCGAGAGCAGTAATGGAGATGAAACTCATGTAGACTCGGTTTGAATGGTACGAAATGGAAAATCTTTATTGCATGATACTTAAGATTATGAAATACATGTCATAAGCACAGATTAATGACAGTACAATCTTACAAACAGTTATATAGTCGATCTTAGGGAAACGAGGAACGAACGGCACATAGTAAATAGGGACACACATTACAAATATCCTTAATCCTTAAACCCTCCCCTATCAATATCTATCCTAAACTAGATTCGTAGAATCTCGAGACTCATGCTCACCACTCGTGATAACTCGGAGAAATTCCGAATAGCTGATCGGATGTTTTTCACCGCAGCACCCACGTGTCGGTCAGGAGATCTCCTGGTCCCACTTGTTTACTTGCTTCTGCTGCTCCGGCTAGCAGGCTGGAACGTCTGCTGTGATGAAGACCTGTGTTGGTTGGTTTAACAGGTACTTTTCGAGCACAGTTGTCAATATCATCGATACGATATGTTTCCTTGCAAGTTCGAAGAAGTCTTCCTGGCAAGGAAAACTTGGATAATCGACCTACAGGCGCGGTCGGGATTTACTGACCGTGGCGATGGATATGGTCTTCCTCTCTTCTCATCTCATCTCATCTCATCTCGGGCCTTTGGTTCCGCTGCCAGTTACCAACATAGGTCTTCGTTACGCGACACGAGGTAGATCCGAACGGATCAGAAAGTTCAACAGTCCTTTTCAAAAAAAGGCAACAGGCAAGCAGGAGCGAGCCCAACTACGAGTACACAGGAGCAGCCACGAGGTTACGAAAACAAGAGCACAGGAGCAGCCACGATGATAAGAGAAAGATGGACGGTTTGGAGCCTGCAATTATAGTGCAAAATCTTCCGTTTCCCGCCCAACTATAATGTCCATTTATTTATTGTCGCATTTAAATGTGTTACTAGCGTGCGCTTGCATCAGAAATCCAAAACAATATGTATGTGCTGAGGAACAGATGGCCTCATCCAGTGTAAAAGAAAGACTTGTATTTATATAGCACCTATCACAACCTCAGGGTGTCCCAAAGCACTTTACAGCCAATGAAGTATTTTTGAAGTGTGTAGTTACTGTTGTAATGTAGGGAAACACAGCAGCCAATTTGTGCACAGCAAGCTTCCACAAACAGCAATGTAATAATGACCACATAGTCTGTTTTTTAGGTTGAGGGATAAATATTTGCCAGGACACTAAGAGAACTGATCCCAGAGGTGAAAAGGATAGTGTTCAAACCCATTGTGCACCCAGTTCCACGTCCTTGTGCCTCCTGACACACACTGAACCCAAGAAAGGCAGTTTGCTGCTGCAGCTTTTACCTGTACTTTGGTTGCAGCTCACCTTCATCCTGGTCCAATCCTCGTTGTAAACAGTCTTGTCCACTTCATCCGTAGAGTTTAGGTGCGTTGCCCTGAATTCATTCCCGACCATACGTAGATGTTTGGCAAACACCGTGCTTCTCCGAGCCTGTGAGGGGCAGGAAGGAAAAAAGACTCACGTTTATACAGTGCCTTTCGCAACCACAGAACATCACACAGCACTTTACAGCCAATTACGTACTTTTGAAGTGTAGTCACCGTTGTAGTGTAAGAAACGTGGCAGCCAATTTGTGCACAGCAAGGTCCCAAAATCAGCAATGTGATAATGACCAGATAATCTGTTTTAGTGATGTTGGTTGAGGGATAAATATTGGCCAGATCGGGGAGAACTATCCTGCTCTTCTTTGAAATAGTGCCATGGGACCGTTTACCTCCCATACACCCTCCTCTTCAATTTTAGTTTCAAACCTGTTTATCCACGACTTTCTGAAACTTGAAGTAGTCCCTTTTTATGAATAGAATATATTCATTCTGCAACTCTGCAATCTCCTTTTTAGAAGTATCTCATTGCTGATCTACAGTCTTATGGAGCAGTTTCTCTTCCCAGCTCACCTCAGTGAGCTCACTCCTCACCTTTCTAAATTCTGCCCTATTCCAATCTGACGTCCTTGTTTGTGTACTAACTTTTCCCCTTTCTAATTGGACCTTAAACTTTATCATATTATGATCACTAGGCCCGAGGTGCTCACCCACATTTAACTCATCTCCCTGATCTATTTCATTACTCATAACTGGATCTGGTAACGCCTCTCCCCTTGTAGGCCTACGAACATTTTAGGAATTGGTGTAAAGAATTTAAAAGGTAGTTTCCTCCCTAGTTTTCAAATGGGAAGAGGGAAATTACAGATAACAGCAGTAAGACCATTAGAAAATAAGGGGAGGGTGTTGTATAGCGTTTTATAACTCTGTAAAAAAAAATGTAATGGCATAGCCTCATGCAAGCTAATAAAATGAATGGTGGCTTGGCATTTAAGCTACCATAAATAAATCATCATTTTATAATATTCTACCAGCATCAACTCCGTAATTACACACTGTAAATATCGACACTCATTTATGCAGCCAGATTTGTGCTACCATTGTGACAGTCATACATCTAGTGGCAGCCCGAAGTAACAGCTACCAATGGACTGATCCCCCACTGCAGCCTCAGATGGTGAAAGTCCCTTTCTATTGAAATGCTGCCACCTAGTGCACATCAGGAAAGCAGGCAGCATGCTGCCAGATAGCAGTAACGGAAGCACTTCAGGTTTTCCATGAATAAAGGTAAATGCGCATCACCTTCAGATGGTCAATGCGTGACCACTGAGACAATGTGGGATTCCCTTTCTACAACACACGTGTAATGAGTCTATCTATAATTATCATTCTTTAGTGTCCTTGTTAGGCGGCAGGACAGAGCTATAACAAGGACAGATGTCTCCTCATACTGACCATGATCGTTTCTGGGGAACGTGGAGATGTGCTGGGATGCAAATGTGCAGCAGATTTCCTGTGGCGAGTGAAGATTAACTCTTCTCCATGCGAAAGTCTCAGGGACGGCACGGATGGGAACAGGAGTTCCACAGGTGGGACAACGAAGATTTGAAGCTTTACCACTGATATTCCCCACTGGCGATTGATGCAGAATGGTGAGAGGAGCTATAGCTGCTCCCATGTTCCTCTTGCGACATTTGGGGGCTTAAATTGGATAAGACCTGAAAACGGGTGAGGGGATTGCAGTATGCGATTAACCCACGCCCATTCATTGCGTTGCAGGCAGCATGGTAAATTGGTGCTGCCTGCTGTTTTAAACGATTGCTGCGTGCAGCCGGCGCTCCCTGCGCTGTTCATTGGCTGCACGCATCAGCAGGATGCCGATATCGTGAGTTAAAGGCAGCCTGCACCTCTGAAAGGGGAGGTGCATTGTGGTTGCAAGAAGTGGTGGGAGGCCTTTGAAAACTGATTCTGTGCTCTGATAATTTGAGCAATGGCTGAACATGAGAGAGAGCGTGCACCAAGGTTTTCAAACAATGCACTGGAGGTATTGGTGGAAGAGGTGGAAAGGAGAGATGTCCTGTATCCGCAGGGGGGCAGAAGGCCCTCCAGACACATGCTCAGGCGGCAGTGGGAAGAGGTAGGTCAATACCAGGAGTGTTGCGCCAAGAATATGGATGCAGTGCAGGAAGAAGTTTAACAATCTCACATGAGCTGTCAAGGTGAGTGAGTTCATCTTGAAAAGGCAAATCCTAACAACTGCACCACTCGCCTCATCCACTGCTCAATTCACTACACCCCCATCACCCATCTACCAACAATCTCTATCAATCAGTACTCAACCTTTCAATTCATATGCTTTGCCTCACCCTCACACACTTAGCACTGTTGCAAGCCTCATATGCACAACTCACAGCCCACACACACTGACAGCTATTCAACTATGACAGCCACATCACCCAAACATATTGCAGGGCACTCACTGACACACTTCCCTCTTTCTTGCAGGAGAAGGTGGCGCATAACAGCAGGCAGCAGCAAAGAACTGGAGGAAGACAAGTGCGCCTATATCGTTTTAACCCCAGTGGAGGAGACAGTGCTGGCCATCATGGGAAGAGGCATCACCGAGGCCGTGGCCACTAGCGGGGCCGAAGCGATCGATGATGAGGGTATCTGTATACCTAATTCTCCTTTTCTCATCCCATTTCTCCCTCATCCCTCAATCTCTTCTAACTTAGAAGCTGCCGGTGGTGTAAGCACGCACTCTTACTTTCTTCTCTCCCCTCACTACAACCCTTCCCTTGTCCCTTTTTCATTTCAGATACCCAAGAACTGGAGCCTTCCCAGTCAGTGGAGGAAAAGGAAGAAGGCGGTGAAGATGAAGAAACACTGTCACTCGATCTTACACTTGCAGCCAGCAGCTCAGAGACTGACACTGTGCGTATTTTAGAGGCTAGGATAGTGGAGGGATCTGCATGTGGTAGGACACCGGGCACAGTGCGCAGGAGCCAGGGCAGGGGGAAAGGATGGCGCAGGTGCCAGCTCACCGGAGGGTGAGGTCGCACACGAGTTCTGCTGCAGAGGAGTCAGATGAGGACTTCGATGGACGAGGCTACAATTGCTTGGTGTACTGGAAAGCCTGCCAGTAAGCCTGCATTCAATATCAAGGAGCATGGAGGAGTCCAGCACCAAATTGGCACAACATGGAATGGGTGGTCACCAATGTTCCTGTTAAGCTGCGCTGCGCTCTGGAGGTCTCGTGCAGGCCACTTGCGCAGTTTTTCCATTGTGATGCCAGCATGTGCCGAAATTCGAATGGGCTGCACACCTTGTTAAAGGGGCCGCGCACCCAAAAAAAAATTAGAGGGAACATTGGTGGTCACCTTCATCAGCACACTTGAGGAACGCACCATGATGCAGAGTCTGATAGCTAATATCACAGCTTCCATTGCAGCGCAAGCATCTTCCATCATAGGTCTGAATGCTGCATGGAACTCAGACTGCTGCCATCATGGCTCTGGATACCACTGTTCAAAGGGAATTCCAGGGCCTCACAGCAGTCCATCAATTTGCTCTCCCACCGATCCATAGGATTGCTGAGGCGCCGCCCCGGAAGACTGGCAGTGGCTCCATGGAGCACGAACCTGCTATCCTCTCTCAGGATGACAGCATTCCTGCTCCCACCCCTGCCACTCTGCCTGTGCCCTTGCTGTTGCCTATCAGCCAGCCAGCCCAGACTGCTGAAGCCCAGGCCGAGATGGTGCAGCCTGAAGCCGGACCTTCTATGCCCAGAGCTGCTCGATGTCGCCCTCCAAGGCCATATGCAGTCTCCTCAATTGGGGGTCAGCAGCCTTCCACCACCCTTGCTGCAGGCACTGGGGAAGCACCTCGTCGGAGCACCTGGAGAGGCAAAGGCACATGGAAGACAGACACTAATGGAATGCACAAGGGTGATTAGTTTATTTTTGTATGCATTATTTCATGATTGAATTTATAACATTTGATTGGAATGTGTATTTCTGGTGGATTTTATTTTTGTGTTGATGGAAAGAGGACGATGTGATGGTCAGTGATAGAGGAAAGGTAAGGAGTGTGGGACTGTTGGTGAATGGAGAGGTATGGTTGAGGTTACTCGTATCCCTCATGAATTGTTTGATCACATAGAGCCTGGGCCGAAAGGGGCTGTCTACGTTGTAGTCTCCCTTCCTCTTCCTGTTCCTCCACTTCCTCTTCCTCGTGCTCCTGCTCCTCAGCTTCTCGCCTGATAGGTGTTGGCAAGGGCTCATAATGGCCAGATTGTGCAGCATGCAGCATACTACCACAAATCTTGATACCCGCTCAGCTGAGTACTGCAGGACTCCTCCAGAGCGGTCCAGACAGTGGAAGCGTTGCTCGAGGACGATGGTGTGCTCCACAATGTTCCTGGTGGCAGCACGGGTCTCATTGTAGGCCTGCTGTGAGCATGGGTTCTGAACTGGAGTCATGAGCCATGTCATGAGTGGATAACCCTTGTTGCCCAGTAGCCAGCCTTTGACTTCCTGAGATGGTTCAAATACAGGTGGCACAGAGGACTGCCACAGAATGAAGGAATCGTGATAACTGCCAGGATAGCGGGCATTCACCTGCATGATACGTTGCCTGTGGTCGCACGCCTGCTGCACATTGAGGGAGTGGAATCCCTTTCGGTTCACATCAGGTGCATGCAAGGCAATGGGCAATGGCACCCTGCACCACGGGGAAGCCTGCACTATCTGTACAAACCCTCATGCTCACTCCGCCTGCTTGTCTCTGGCAAGAGGGAATGAGATTAAACTGTCTCTGTGTATAGAGAGCCTCAGCGGCGTCCCTTATGCAGCAGTGCACTGCAGTCTGCGAGATGTTGTTTATATCTCCAGCAGCAGTTTGGAAGGAGCCAGACACGTAAAAGTTAAGAGCCACGGTCACCTTGACGGCCACAGGCAATGCTGTCCTTGCCCTGCTTTTAGGTTGCAGTTGTGACTGCAGAAGTTGGCAGATTTCAGTCACAAGCTCTTTAGTGAAGCAAAGACATCTCAAGCATTGGTTGTCGCTGAAGTTTAGGTTAGAGAATTGCTCCCTGCTTCTTCTTTTTTCGTATGGGAGTAGCAAAGCAAATCAAATGTCAATATCGAAGTCCGATATCCAGGCCAAAACGTGGATATCTGGTAGGCTGCCTGTGAATTTCCTCTGAGGGCAGCGCTCAATGATGTTCTCCAGGTTTGATTAGGAGCTCCACAGTCACATAATGAGGATGCTTTAATTGCTCCCTAAAGACCCTTGGTGGATATGGCCTCCTGCTGAGAGCCCTTCACCCCCTCCTCCTCTGCTAGAAACTTGTCCTGCTCTGCGTGGCCTCTCTTCATTTTCCCAGTTACGTTCAATTCCAAGAGGAAGCTGGACCAGGCCACCCATGTCTGGCAGCAACTTGTTTAAGCACAAGCTTTTAAATTAACAAAAATATTACTTCAGCACCAGCCAGACCACTCCCTGTAGACTGTTCAAACTTTAGCCAAGTATAGGAAAGCTCCAAAAATATGTACAATTGCACCAGCAGTCAGAAGAAATATTCCAGCAACTAACCTGTAAGTAGTTCATGGTTCCTTTAAATAGCACTGGTGGGGTGTCCTTCATTCCGTTTAATGTCGTGTTCAGCTCTGCAAGGTTAAGACAGGGCGTAAGCTGAAGCGTTGTGTTTGAAATTGGCAGCACTGGCCTCATATCAGCGTTGCACACTGATTGACGTCATAATTTCCTTGCTCTGCATGCTGCTGGCGGTTGTTAGGTGTGCGCAGGCAAACCCCTTTACCATGATGGCGCCGGCGCACTTTCCATCGGAAGTGTGCACACGCTACTCGGACGCCATTTTGAGTGTTAGGAGGCCAGATAACATCTAGAAAACAGGCGCTACACAGCCCAATTTCTCCCTCTTGATGTTTGGCTCAAGTGTTAGAAACTCGTCATCCTGCTAGTCATTATACTGCAGAGAACAGATTAGCCACACAGCTCCTTTATGTTGCTGAGAGCGTCTTTTATTACCTAGAATTACATAGATTTTACAGCACAGAAACAGGCCATTTGGCCCAATTGGTCTGTTGACATTGATGGTCTACACAAGCCTTCCCCCACCCTTCATCTCACCTCACAGCCAATTAAGTTGCCTGGATGAGTGCAGCTCCAACAACACTCAAGAAGTTTGACACCATCCAGGACAAAGCAGCCGTTTAATTGGCACCCCATCCACCACCTTAAACATTCATTCCCTCCACCACCGGCGCACCGTGGCTGCAGTGTGTACCATCTACAAGATGCACTGCAGCAACTCGCCAAGACTTCTTCGACAGCATCTCCCAAACCCACGACCTCTACCTACCAAGGGCAGCAGGCGCATGGGAACACCATCACCTGCAAGTTCCCCTCCAAGTTACACACCATCCTGACTTGGAACTTTATTGCCGTTGGGTCAAAATCCTGGAACTCCCTCCCTAACAGCACTGTGGGAGTACCTTCACCACACAGACTGCAGCGGTTCAAGAAGGCGGCTCACCACCACCTTCTCAAGGGCAATTAGGGATGGGCAATAAATGCTTGCCTTGCCAGCAACACCCACATCCCCGGAACGAATAAAAAAACATATCCTATTCCTTTCTCCCTCATGTGCTTATCTAGCTTCCCCTTAAGTGCATCAACGTTATTTGCCTCAACCACTCCATGTGGTAGCGAATTCCACATTCTAATCACTCGCTGGGTGAACAAGATTCTCCTACATTCTCTGTTGGAGACTATCTTATTTTTATGGCCGTTCGTTTTAGTCTCCCCACAAGTGAAAACATCTACTCTACATCTACCCTATCAAACCCATTTGTTATTAAAAAAAACTTCTATTAGATCACCTCTGAGACTTCTCCTTTCTAAAGAACCCCAGCCTGTTCAGCCTTTCCTAATAAGTATAACCTCTCAAAGTTTCATCATGGGTCTGGACTGAGTCGACGAGTTTTATACGCAGGGCAACAATATTCTATTCCTGGACAGCTATCATCTTTGGAGAATTCTGAAGTTGAGGTTGGCTAGTTGGGCTAAGGTTTCCAGATGAGTTCACTTAAAATGCTGCTGGCTTTTTCATTGTCACTTGTTCCAGTGTAAAACCTGATGCAATTGGCAAGCCATAGTTATATTGGGGTAAAGAACGAAGGAACTGGATTGTGAACTTCGGTGTTGTCAAATATTGAAGCTTTTTATTTTTTTTAAATTAACATACAAACTGCTTTATAAATAGTTGGTGATTTATATTGTATTTAGGGTCAGAATAACATGGCGCTCTGTGCATTACACGGAGAACCTTTGTGCTTTTGGACCTACACAAACGTGGACCTGAATTGTTTCTCAGGAGCAGCAGTTCTCGATGTGAACATTGAGTTCCAAGATGATAAAGAGATGGAACCAGAAGTGACAACTGAGCAAGAACACAAGACATGAGGAGATTCATTACATCTCCATGGGGAGATGTTGTAACTTAGAAGAAAACGTGAGAATAGGCGAACAGTCTCATGTATAACAAAATGTACTAAAATCAGGAGAAACAAAGGGTTTGAAATGTTATGGAGTCCTAAAGTAGCCTGGGAACATGTGAGCACTGGTATTCAAAGGGAAGACCAGATTGTTTAGAGATATTCTCGGGAGCACATTTCAATAGTATTTTTATTTTTTTTAAAAACACACCTGCCTACATAATGCTTTGCTTTAAATGTATTGCAACCTCAAATATCTCAAGGCTGGCCAGCAACAGCCAAAGGTGGTCTGCTACAAACGAGTGCGATCCATCTAAAATAAAACTCCAATTAATAAAGCACTGTAAATATTAGATTCTACAATATAAAGTTGCATATAATATGCCTTGATTTATACAATGAAAGTATAAAATACTTAGCGTTTGACAATTGTACAGGCCAGATTTTCCCTGTTAAGTAGATTTCAGCAGTCCAGTTGCAGCTCTTTCTGATCCAGAGTGGGCAGGTGTTTGTGTAGCTTTAGTGTAACTGTTCCAAGCTCACCTTCCCTCTGTAATCAAGGCTGTGTGAATTAGGTTGCTCAGCTAACCTACACCAGTCAGTCATCACCCTCTTAATTCAGATTATCTCAAAACATTGTTTTCCTCGGTCGTATCTGAGTTAAGGGGGAACTGGATGGGCAAAGGATTGAACCTATTTTGGAATGGGCCAGAGTGGATTTGTTGGGAAATAGTTCTCAACTCGAACGCCTGTGCATCACAGTCAAACGCTGCAAAATTGAACAATGAGAACTGTAATGAACTTTGACCCAAGGGAATGTAATCTAATGCTTGGGCATTGGTATTTAACTCGATGAATAATGATATCTATTTGGACTGGATATGGTAACCAAATCTCAAACTCTTTATAAATTATTAGGCACAAAAGACTGGAAGGCTCTGGTAAACCCAGAGTGGGCACTTGGGGGTCAGCTTTCATTGGTCACTGTAGGCATTACCAGCCTAATTAAATCAGTAACTGTACTCGGCAGGTAGTGTCTCAGATCCTAATACTGTGCAGGGTAGGTTGACATTTGTAAAATATGTCCTTTGTATCTTTACAACCTACAGGTTGTAATTGAGTTTACCAGCACTAAAGGCTTCTAACTTCTTAACAATCCCTATTGGGGCTAGGTTTTCCACAAGAATGATATTGAACTGGCAGAGAAGGGTTTTCCTACAGGAAATGTACTTCCTTTTGGCAGCGTGTACCCCAGCAGTAATGTTCTACTGTTTGTATAATCACTCTCAAGAGGAGTCTTACAGCAGGAGCCCAAGAGAGGAGACATCAAGCTGCTTCTACACCTGTGCTGAATTTCCTCTCGCTCCTTCTTATACCCCTTAACAGGACAAGCTCTGATGAAATTCACCACCCCAGCCCGAACCCTCCTGGTTTCCCAGTAGAAGCATGAGGGGAAATTTCTTGCTACTTTGAGAAATGGTGTACTGCTTGTCCGTCCACTCTCCCAGTCGGAACCGCTGAGGGAAGATGACCTCATTTGCTCAGCATTAGCCCCGCTCAGGGAAACTGTGCCTTTGACACACTTGCTTTCTCGGCACCAGAAAGCTGCATGAAGATGACGTACTGTGACGGGGCCAAAAAGGAACTTGGGAAAATATTAATTTAATGAAGTGGTGTAAAATGTAGATAAGGCCTTCTGTAAAGAGTGCGTGTGACTCTCTGATGCCCATCCAAAGTTGTGTCTGGATAACTTTGATCACATCACTGTTGAGGTAATCCCGCGACAGCACAGGCCCATCACGTTCAGTACACGATCTTCCAGTGTGTCGGCTGCTCGCAGTCCTTCTCTTGGTCACCACAGAACCTGTTGTAAGTGGTTTTGGGTTCGAAGCCAAGAATCTCCCGCTCCTCATGGATACGGAATGAGAATGTCGACACTGACGTTCCTATGAAGTATCTGCAAGAAAAGCAAAAGATTTGTGGTACTGTACTTACTAAACCAGAGCACACAGATTTAAAATAACTGACAAAAGAACCAGAGAGGAGATAAGGAGCGAGTTGTTACAATCTGGAATGCACTGCCTGAAAGGGTGGTGGAAGCAGATTCAATAGTAACTTTTAAAAGGAAATTGGATAAATACTTGAAAAAGAAAAATCTGCAGGCCTATAGGACTAATGGGATAGCTCGTTCAAAGAGTCACCACAGGCATAATGGGCCGAATGGCCTCCTTCTGTGCTGCAAGATTCTATAGCGAGTACTTTAAACGATATATAATTGTAATTAAAGGATGTTCTTTTACTTGGGTTCCCCTTAACTGCTCTGTCCTAGGTATCTCTAACGTATTTTACATTTGTTTGCTCATTTTTCTCCCTTCTTTCCCAGCACATTCCTTTTCCTTGTCTCTTTTTCTGGTGCCTGAGATACATGAAGCACTCGGCTGTGACTGAGAGCCCCAGGACCTGATTCTGGCCAACAGACCGCACACATCACAAGCCAATCAGCCCCTGGGATATTTTCGGTGGAATATTATTCTGGCGGGGCTTCCCAGTGGCAATGCGTGGATGGAAATACTCCACTAACACGGGGAAGGGCTACAAGTGTAAGATTTTTGAAGCCACTTTTTTTTTGTGGCCACCTCTGTATCAGGTCATCTTACCTGCAGTATCGTGGGAACGCGCTCTCTCTTTCCCCACCTACGCTCCAAAAAATCCTCTATAACCGTAGCAGCCATTGTGCAAGCCAAATGGGCAGCTAGTTTCCCACCTCCACCCTGTATATGGACTGGGGTTCCTGTGAAATAAAATGCTTTTTTTCCAATGGTAGAGATGAAGCTGTACTGAATGTGCCATTCTCATGTGTAATTATACTTGGAGAATTCAACTAAAATATTTAAAAATCAATGCAGACTATTCAGGATCCCAATAAAACTACCGCACTCTTTCCTCTGAGTCAGAAGGTTGTGGGTTCAAGTCCCACTCCAGAGACTAAATCTAGGCTGACACTCCAGTGCAGTACTGAGGGAGTGCTGCACTGTCGGAGGTGCCGTCTTTCGGATGAGACGTTAAACCGAGGCCTCGCCTGTCCTCTCAGGTGGACATAAAAGATTTCATGGCACTATTCGAAGAACAGGGGAGTTCTGCCAGGTGTCCTGGCCAATATTTATCCTTCAATCAACATCACTAAAACAGATTACCTGGTCATTTATCTCACTGCTGTTTGTGGGACCTGGCTATATGCAAATTGGCTGCCACATTTCCTACATTCTTATTATGACTACAGTTGAAAAATACTTCATTGGCTGTGAAGTGTTTTGGAACGTCTAGAGGATGTGAAAGGTGTTGTTTAAATGAGGTTCTTTCTTTATTATTTAGACCTTACAGCTTCCCTGATGGCTGAGTAGGTAGATGCACAACCTGAGGTGATACTGAGCCAGTCAGAGCAGGCAGAGCCCTGACTTGTGCTGAGTTAGCAGGTTCCAGTTGGGTAGCTCATGCCCCGAGCCAGTGTTAAGTCTATCTGACCCCTTGCTTCTACCTGGCGTGAGCACAGATCCACTGGTCAATGATTGCGACTCCCCCATCTCTGTATAGTTGTAGCTGTTTCTGGGTCGGTTCAAATCGAAGCATCATAGGGAGAAGGCTCTTCAACTCCTTCAGCTCTAAAAGAATAAAGATGTTAAACTTAGTTACGGCCAGCTCTAATGGAATGCGAGAAACAGACTGCACACCTTCACCTGTTATTCACCTTCCCTTTTCATTGGGCAATATTAATTTCCTTACATTTCAAGCTGTCTTCATTTTTACAAAGACTTTGCAACTTACAAACTTTATCAGCACCCTGCTTAATGCATTTTGAGCTAGTCACTCCCTTATAAAGAAATGTTTGCTTGTTCGTTCTTATCTGTCCTTCTCCCTCTCAATGACACCATTTTCTTGCCCCAAGTGTCAGGACTAACTGAACAAATGTAGATTGGATCCTTTTTTTGTTTACAGATTATATCCAAGTGCGGAGTTGTAAACTGGTGTTTCAGCCTCGATACTATCAAACCCTGGCCTGACACAGAGCTCCTCGTTTCCAACAAACCCTCTCGTTGATCACTAGCATCTGCTCTTCACCTTGACCTTCACGATCGCTGCTCTGAAATGGTCAGCAAGAGGTGGAAAACTTCAGCCCAGCTGTTTTTTTAAAAGAGATTTAGGGGTCCAGGTACAGAAATTACTACAAAAAATAATGAAAAAAGCTAATGGAATGTTAGTCTTTATCTCGAGGGCTGGAATACAAAGGGGTGGAAGTTATGTTACAGTTATATAAAGCTCTGACCCCATCTGGAGCACTGCGTTCAGTTCCGGACATCGCACCTCAGGAAGGATATATTGGCCTTGGAGGGGGTGCAGTGCAGATTCACCAGAATGATACCTGGGCTAAAAGGCTTAAATTATGAGGACAGGTTGCATAGACTAGGCTTGTATTCCCTTGAATATAGAAGATTAAGGGGTTATTTAATGACGTGTTTAAGATGATTAAAGGATTTGATAGGGTAGATAGAGAGAAACTATTTCCTTTGATGGGGGCGTCCAGTTCAAAGGGGCATAACCTTAAAGTAAGGGCTAGGCCATTCAGGGGTGATGTCAGGAAGCACTAGGCTAGGTCAATTGAAAGTTTCAAAACTGAGATTGATAGATTTTTGTTAGGCAAGGGTATTAAGGGTTACAGAACCAAGGCAGGTAAATAGAGTTGAGATACAAATCAGCCATAATTTAATTGAATGGTGGAACAGGCCCGAGGGGCTGAATGGCCTCCTCCTGTTCCTATGTAAAACATCACCCCAGCTGTTTTTTTAAATCTCTTTCCTCCCTGAAGGGCATGAAGTTGAGATTGTCAATTTGGCACAGGAAGGGATTAAAGCTATATCCCATCACTGTGTGGACCAACATGCAAGTGATCTAATGTGCTGGGTGAATTCAAAACAAAAATGAGAAACGTGCACTAAATGAGTGCAAGTAACTGTGGTGAGGAAAGATGGTGTCTCTTTGACCTCGTCGATGTCACTGTTGGTGCTCGCCACCTGCGGCCTGGAGCTCTTTGATCAGGGAGTGCCTAACCTGTGGTAACCGGAGCCCACCGGGATTATTACCGTCCTCTGCAGCGTCTGTTGCCACAAACACTTTATCCAATTTCAGCTCTTTCATGAGGCTGTGAATCTTCTTGGCTGTTCCCTTGATGCTGGGGACATCCTTTCTGTGACCCCAGATAAAGTCCTTTCTCCTCAGGTGCACGCCCAAGTACGGGCCACCCCTGGCAGTGCCCAACTTCACCTGCAGCAGAAGAGATTAAAAAGCTCAGGGTCAGATACGGTGGTGCGTATCCGAGCGCTCATAACAAAGTGCAGGACAGTAGATACATGGACCATAAGGTCGTTCTCTCTGGTTCATAATCACACTGCCCTGAAAACAGAAAGATTTGCATTTATATAGCGCCTTTCACGACTTCAGGATGTCCCAAAGTGCTTTACAGCCAATGAAGCACTTTTGTAACGTAGTCACTGTTGTAATTTAGGAAACGCGGCAGGCAATTTGTGTGCAGCAAAGTCCCGCAAACAGCAATGAAATAAATGACCAGATCATCTGTTTTTAGGTGTTGGTTGAGGAATGAATAGTGACCAGGATACAGGGAAGAACTCCCCTGCTCTTCTTCAAATAGTACCGTGGGATCTGAAGACTTTCATCCCATTGATCCCAGAGGTGAAAAGGATAGTGTTCAAACCCATTGTGCACCCAGTTCCACGTCCTTGTGCCTCCTGACACACACTGAACCCAAGAAAGGCAGTTTGCTGCTGCAGCTTTTACCTGTACTTTGGTTGCAGCTCACCTTCATCCTGGTCCAATCCTCGTTGTAAACAGTCTTGTCCACTTCATCCGTAGAGTTTAGGTGCGTTGCCCTGAATTCATTCCCGACCATACGTAGATGTTTGGCAAATACCATGCTTCTCCGAGCCTGTGAGGGGCAGGAAGGAAAAAAGACTCATATTTAAACAATGTCTTTCACAACCTCAGCACGTCCCAAAGCACTTTAAAGCCAATGAGGTACTTTTGAAGTGTGGTCACTGTTGTAATGTCGGAAACGCGGCAGCCAATTTGTGCACAGCAAGCTCCCACAAACAGCAACGTGATAAGGGGGTGTTGGGGAGGGTGAGGGTGCACAACATAATTGACCGCTCAGCCAAACAGAAGATGGACTTGCTGGTTACAAGTTTTAAAAAATGTTAAATTGCTGGTGGATTTCTGAACGCAGAAGTGGTAACAAAAAAACCCAAATAATGTGGTGTCCAGATTTGAGGTATAATTTGAATATGTCCAAGGCACTGGGGGGTGGGTGGACCATGGACCACAGGCCTCAGAAAACCATACAGAAACATCATCAACATCTTGTATTTATATAGCACCTTTAACATAGTAAAACATCCCCAGGCACTTCACAGGATTGTTATCAAACAAAATCTGACACCGAGCCCCATAAAGAGATGTTAGGACAGCTTGGTCAAAGAGGTAGGTTTTAAGGAGCATCTTAAAGGTGGAGAGAGAGGTGGAGAGGTTTAGGGAGGGAATTCCAGAGCTAAGGGCTTAGACGGCTGAAGGCACGGACGCCAATAGTGGAGCAAAGGAAATCGGGATGCAGAAGAGGCCAGAATTGGAGAAAGGCAGAGATCTGAGAGGATTGTAGGGCTGGAGAAGATTTTTATGGTGATCGTGTGTTTGAGTCATACTGTTTCCATATGATTCAAAGAGCTTCAAGTGATAGGTGAGGTAGAAGGTATGCGAGGGGGAGGGTTTCAACTGTACTATGATTGTAGAAGTCAGATCCCCAGATTGCATCTACAGCAATACAATACTCACGTCCCAGTAACTTTTGCCTGCATAATGGTCATGAAGGAGGTTTTCTGCTCTGTCCAACATTACAGACCTAGAACATAACCAAAAATACAAAATGTTTCATGTACTTGCCTCAACAAGAGCCCTCTGCCAGGGGTTTATCCCTCCTCACTTTTCAAAAAAATAATTGTCACCAGGAATTACTACTATGGGGTATCTGTATGCATGATGACTGCCCGCCCCCTCCTCATTCCAATTCCTTTGTCTGCCTTTGAGTTCCTGCTTTTGGGTTGTTCAATGGGTGCACCACTCATTTTTCCACCCATATTCATTCCTATTATCTCATTGCAGTTTGTGGGATCTTGCTGTGCTCATATGAGCTGCCGTGTTTCCTACATTACAACAGTGACTACATCTCAAAGCACTTCATTGGTTATAAAGCACATTCGGACATCCCGAGGTCGTGAAAGACACTATAGAAATGCAAGTGCTTTCTTATTTCTTTACCAAATCCCCATATGCTACAGAAAGCTGTAAAAAGGGGCCAGTGTTTTACTGGAAGAAGCTAAGCACCCACATTCCTTGGTACTTAAACAACACTCAAGTGTCCCTTTAATGTGGTCAGATGGACACCGATTTCTTTTACTGTTTAAGAGTCCTCTGGTACTGGTGTGAAAAAAGCATGGAGGGTTTAAAAAAAAAAAAATTGACAAAGTACCCAAATGTAAAAATAAATATATTTTGCATTCCCTCAGTTCTGGTCACTCACTCACTGTGCTGTGGTGTTTTTCAGAAGAACTGGCACCATGATGGAAGCCGAACCTTGCACAGACACACAGGCAACACTGAGGCCTCTCGTCTCCTCGTAACCCCAAAACCAACTCCTGTTACAAAAAACACAAATACAAATTGAGGTTAGTGGCACAATTTAACGTCACAAAGTCCTCTACTTCCTCTCCTTTCACAGCTGCTGATCTTTGTGTCAGTATAGATTTATTTGGAGTGACTGGTTGCGCATTTTACAGCGGAGAAAGAAAGAAGAGAGACTTATACAGTGCCTTTCAGGATGTCCCAAAGTACTTTTGAAGTGTAGTCACTGTTGTAATGTAGGAATTGTGACAGCTCATTTGCACACAGCAAGGTCTTACAAACAGCAATGTGCTAATGATCAGATAATCGGTTTTTAGTGATGTTGGTTGAGGGATAAATATTGGCCAGGACCCTGGGGAGAACTCCCCTGCTCTTCTTCAAAATAGTGCCATGGGATCTTTTACGTCCACCTGAGAGGGCTGACAGGGCCTCGGTTTAACGTCTCATCTGAAAGACGGCACCTCCGACAGTGCAGCGCTGGAGCGTCAGCCTGGAGTTTTGTGCTCAAGTCCCAGGAGTAGGACTTCAATCCACAACATTCTGACTCAGAGGCGATAGTGCTATCCACTGAGCCAAGACTGACAGCTGAACCCAATACTGTCTTTGCCCATCATCTATAAATATGTGCTTTCATTAGGGAATGCTGCAAGAATGGGAACTCAGGTTTATTTATCCCTTCCCTAATCTTCCTGCTAATGCCCCAGATGAGATCATTTAACTCAGCACAGACTAGAGATCAAACTTGGGATCGTCCTGCTCTGTATATTGTTGATGAAAACACTTATTTTGATGCTGAACCCTCAGTAATGTATGTTACGATCCAGACAGTCTTCACACACTTCTTCTTGTACCTAGGTCAGCCGTGGCTCAGTGGGTAGCACTCTCGCCTCCGCCTCAGTAATGTATGTTACGATCCAGACAGTCTTCACACACTTCTTCTTGTACCTAGGTCAGCCGTGGCTCAGTGGGTAGCACTCTCGCCTCCGAGTCAGAAGGTTGTGGGTTCAAGTCCTACTCCAAAAACTTGAGCACATAAATCTAGGCTGACACTCCAGTGCAGTACTGAAGGAGTGTTGCACTGTCGGAGGTGCTGTCTTTCAGATGAGACATTAAACTGAGGCCCCTCTCTCAGGTGGATGTAAAAGATCCCATGGCACTATTTTGAAGAAGAGCAGGGGAGTTCTACCCGGTGTCCTGGCCAATATTTATCCCTCAACCAACATCACTAAAAACAGATTATCTGATCATTAGCACATTGCTGTTTGTAGGACCTTGCTGTGTGCAAAGTGGCTGTCACAATTCCTACATTACAACAGTGACTACACTTCAAAAGTACTTCATTGGCTGTAAAGCGTTTTGGGATGTCAAGGTCGTGAAAAGTGCTGTACAGTGCAAAGAACTACTGCCATAGGCAAGCCCACACTCCCTATAAACTGAAAAGTGTGCAAAACAATCTGGGTGGGAGCGTGTCTTGGATACACACTAAACGCTTCATCTGCTAATAAACTCACTGATCATAATGCAAGATGCCTTGTATCTCCCATCTCTGACAGTTGGGACAAATAACACTGGCGGACTGTATAATTTGGGTTATAAACTACGAATCAGGTTTACTGAGTAAAATCAGAAGCATGAGTGAGTGCAGCAGATTTCACTAAGTTACAAAATGTTACTTAAATTTCCAGCCCGTTCCAAAAGAAGTGCATCTCAAAGTCCTTGAGGTTCTCTGTAATAACACTTAACTTGGACCAGATAGAAAATTTAAATACATTAAATT
Source organism: Squalus acanthias (assembly GCA_030390025.1). Lineage (NCBI taxonomy): Eukaryota > Metazoa > Chordata > Chondrichthyes > Squaliformes > Squalidae > Squalus > Squalus acanthias. The sequence goes on along the minus strand of CM059427.1, from coordinate 100,132,956 downwards.
GCAATTTCAGGCAACGGTTATACTCGCATTCTGCAACAAAGGGATATCAAGGTGTCTTTCACGCTTGAGTACAGTTCTCCCTCACAATAGGGTTAAAAAGCATCAGGCTGCTTTCCCAGAAACCTCTTCTAACCTTCCACCCATTTCAGGACGAGGCCAAGTTGTGATAGCCTTACTTGCAGGATTTCTAGCAGTGTAAGGAAAGGGTTAATCGGACTGTCCTGAAGTATGCTAATGTTACACTGCTATTGGCTGCTCCTGGGCCTGGCCAAAATAGCCATTAACTGGTCCAGGCAGCGGGCGGTCGAGGGGGTCGTTCGGCCCGATTGCCTGCCTCTCTTCCGCGGCCATGTTCGCGCCGGGTGGCCCTGGAGATGGAGCACGCGGTGTCCGCCGGCACGCTTGAGGCCTTCCGGGACTGGAGTGCATCACCACCCCGGCCAATGAAATTTTAATTTAATTTGTTAAGGTTCCTTTAAAGTTTTATTAATTTACAGACTATTTGGTTAATCACCCAACTAAAAAGAGTACACTGCTATTGATTTCTCTTTATATTGTACAGGAAACTCTTTATTAACCGGCACCCAAATATCCAGAAATCTCTCTTAACCGGCAAAATTCTTGAGTAGGTAATCGGGGTTTTCCTTCATCTCTCGTTTAAAATTAACTTTAAAAAAAACCCCGAGGCGTTTGCCTTGTATTGGAGCGTGTAGATTGGGATGGGGAATGTGCAGCCCGGGTAGGCAGCAGACACGACAGATGGTCAGCTGGCGGTCCCCGGGGAGACGGAGCTCCGAATGCAGGCGCATGTCAATGTGTACGGGGCTCTCGTACGTTGGGAGATATAACTCTCCGTTATCCGGACTTTTTGATTAACCGGCACCACGCCGGTCCCGTCGGTGCCGGTTAATAAAGAGTTTCCTGTAATAATATAAATAATAACCTTTAGCCTTTGCCTGTTAAGCAGGGAAGGTTAAGTCAATTTAAAGTACCACTGGGCTATTGATCCATGGCTGATCTCAAAGAAATGGCCAGTTTAGTCACTTCAGTAATCCTAATTAAAAGACATGCCAGTGCATACTGATTCATATATTTTAGAGAACTTTAATCAGTTGATGACAAGTGCAGGAAAAAACAGTTCTGCAAAGTCTGAGTTGACTGGTGCGAAGTGATACTGAATCAAAGACAGACTTCTAATTAAAAGTTTAACTTGGTGGAATAGCAATTATATGTAACAAGAATGAAACTATCGATAAGATAACAAAACAGGGGAGTTGTACCGATAAAAATAACTCCTTAAAATTAAAGTTATTGGTATGGGGTGAGTCAATTAAACTTTCCTTATATGGAGTTGTATTTTAACTTTTATATAATGTATAAAAACTGACTGTTTGTAAGAGCTCAGAATTGTAACACGTTCGGATCCCCAACCAACCATCCTTGGGTCTGGTTGCAAGTATTACTTTTCAGGAGTATGTTTATGTACTATTACATGTGCTGTATACTTAATAAATCGGTGATACCTGCTATTCAATGTACAAGAACCGCATTTATTTGAGGAGCAAATTATAAATAAGAACCCGTTCTCCAACAGTGGGGCAAACATTGCCATTGATTAGCTCCATTTGCTTCTCACAACCAGGTCAATAATTAAGTGTGTTTGTCACTTATGTGGACTTGGCAATCAATGCACGTTAAGTCATTTACCTGGACAGATATGACTCGTCTCATAGAGCCATAGAGTTATACAGCACAGAAAGAGGCCCTTCGGCCCATCGTGTCCACGCCGGCCATCAAGCCCTGTCTATTCTAATCCCATTTTCCAGCACTTGGTCCATAGCCTTGTATGCTATGGCGTTTCAAGTGCTCATCTAAATGCTTCTTGAATATTGTGAGGGTTCCTGCCTCTACCACCCTTTCAGGCAGTGAGTTCCAGATTCCAACCACCCTCTGGGTGAAAAAGTTTTTCCTCAAATCCCCTCTAAACCTCCTGCCCCTTACCTTGAAACTATGCCCCCTGGTTATTGACCCCTCTACTAAGGAGAAAAGTTTATTTCTATCTATCCTATCTATGCCCCTCATAATTTTGTACACCTCAATCAGGTCCCCCCTCAGCCTTCTTTGCTCGAAGGAAAACAACCCCAGCCTGTCCAGTCTCTCTTCATAGCTGAAACACTCCAGCCCAGGTAACATCCTGGTGAATCTCCTCTGCACCCTCTCCAATGCAATCACATCCTTCCTATAGTGTGGCGACCAGAACTGCACACAGTATTCCAGCTGTGGCCTAACTAGCGTTTTGTACAGCTCCATCATAACCTCCCTGCTCTTATATTCTATGCCTCGGCTAATGAAGGCAAGTATCCCATATGCCTTTTTAACCACCTTATCTACCTGTCCTGCTGCCTTCAGGGATCTATGTACATGCACACCAAGGTCCCTCTGATCCTCTGTCCTTCCTAGGATCCTACCATTCATTGTGTATTCCCTTGCCTTGTTAGTCCTCCCAAAATGCATCACCTCACACTTTTCAGGGTTAAATTCCATTTGCCACTGTTCTGCCCATCTGACCAACCCGTCTATCGTCCTGTAGCCTGAGGCTTCCCTCCTCGCTATTTACCACTCCATCAATTTACGTGTCATCTGCGAACTTACTGATCATACCTCCTACATTCATATCTAAATCATTAATGTACACTACAAACAGCAAGGGACCCAGCACCGATCCCTGCGGTACACCACTGGACACAGGCTTCCAGTCACAAAAACAACCTTCGACCATCACCCTCTGCCTCCTGCCACTAAGCCAATTTTGGATCCAATGTGCCAAATTGCCCTGGATCCCATGGGCTCTTACCTTCTTGACCAGTCTCCCATGCGGGACTTTGTCAAAAGACTTACTAAGTCCATGTAGACTACATCAACTGCACTACCCTCATCCACACACCTAGTCACCCCCTCTCAAAATTCAACCAAATTGGTTAGACATGATCTCCCCCTGACAAAGCCATGCTAACTATCCTTGATTAATCCTTGCCTCTCCAAGTGGAGACTAATTCTGTCCCTCAGAATTTTTTCCAATAATTTCCCTACCACTGATGTTAGGCTCACTGGCCTGTAATTCCCAGGTTTATCCCTACTACCCTTCTTGAATAATGGTACTATGTTAGCTGTCCTCCAGTCCTCTGGCACCTCCCCTGTGGCCAGAGAGGTTCTGAAAATTTGTGTCAGAGCCCCTGCAATCTCCTCCCTTGCCTCACACAGCAGCCTGGGATACATCTCATCTGGGCCTGGGGATTTATACACTTTTAAGCCCGCTAAAACCGCTAGTACCTCCTCCCTCTCAATGCTAATTTGTTCAAGTATATCACAATCCCCCTGCCTGATTTCTATGCCTACATCGTCCTTCTCCATAGTGAACACAGATGCAAAATATTCATTTAAAACCTCACCTACATCTTCCGGCTCTACACACAGATTGCCACTTTGGTCCCTAATGGGCCCTACTCTTTCCCTGGTTATCCTCTTGCCCTTAATATACTTATAAAACACCTTGGGATTTTCCTTTATTTTGCCTGCCGGTGTTTTTTCATGCCCCCTCTCCGCTCTCCTAATTTCTTTTTTAAGTCCAGCCCTGCACTTTCTATACTCCTCTAGGGCTTCCACTGTTTTTAGTCCTTTGTATCTGCCAAAAGCCTCCCTTTTTTTCCTAATCCATTCTTGTATATCCCTTGACATCCAGTGTTCCCTGGACTTGTTGGTCCCACCCTTGACCTTTACGGGAACATGTTGGCGCTGTACTCTCTCTCTTTCCTTTCTGAATGACTCCCACTGCTCTGATGTGGATTTTCCTACAAGTAGCTGATCCCAGTCCGCTTTGGCCAGATCCTGTCTTGTCTTATATTAAAATCGGCCTTCCCCAATTTAGAACCTTTATTTCCGGTCCAACTTTGTCCTTTTCCATGACTACCTTAAATCTCACCAAATTATGGTCACTGTCACCAAAATGCTCTCCTACTGACACTTTGATTGCCGGTTTTTTGTACATTTCCAAAGGGAATTGGTTAAATACTTGAAGAGAAATTTGCTGGACTATGGGGAAAGAGCAGGGGAGTGGGACTAACTGGATAGGTCTTTCAAAGAGCCGGCACAGGCACGATGAGCCGAATGGACTCCTTCTGTGCTGTATCATTCTATAAACCCTGCCAAAAAAAAGAATCAGATGGACTCCAAGGTTGCAATGTAACAATAAACTCCTGCCTTGGTTAATATTAAGAAAAAAAATGAAGAACAAACACAATATTGGGTTTCAATACGAGCCACAAATAAGCCTTCCAAATACCTGTAAAAGCCCTGTTTGTCGTTCCTGTAGGTGAGATCCTCGATGCAAAGCTGCTCATCCACCTTTTCTTCCCAGTGACCCTCTGTCCAACCTTCTGCATATCCTTGCAGAACATAGATTTGCTGTATGAATGGACCCCCAGACTCTGAGTGAGCAAGAGAGAGAGCGATTAGCAAAGAGAGATCCATCCTGTAAAGGGAGCAGAGCTGAACCAACGCTGCGTCATTCAAGCAGGAATGCACGGCCTGAAAGGGTGGTGGAAGCAGATTCAATAGCAACTTTCAAAAGGGAATTGGATAAATACATGAAAAGAAAAAAATTGCTGGGCTATTGGGGAAAGAGCAGGAGAATGGGACTAATTTGGATAGCTCTTTCAAAGAGCTGGCACAGGCACGATGGGCCGAATGGCCTCCTTTTGTGCTGTAAGATTCTATGATTCAAAAAGAACCACTCACTGTATTGGAGTTAAAGATTGGTTTTATTGCAATGAATTAGCCAATGAAAAAGCAGCTGTAGAATTTATGAGTGATTTCTGTACTCTTGCTACCTGTGGGCTAGGGACTTGCTGAAAACTCTTCTGGTTAGTGTTGAAAGAGGGATTTATTTTTGTACTGACTACTCCCAGGATCAGCTAACGTACAGGTAGTGGTCTCGTGAGGTGCAAGACCGGTCCCAACTCTTATCTCAACAACTGCTTGCTTCTTTATAACACCGTTAATGTAGGAAAATATTCCAAGGTGCTTTATAGAAGGACAATTTATTTAAAAAAAAGGAACAGATGTTGAGCCATCGTGGGAGAGGTGACGGAAAGCTTCCTTGAAAAGATGGGTTGCAGGAGGCTTTTAACGGTGGGGAGAGAAGTCAAGAGGAGGGGTTTAGAGAAGGAGTACCAGGGAGTGCAGTGGCTAAACGAGCTTCCACTGATGGTGCAGGAAAGCAAAGGAGGAATGAAAAGTAGACCAGTGTCAGACCACCTAAGAGTGGGAGAGGTTGCAAAGGTGGGGTGTGATGATGCCTGGAGAGATTTGATGATGAGGAGGAGGAATTTCAATTCAATGTGTTGGGTGACAGGTAGCCTCTGCAGATCAGAAAGGATGCGAGTGATTTGTGAGTGGGATTTGAGTGCAGGACAGGATACAGGAAGATGAATTTTGAAGTTCACTGAGGTAGGGAGACTTTGGAGGAAGTCAAATCTGGAGGTGGCTAAAGCATGGATAAGGATTGCGATGGCACTGGGGCTGGGCGATGGATGGAAACTCAGCTCTGGATCGAACAGGACCCAAGGTTTGTATGGAAAATTCAGCCCAAGTGAGGGACTGGGTAGGATACAATCAGTGGCAAGGGAGCAGAGTTTATGACAGGGGCTGAAAATGATATGTAGCGAGGAAGAAGTTTGATGGGTTGAATGAGCTTTTCATTTCAGTTTGGGGGGCGGGAGAAAGAGAAGCCATGTCCCACGAATCGTTGGTACCAGAGTGAAGACTTAGTTAATATATTTTTCCAGTCAGCGAGCCTTTGTAACTGTTCACAATAGAATTACATAAAATATATATTTTTTAATTGTTCCTGGGATGTGGGCATCGCTGGCAAGGTCAGCATTTATTGCCCATCCCTAATTGCCATTGAAAAGGTGGTGGTGAGCCACCTTCTTGAACCATTGTAGTCCGTGTGGTGAAGATACTCCCACAGTGCTGCTAGGGAAGAAGTTCCAGGATTTTGACCCAGCGACGACGAAGGAACGGCAATATATTACGAAGTCAGGATGGTGTGTGACTTGGAGGGGAACTTGGAGGTGGTGGTGTTCCCATGTGCCTGCTGCCCTTGTCCTTCTAGGTGGTGGTGGTCGCAGGTTTTGGAGGTGCTGTCGAAGAAGCCTTGGCGAGTTGCTGCCACGCATCTTGTAGATGCTACACACTGCGCCGGTGGTGGAGGGAGTGAATGTTTAAGGTGATGGATGGGGTGCCAATCAAGCGGGCCTTTTTGTCCTGTATGGTGTCGAGCTTGAGTGTTGTTGGAGCTGCACTCATCCAGGCAAGTGGAAAGTATTCCATCACACTCCTGACTTGTGCCTTGTAGATGGTGGAAAGGCTTTGGGGAGTCAGGAAGTGAGACATTTGCCGCAGAATACCCAGCCTCTGACCTACTCTTGTAGCCACAGTATTTATATGGCTGGTCCAATTAAGTTTCTGGTCAATGGTGGCCCCCAGGATGTTGATGGTGGGGGATTCGGCGATGGTAATGCCACTGAATGTCAAGGGACGGTGGTTAGATTCTCTTGTTGGAGATAGTCATTGCCTGGCATTTGTGTGGCGCGAGTGTTACTTGCCACTTATCAGCCCAAGCCTGAATATCGTCCGGGTCTTGCTGCATTATTTGAGAATATATAGCACAGAAACAGGCCATTCAGCCCAACTAGTCTGTGCTGGTGTTTATACTCCACACGAGTCTCCTCCCATTCCATCTACCTCATCTCAGCCTTTCAGCGTATTTTTCTATTCCCTTTTCTCTCATGTACTCGTTTAGCTTCCATTTGAAAGCATATTCAGCATAAACAGACTATTTATTTCAAACATTAGTCCACTAGTTGTTATGCTCTGGAATGCATTCCCTGAAAGGGTGGTGGAAGTAGATTCAATAGGAACTTTCAAAAGGGAATTGGATATATATTGAATAGGAAGATATTTTCAGGGCTATGGGGAAAGAGCAGGGGAGTGGGACTAATTGGATAGCTCTTTCAAAGATCTGGCATGAATGGCCGAATGGTCTCCTTCTGTGCTACATGATTCTATGAATTTGTTCTGTGGCAAGGCTGTATTTATTACCCATCCCTAGTTCCCCTGAGGTGGTCCTCCTTGCTAGCTGAATGACATCAGAGGGCATCAAATTTCAACCACACAGATTGGAGTCACGTCTAGGCCAGAGCAGGTAGAGGAAGCAGGTTCCCTTACCTGAATGACATGAATGAACCTACTAAGTTTTTATGAAAATCTTGCGTTTTTTCCCTCTACTGCCCACAATTTGCCAGATTTACTGAATTCCATTTTATAAGTTGCCATCATAGGATTTAAACTCTCAAACTCTGGTTGGCAGTCCAGTACCATAGCCACTACACATTTGCACCACTTCTAGTTTTGTCAAGAATTTTAATATTCCCCAATCAGAGTGCTTTAATGTATCCTAATTTGGACTGCATCTACAAGTTATTACGTATTGAATAAAACATTAAACAGCCCAAAACTAATTTGGAAGGTCTTGTTAAAGTGAGATTAGGTTCCTTGTTCATCTTTTACATTTGTCCCAGACTTAGCAGGCAATCAGAATTTCCCTAGGCAGGTTAAGGTTAAAGGTACCTGCAATGAACTGCTCATATTCAATGATGGGGATGTTCTTGTTTAAGCTGGGCACGTCAAAAAAAGCAGCCCATGGGATGCGAACTTGTTCAAGACCTTTGCTCTGCCAGTGGTAGAGATGCCCCCAGGGAGGAAGGACCAGCACCCAGACTTCACTCTTTAACAGTGTCTTCATCAAGGATGCCATACGGAGATAGACATCTCGCCGAAGATTAAATCCCTCCGGTGGATTCACATCATATAATAAATACCTAAAGACAGAGAAAATATTTCCGTGACATCCTGCACTTTATGTTCTTTTTATGACAGAGTCTTCTGCAGTGCTCCCCTGATATTGGTTGTATTTCTCCATTGCATGAAAAAAGATATGCACATTTTCAAAAGGTCTTTCTCCAAAGAATGAAGTTGACATGGTAGATTATTACACTGTCAGAGGTGCCGTCTTTTGGATGAGTCGTTAAACTGAGGCCCCGTCTGCCCTCTCAGGTGGATGTAAAAGATCCCATGGCACTATTTCAAAGAAGAGCTGGGGAGTTCTCCCTGGTGCCCTGGCCAATATTTATCCCTCAATCAACATCACTAAAAAAAAAAAATTTCTGGTCATTTATTTCATTGCTGTTACAAATTAGTTGCCGCGTTTCCTACATCACAACACGTGACTACACTTCAAAATTACTTCATTGGTTGTAAAGTGCTTTGGGATGTCCTGAGGTCATGAAAGGCGCGGTATAAATAAAAGTCTTCCTTTCTTACAGCGAGTTTCTGCTTAAAAAATATGGTTAATTTGGATTATTGTGTAGGTGGGAGTCAACCCATTGACAGGAGCAAAGGACAGAGGGAGGGGAAAAGAAAGTGAATTAATGATAAAACTACCAGTTTGGGAGGGGAAGATTAAAATGAAAAGTATGTACTGAGTTACACAGAGAGAAAGCGGGAGAGAATTGATTTTTCATTGAAATGTCATGGATGCTTTCTGTGCTTTTGCTAAATTGTTTGTTGGTTAAGATTGGTCTGTGCTGACACCTGGATGCAAAACAGTGGAGAGACAGGCACCAAATATTGCGACCCCTCTTGGAGTTGGATCGTGGGAGGTAACGGGGCTAATGGTTGGGTGGGAGGTGATGGGAGGGATAATTGGGACCAACCAAGGTATGGTGGGATCATGGGAGGTAATAAATCAGCCCCCATTTTTTTAAAGTTATACCTTGTTTTCATATGTCCATTCTAAATTCCTGTGTCCGCATTTATAACAGAAAAGTGGCCCTGTCGGTTTGTCGTGCTGTAATTACACCTTTTTGCTAGTGGCGGCATTAAATCACCTCCAATGGCAGCAGATTGGAACCACAGTGTGACAAGTTTCCACAGGCCATTCCAATTATAAATACACTTGGATACAGGCTCTGAGAATGGAAAAAACTGAGAGACAGTGCGTGCGTATTTACAACTTTTAATAGATTATAGCTTGCTCCCCCTGTTATTTTCTCTCTGTGACCTCCCCGTTGGAGCTTTCGTGCTCCTGGTCCTGTTATTGCGGCCGCCGTGCACTGTGATTGCCCGCCCGTTACCTGCGCTGTTGGGCCGCGGACACGGCGCTGGCGGCGGTCTGGCCCGGGCTGAAGGCTCCGCCGTCCCCCGTAAGCTGAGCAGCACCGGGCGGCCCGAGGCCCAGGAGACAAAGGAACCAGAGTCGGTGGAAGGAGAAGCGCGGCGGCCCCGCCATGACGGTGGGTGGTGAGAGGGGGCTGGGGCGGTGCGCCGCGAATCCCCGTCCCCCGCCCCGCCGGAAGCGGAAGTGCCTGCGGTGTGTCGCTGTAACCGGTCCCCTCTGTGGCGCAGTACGGGCTCGGGCGATGGCAGGAACGGCACTCAAGCGGCTGATGGCCGAGTACAAGCGTGAGTAGTGAGGGCGCCGGCTGTACAGTGAGGCCGCGGCTAGGCTGGGTTGGGCCGGGCCCAGGGGGCGGAAAGGCCTCAGTATCGGGTCGGCCTGCCAAGTATTGGCGAGATATTGAGGCAGGGCCGCGATTCCCGGCCCATCTAGTGTTGGACACCCGATGTTCAGGGGAGTCGAGTGATGGGGCAGTACGGCTGGAAATAAATGCCACATTTCTGAACTTTCTTTCAAAAAAATAGGAAGTGGCCGCCCAATAAATGGAGGCTCTTCTGCCTCCCGAGTCAGGCCCCGAGAGAAATCAGAGCTCACTGACCTAGAGAGAGAGAGCTGAGTGGCACGGAATTGTCAGCGGTTTGAGAGAGGCAGACTGCTCGATTGCTACCTGCAAAAGATGAGATTGGTCCCTAGAGCGAGGAAAAGAGCGATTCGTGACTTGGATTTAATTAGTTGGAGTAATAACATTGCAGTTATTACCTCTGACTCGCGCTTATGTGAAAAAATAAATTGGCAAGAAACCATCAGTGGCCCTGGTTACTAAGCATACATCGCAGGTCTGATTTGCAAACTGCCAGTTAACCCTAGGCTCACCTTAGTAAGGTCAGATCGTCACACACACCCATTTTATATAGCACCTTTCAAGACCCCAGGATGTCCCAAGAACAAATATATGGGGACAAAATCCAGTTGATTGCTTTTATTCTTTTGTAGGCAAGCACGGCAGCCAGTTTGCACACCTGCAAGGTCCCATAAACAGCAGATGGGATAAATGACCAGTTAATCTATTTTTGGTGGTGTTGGTTCGGGGATGAATTTAGGACACTGGAAGAATTCTCGGCTCTTTGAATAGAGCTAAGGGGTTTTCTTGCGTCCACCTGACCAGAGAGATGGGGCCTCAGTGTAATGCCTCCCTTAATACTGCAGTGGATTACCAATCTGGATTATGTGCTCAGGTCTTGGAGTGGGACTTGAATTTATAACATTCTGACTCGGGTAAGAATGCTACCACTGAGCCAAGGCTGATGCATACTGCTAAACACTGTTTTATGCCAGAGAATATTCCAGTACAGTTACAGGCTTGATTAACATCAGCAGGACTACAAATCTCAATTTAGAGTGATAGGGGCATGATTGCAGCTGTTTTCCATGTTCTCATAAAAATGTAGCTTCTGTATGCAAAGTAGCACAGTAACAAGCCTATGACTATTAATTCTACAAGAAAGAAAGACTTGCATTTAAAAAGTGCCTTTAAAGATCTCGGGGCCTCCCAAAGTGCTTTACAGCCAATGAGGTACTTTTCAAATGTAGTCACTGTTGTAATGTAGAAACCACGGCAGCCAATTTGCTCACAGCAAGGTCCCACAAACAGCAATGTGATAAACATAGAAGAGTAGGAGTAGGCCCTTCAAGCCTGCTCCGCTATTCAATATGATCATGGCTGATCCTCTATCTCAGATAATCTGTTTGTCATGTTGGTTGAGGGATAAATATTGTCCAGGGCACCAGGGTTAACTCCCCTGCTCTTCTTCGAAATAGTGCCATTGGAACTTTTATATTCACCTGAGAGGGCAGACGGGGGCCTTGGTTTAACGTCTCATCCGAAAGACAGCACATCCGGCAGTACAGCACTCCCCCAGTACTGGCACTGGAGTGTCAGAGTCATAATGGCACAGAAGGAGGCCATTCGGCCCATCGAGTCCGTGCCGGCTCTCTGTAGAGCAATCCAGCCAGTCCCATTCCCCCGCTCTATCCCCGTAGCCCTGCAAGTTTATTTCCCTCAAGTGCCTATCCAGTCTCCCCTTGAAAACATTGAGTGTTTCCGCTTCCACCACTTCCGTCGGCAGAGAGTTCCAGGTCCTCACCACTCGCTGCGTAAAAAAAGTTTTTCCTCACATCCCCCCTGTATCTCCTGCCCAAAACCTTAAATCTGTGTCCCCTAGTCCTTGTACCATCAACTAGTGGGAACAGCCTTTCCCTGTCTAGCCTATCCAAACCCGTCATAATCTTGTACACCTCTATCAAATCACCCCTCAACCTCCTTTGCTCTAATGAAAACAAATCCAGCTTCTCCAACCTGTCCTTGCAGCTAAGATCCCCCATCCCCGGAACCATTCTGGTAAATCTCCTCTGCACTCTCTCAAGGGCCTTCACATCCTTCCTAAAGTGTGGTGACCAGAACTGGATGCAATACGCCAGTTGTGGCCTAACTAGTGCTTTATAAAGGTTCAGCTAAACTTCTCTACTTTTGTACTCAATACCTCTATTTATGAAGCCCAAGATCCCATATGCTTTGCACTCTCTCAATATGTCCTGCCACCTTCAGGGACCTATGCACATTAACTCCCAGGTCCCTCTGTCACTGCACACTCTTTAAAACTGTGCCATTAAGTGTATATTGCCTCTCCCTGTTCCTTCTGCCAAAATGCATCACCGCACACTTCTCTATTAAATTCCATCTGCCACTTGTCTGCCCATTCTGCTAGCCTTTCTATGTCCTGTTGCAGTCGATTGGTATCATCCTCGCTGTTTGCCACACCCCCAAGTTTGGTGTCATCGGCAAATTTAGAAATTCTACTCTGTATTCCAATATCCAGGTCATATATCAAAAAAAGCAGTGGCCCCAGCACTGACCCTTGGGGAACACCACTGTCGACCATCCTCCAGTCTGAAAAACAGCCATTTACCACAACTCGCTGTTTTCTGTCCTTAAGCCAATTCCTTATCTAAGCTGCCACTGACCCACCTATTCCATGACCCTCAATTTTGTTAACCAGCCTTCTATGTGGTTCTTTGTCAAATGCCTTCCGAAAATCCATGTAGACAACATCCATTGCATTCCCTTCATCAATCCTCTCTGTTACTTCATCAAAAAATTCAATTAGATTAGTCAAACACGATCTGCCTTTTACAAATCCATGTTGGCTCTCCTTAATTAGCTTAAACCTCTCCAAATGCCTGTTAATTTTTTCCTTGATTATTGTTTCTAAAACTTTACCCACCACTGATGTTAAACTGACCGGCCTGTAGTTACTAGGATTGTCCTTACACCCTTTCTTGAACAATCAACCTAGATTATGTACTCAGGTCTCTGGATGGGGACTTGAACCCACAACCTTCTGACTCAGAGGTCAGAGAGCTACCCACTGAGACACAGCTAACACCAGAGACAATAGTGTTGGCGTTTGACGTACTGTGTTCGTGTTAGCTGGGAGGACGGCGGCAAACAATGAGGGTGTGCACGGTACTGATCACGGAGAAAGAAATGTGTGTGTGAACATTATTGAGGGTGAGAAATGAGAGAATCTGCTCTGTCGGGCTGCACCCTTTGGTGCTGTTCGAGTTCAAGCTTGGCGTTGCATTTAATGCAGTCATCACAGTTTATTTAGGGATGAATGAGACCATTAGGCCCCCATGATTGCTGCACCTAATTCATCCTCGCGGATTGGATGGTGCTTGTGAATCATTTATTCTTTTCTTGAGCTTCTTGTATCATTATCCTGTCTTTTGGATGAGACCTTAAACCGAGGCCCCCGTCTTCCCTCTCAGGTGGATGTAAAAGATCCCATGGCACTATTTCGAAGAAGAGCAGGGGAGTTCTTCCTGGTGTCCTGGCCAATGTTTATCCCTCAACCAACATCACTGAAACAGCTTATCTGGTCATTGCCTCATTGCTGTTTGTGGGAGCTTGCTGAGCGCAAATTGGCTGCCGCATTTCCTACATTACAACAGTGACTACACTTCAAAAAGTACTTCATTGGCTGTAAAGCGCTTTGGGATGTCCGGTGGCCGTGACAGGCGCTATAGGAATGCAAGTCTGTCTTTCTTGCATGAGAAGCACTCGGCTGAATTGCTGCCACTCGTGTTTTCTATTGTGTATTGGGAAGTAATTTTCACATCTTTCAGTATAAGGCCATTTGTATTGTGTGAGGATCTAGCCACTGACAGATTAATTGTGGAGTATGTGTGAGATGTTGCGTGAACAAATAAAATTGTTCCTTGCAGAATTCACTGAGATTTGCCATGAGTTGAAGTCAAGACTTCTCCCAAGAGTCTTTTTTTTAGATTGTTTTATGCTGTAAGCAAATCAGCTCCACAGCTTTTAACATGAAGTGATGCTTTAGTCTGTTATAAGTGCTTCAGTTAAGAGCTAGTCTCAAATTTTAATTATTGTAATTCCATGCAGTTGGAACAAATTTTATCAGTATTAGTTTGGAGATGATTAAAACAGAATAACATATGTAAAATATTAAACAAAAACAGAATAATGCTGGAAATACTCAGCAGGTCAGGCAGCATCTGTGGAGAGAGAAACAGAGTTAACTGTTGGGGCCCTGGACGGTGGGAAGGGAGGAAGTAAAAGGGCAGATGTTGCATCTCCTGCACTTGCACGGGAAGGGGAGTGGGTGTTGGGGGTGATAGAGGAATGGACCAGGGTGTCGCGGCGGGAATGGTCCCTTCGGAATGCTGAAAGGAGAGGGGAAGATGTATTTGGTGGTGGGATCACGCTGGAGGTGGCGGAAATGGCGGAGGATGATCCGTTGAATGTGGAGGCTGGTGGGATGGGAGGTGAGGACAAGGGGGAACCCTATTGTGGTTCTGGGAGGGAGGGGAAGGGGTGAGAGCAGATGTGCGGGAAATGGAACGGACACGGTCGAGAGCCCTGTCAACCACGGTGGAGGGGAATCCTCAGTTGAGGAAAAAGGAAGACATATCAGAAGCACTGGTATGGAAGGTGGCATCATCGGAACAGCTGCGGCGGAGACGGAGAAACTGGGAGAATGGAATAGAGTCCTTCCAGGAAGCGGGGTGGGAGGAAGTGTAGTTAAGGTAGCTTTGGGAGTCAGTGGGCTTATAGTGGATGTTTGTTGTTGGCCTATCCCCAGAAAGAGAGACCGAGAAGTTAGGGAAGGGAAGAGTCGGAGAGGGACCATGTGAAGGTGAGAGAAGGGTGAAAATTGGAAGCGAATTTGATGAAATTTTCCAGTTCGGGGCGAGAGCAGGAATTGGTACCACTATAGTACATGGACCATGTACAGCAGGCACCTCAAAGCACTGGAGAGGTACCACCAACGCTGCCTTCACAAGATCCTGCAAATCCATTGGCAGGATAAGTGCACCAACGTCAGTGTTCTTGCTCAGGCCAACATCCCCAGCATCAAAGCTTTGACCACGCTCGATCAACTCCGATGGATGGGTCACATTGTCCGCATGCCCGATACAAGACTCCCAAAACAAGCGCTCTACTCGGAGCTCCGGCACGGCAAGAGAGCCCCAGGTGGGCAGAGGAAACGCTTCAAGGACACCCTCAAAGCCTCCTTGAAAAAGTGTAACATCCCCACCGACACCTGGGAATCCCTGGCCCAAGACCGTACAAAGTGGAGGAGAAGCATCTGGGAAGGCGCCGAACACCTCGAGTCTCTTCGCCGGGAGCAAGCGGAAGCCAAGAGCAGGCAGCGCAAGGAGCGCACGTCAACCCAAGCACCCCACCCTCCCGCCCCTTCAACCACTGTCTGCCCCACCTGTGACAGAGACTGTAGGTCCTGCATTGGACTCATCAATCACCTGAGAACTCATTTTTAATGTGGAAGCAAGTCATCCTCGGTTCCGAGGGACTGCCTGAGAAGAAGAGTCATCAATGTACCAGAAAAAGAGGTGAGGGAGGGGACCTGAGTAGGACTAGAACAAAGAACGTTCTGCATATCCTACGAAAAGGCAGGCATAGCCAGGACCCATACGGGTTCCCATCGCCTTCACATGGTGAGTAATGGTGGGGTGATGTCATTGTGGTGTGACAAGTTTACATAGGCAATTTCTATTTTAAATGTGGCTGTAGAAATTTATAATGGGAGTGCAATAGTACAAGATTTTTCATATTCAGTGTGTAAAAAAACAATTAGAGGGAACTTTTGGGTGGTGGTCCCATTTGTCTTCTGCCCTTGTCCTTCTAGGTGGTAGAGGTCGTGGGTTTGGGAGGTGCTGCCGAAGAATCCTTGGCGAGTTGCTGCCGTGCATCTTGTAGATGGTACACACAGCAGACATGGTGCGCCGGTGGTGGAGGGACTGCCAAACAAGCGGGCTGCTTTGTCCTGGATGGTGTCGAGCTTCTTGTGTTGTTGGAGCTGCACTCACCCAGGCAAGTGGAGAGTATTCCATCACACTCCTGACTTGTGCCTTGTAGATGGTGGAAAGGCTCTGGGGAGTCAGGAGGTGAGACACTTGCCACAAAATACCCAGCTGCTGACCTGCTCTTGTAGCCACAGTATTTATGTGGCTGGTCCAGTTAAGTTTCTGGCCAATGGTGACCCCCAAGATATTGATGGTAGGGGATTTGATAACGGTAATGCCATTGAATGTCAAGGGGCGGTGGTTAGTGTCTCTCTTGTTGGAGATGGTCATTTCCTGACATGTGTGGCGCAAATGTTACCTGTCACTTATCAGCCCGAGCCTGAATGCTGTCCAGGTCTTGCTGCATGCGGGCACAGAGCAGTCGGCACAGAGCGGGATTAAATGGAGTGGACTTGAACAGGGTGTTTTATTTGGAAAGAGTGGGAATTCAGAGAAGCGGGGGAAGGAGTTGCTGCTTTTTGCCTACACTACTTGTAGTGCTTTGTGTTACAGGTAGATATTTAATTTCAGTACCCGAAACTTAATCTAGATCAAGTAAGTAGTCAAGAAACTACACTGCAAACTAAGTTACCTAATTACAAATTTAATTAAATAAAACAAGGTCATATAGGGATGGCAGTGCAGGCGGTGTGCCGCAACTGCAGCATGTGGGAGTTTGTGGAGAACATTGTGATCCCGGACAACCACGTTTGCAGTAAGTGCCTGCAGCTTGAGGAACTTCAGCTCAGAGCTTTTGAGCTGGAGTCTGAGGTGCAGACATTGCGGGGCTTCAGGGATGGGGACTTTGATCCAGGAGGCAGTCCGCTAGTGGTACAGGTCTGATTAGTGGTCAGGGACAGGAGAGTGTGACTGCAACTCATGGAGGTTAAGGGACCCCAGATGCAGTGCTGGAGGAGCCTCAGCCTTTGCCCTTGTCCAACAGGTATGAGGTTCTTGCTGCCTGTGTGGATGAGGGAAAAGCCTGCAGGATGGATGAGCAAGCTGACCATGGCATCGTTGGGCAGGAGGCCATTCAAGTGGGGGGAGTGAAAGGGAATGTAGTTGAGGTAGGGGACAATATAGTCGGGGATAGATACTGTTCTTTGCACCCGCGACCTAGAGTTCCGAAGGTTATGTTGCCTACCCGGTGCCAGGATTAAAGACATCTCCTCGCGGCTGGAGAAGAACTTGGGATGAGAGGGGGAAGATCCAGTTATCGTGGTCCACGTAGGAACCAGCGACAGGTAGAACTAGGAAGGAGGTTCTGCTGAGGGAGTTTGAGGAGCTAGGATCCAAATTAAAAAGCAGAACCTCAAAGGTAGTAATCTCTGGATTGTTACCTGAGCCACGCGCAAATTCGCATAGGGACAAACAGATTAGAGGTTTAAATGCGTGGCTGAAAGAGTGGTGTGGGAAGAAGGGGTTTTAGTTCATGGGGCACTGGCACCAGTATTGGGGAAAGAGGGAGCTGTTCCGTTGGGACGGGCTCCACTTAAACCGGGCTGGGACCAGTGTCCTGGCGAACTGAATAACTAGGGCAGTAGACAGGGCTTTAAACTAATGAAAGGGCGGGGTGGGAGGATTCAGGAAAGAGTAAATTTAAAAGCAGCGTGAGAAATGTCAAGGCTCTACAGCAGAGTCGAAATTTGGGTAAAAATAAGCAGTGGGTCAGGAAGGGACAGAGAGAGTAACAAAGGTAATAAGGCATCAGTGACTAAGGTGACAGCAGGGAAAAATAGAAATAAGTCAAAGCTAAAGGCACTATATCTGAATGTGCGAAGCATTCGCAACAAAATAGATGAATTAATAGCGCAGATAGAAATGGACAGGTTTGAACTAATAGCCATAACGGAGATGTGGTTGCAAAGTGACCAAGGTTGGGAGCTAAATATTCCAGGATACTTAACTTTTAGAAGAGTTAGGCAAAATGGAAAAGGAGGAGGGGTAGCCCTGATAATAAAGGAAGGGATAAAGACAATAGAGAGAGAGGATCTTAGCTCTGAAAATCAAGAAGTAGAATCCGTTTGGATTGAGCTAAGAAACAGCAAGGGGCAGAAAACTTTGGTGGGAGTTGTTTATAGGCCCCCAAATAGTAGTTGTAATGTAGGGCAGATTATAAATCAGGAAATTAGAGGTGCATGTAACAAGGATAATACAGTAATGGGGGACTTTAATCAACATGTAGACTGGGCAAACCAAATTTGCAGTAATAGTGTGGAGGACGAATTCATGGAATGTATGCAAGATGGTTTTCTAGATCAGTATGTTGAGGAAGCAACTAGGGAACAGGCTATTTTAGATCTAGTATTGTGCAATGAGAAAGGGTTAATTAATAACCTTGTAGAAAAGGGGCCTTTAGGGAAGAGTGACCATAATATAAAATTTTATATTGAGTTTGAAAGTGATTTAGTTAAATCCGAAACTAAGATCTTAAATCTAAACAAAGCAAAGTACGTAGGTATGAGGGGCGAGTTGGCTAAGCTAGATTGGGAAACTACATTTAAAAGGTATGACGGTAGACAAGCAATGGCTAGCATTTAAAGAATTAATACATAATTTACAACAAATATACATTCCTTTAAGGCACAAAAACCCCACAGGAAAAGTGGTCCAACCGTGGCTAACAAGAGAAGTTAAAGATAGCATTAGATCAAAGGAAGAGGCTTATAATGTTGCCAAAAAGAGTAGTAAGCCTGAGGATTTTAGAATTCAGCAAAGGAGGACCAAGAAATTGATAAAGAAAAGGAAAATAGAATGAGAGTAAACTAGCGAGAGATGTAAAAACAGACTGTAAAAGCTTCTAAAGGTATGTGAAAAGGAAAAGATTAGCAAAAGTAAATGTGGGTCCCTTACAGGCTGAGACAGGAGAAATTATAATGGGGAATAAGGAAATGGCAGAGAAATTAAACAAATACTTTGTGTCTGTCTTCACGGAAGAAGACGCAAAAAACTTCCCTTAAATAGTGGAGAGCCAAGGGTCTAGCGAGAATGAGGAACTGAAAGATATTAGTAAAAAAAAAAATTGGAGAAATTAATGGGACTGAAAGCCGATAATCCCCTGGACCTGATGGCCGACATCCTAGGGTTTTGAAAGAGGTGGCTATCGAGATAGTGGATGCATTGGTTGTCATTTTCCAAAATTCTGTAGATTCTAGAACGGTTCCTGCAGATTGGAAGGTAGCAAATGTAACCCCACTATTTAAGAAAGGAGGGAGAGAGAAAACGGGGAACTACAGACCAGTTAGCTTGACATCAGTAGTAGAGAAAATGCTAGAATCTATTATTAAGGACGTGGTAACAGGGCACTTAGAAAATAATAATAGGATTGGGCAGAGTCAACACGGATTTATGAAAGGGAAATCATGTTTAACAAATCTATTGGAGTTTTTTTGAGGTTGTAACCAGCAGAATAGATAAGTGGGGAACCAATGGATATGGTGTATTTGGATTTTCAGAAGGCATTCGATAAGGCGCCACACAAGAGGTTATTAAACAAAATTAGGGCTCGTGGGATTGGGGGTAATATACTAGCATAGATTGAGGATTGGTTAACTGACAGAAAACAGAGTAGGAATAAACGGGTCATTTTTGGGCTGGCAGGCTGTAACTGGTGGGGTACCTCAAGGATCAGTGCTTGGGCCTCAGCTATTCACAATCTATATTAATGATTTGGATGAGGGGACCAAATGTAAAATATCTAAGTTTGCTGATGATACAAAGCTGGGTGCGAATGTAAGTTGTGAGGAGGATGCAAGGAGGCTTCAAGGGGATATAGACAGGCTAAGTGAGTGGGCAAGAACATGGCAAATGGAATATAATGTGGAGAAATGTGAAGTTATCCACTTTGGTAGAAAAATAGAAAAGCAAAGTATTTTTTAAATGGTGAGAGATTGGGAAATGTTGGTGTTCAGAGGGACCTGGGTGTCCTTGCACATGAATCACTGAAAGTTAACATGCAGGTACAGCAAGCAATTAGGAAAGCAAATGGTATGTTGGCCTTTATTACAAGAGGATTTGAGTATAAGAGTAAAGATGTCTTACTGCAATTATATAGGGCTCTGGTGAGACCACACCTGGAGTATTGTGTACAGTTTTGGTCTCCTTACCTAAGGAAAGAAAGAAAAAGACTTTCACGACCACTGGATGTCTTAAAGCGCTTTACTGCCAATAAAGTACTTTTGGAGTGTAGTCACTGTTGTAATGTGGGAAATGCGGCAGCCAATTTGCACACAGCAAGCTCCCACAAACAGCAATGTAATAATGACCAGATAATCTGTTTTTGTTATGTTGGTTGAGGGATAAATATTGGCCAGGACACCGGGGAGAACTTCCCTGCTCCTCTTCGAAATAGTGGAATGGGATCTTTTACGTCCACCTGAGAGAGTAGACGGGGCCTCGGTTTAAGGTCTCATCTGAAAGACGGCACCTCCGAGAGTGCAGCATTCCCTCAGCACTGTACTGGAGTGTCAGCCTAGCTTTATGCTCAAGTCCCTGGATTGGGACTTGAACCCACAACCTTCTGACTCAGAGGTGAGTGTGCTACCAACTGAGCCACAGCTGACACTTAAGGATATACTTGCCATAGAGTCAGTGCAACGAAGGTTCACCAGACTGGTTCCTGGGATGGGGGGGATTGTTCTATGAGGACAGATTGAGTAGACTAGGCCTATATTCTCTGGAGTTCAGAAGAATGAGAGGTGATCTCATTGAAACATATAAAATTCTTACAGGGTTTGATAGGGTAGATGCAGGGAGGATGTTTCCCCCGGCTGCGGAGTCCAGAACCAGAGGCCACAGTCTCAGAATAAGGGGTCAGCCATTTAGGACTGAGATGAGAAATTTCTTCACTCAGAGGGCGGTGAATCTTTGGAATTCTCTACCCCAGAGGGCTGTGGAGGCTCAGTCATTAAGTATATTTAAGACAGAGATCGATAGATTTTTGAATATTAAGGGAATCAAGGGATATGGGGATAGTGCAGGGAAGTGGAGATGAGGCAGATCATCAACCAGGATCTTATTGAATGGCGGAGCAGGCTCGAAGGGCCAAATGGCCTACTCCTGCTTCTATTTCTTATGTTCTTATGCTTCATTATCTGAGGATTTGCGAATGGGACTGAACACTGTGCAATCATCAGCGAACATCTCCACTTCTGACATGATGGAGGGAAGGTCATTGATGAAGCAGCTGAAGATGGTTGGGCCTAGGGCACTGCCCTGATGAACTCCTGCAGCGATGTTCTGGGGCTAAGGTGATTTGCCCCTTTTTTCACCATTGGAGAATGGTGCTGTTGATCGCTAGTTAGGCTGGATTTGTACTGAACGCTTTGGGAACTCGAGCCAGTAGCAGGCAGCCTCTTGGAGGGGGTCTCGCCCCTCGAGGCTCCAGTGTGCTCCATAGTCTTCTGGTCACTTTTGGTATGATTGCAGCCAAAACCACTTTGCATCAATGCAGACGTGGCAGTGTGTTGGGGCCTCAACTATTCACTGTATTTATTATCGACTTTGATGACGGAATAGAGAGCCTCACATCCAAGTTTGCCGTTGACACAAAGATAGGCGGCACTGTAAGTGTGTAGATGGAAGCATAAAATTACAAAGAAATATTAATAGATTAAGTGAATGGGCAAAACTGGCAAATGGAGTTCAATGTAGGCAAGTGTGAGGGCATTCACTTTGGACCTAAGAAGGATAGAGCAGGGTACTTTCTAAATGGTGGAAAGCTAGAAACAGTGGAGGCCGAAGAGACTTGGGGGTCCAGGTACATAGATCATTAAAATGTCATGAACAGCTGCAAAAAATAATCAAAAAGGCTAATGGAATGCTGGCCTTTATATCTAGAGGACTAGAGTACAAGGGGGTAGAAGTTATGCTGCAGCTGTACAAAACCCTGGTCTGACCACACCTGGAATACTGTGAGCTGTTCTGGGCACCACACCTTAGAAAGGATATATTGTCCTTGGAGGGAATGCAGCGTAGGTTTACCAGAATAATACCTGGACTTCAAGGGTTAAATTACGAGGAGAGATTACACAAACTAGGGTTGTATTCCCTGGAGTTTAGAAGGCTAAGAGGTGATTTGATCGAAGTTTTCAAGATATTAAGGGGAACTGATAGGGTAGATAGAGAGAAACTATTTCCGCTAGTTGGGGAGTATAGGACAAAGGGATATACAGTAGCCTAAAAATTAGAGCCAGACCTTTCAGGAGTGAAGTTAGGAAACACTTCTACACACAGGGTGGTAGAAGTTTGGAATTCTCTTCCGCAAATGGCAGTTGTTGCTGGATCAATTGTTAATTTAAAATCTGAGATTGATAGATTTCTGTTAACCAAAAGTATTAAGGGATATGGGCCAAAGGCGGGTCTATGGCATTAGGTCACAGATTAACCATGATCTCATTGAATGGCGGAACAGACTCGAGGGCTCAATGGCTTACTCCTGTTCCTATGTAATTGGACAAAAATCAGAAGTCGCACAACACCAGGTTATAGTCCAACAGACACATTATGTAATTGGAGCCTTAGAAATCCATGTTAGTACTTGTGCAGCTAGCCCACTGCAGTCCTGTGAGAGTTTACGTTGTAGTAATTGAATCATTAACAATCGGTAGAGTACAAAGAATCACATGAATAGATTGTGGGTCAGTTTGTGTGAAGGGTGAAACGAGAAGTGGGAAATCCTAAATAACAACAGAAAACGCTGGAAAAACTCAGCAGGCCAAGCAGCATCCGTGGAGAGAGAAACAGAGTTAACGTTTCAGGTCGAAGACCTTTCGTCAGAACTGGAAAAAGGCAGGAAATGAAATAGATTTAAAGCAAGTATAAAGCTGGGAAAAGGAGGAGGGGATGAAAGAACAAAAGGAGAGATTAAGAGACATTGAGAGACATTAAGAGATGATCAAGGCAAGAGGAGGTGTTAATGTGACAGGTGGAGGCTAAAAGAAGTGTGAAATGCACTGGCAGAATGAAGGACAGCTGCCAGCTTCTGGGAGGAAAAAAAAGGGGGGCCAAACAAAAGGGTGGATGAAAAAATAAAATATAAATGTGATAGGGGCTGAGGTTATGATCTAAAATTGTTGAACTCGATATTGAGTCCAGAGGGCTGTAGGGTGCGTAAACGAAAGATGAGGTGCTGTTCCTCGAGCTTACGCTGAGCTTCCGTGGAACAGTGTAATAGGCCGAGGACGGTGAGGTCAGAGTGGGAGTGGAGCGGAGAATTAAAGTGACAGGCCACCGGGAGCTCGGGGTCCCCCTTACGAACTGAACGGAGGTGTTCCGCAAAGCGGTCACCCAATCTGCGTTTGGTCTCCCCAATGTAGAGGAGACCACATCGTGAGCTGCGAATACAGTATACTAAATTGCAGGAAGTACAAGTAAATCACTGTTTCACCTGGAAGGGGTGTTTGGGGCCCTGGACAGTGGGAAGAGGGGAGGTATAAAGGCATGTGTTGCATCTCCTGCGCTTGCACGGGAAGGTGCCGGGCGAAGGGGAAGGGGCGCTGGGGGTGGTAGAGGAGTGGACTAGGGTGTCGCGGAGGGAGCGGTCCCTTCGGAATGCTGAAAGGGGAGGTGAGGGGAAGATGCGTTTGGTGGTGGGATCACGCTGGAGGTGGCGGAAATGGCGGAGGATGATCCGTTGAATGTGGAGGCTGGTGGGGTGAAAGGTGAGGACAAGGGAAACTCTATCGTGGTTCCGGGAGGGAGGGGCAGGGGTGAGGGCAGAAGTGCGGGAGATAGAACGGACACGGTCGAGGGCCGTGTCGACCACAGTAGAGGGGAATTCTCGGTTGAGGAAAAAGGAAGACATGTCGGAAGCACTGGTATGGAAGGTGGCATCGTCAGAGCAGATGTGGCGGAGACGGAGAAACTGGGAGAATGGAATCGAGTCCTTACAGGAGGCGGGGTGGGAGGAAGTGTAGTCCAGGTAGCTGTGGGAGTCAGTGGGCTTGTAGTGAATGTTCGTCAATAACCTATCCCCAGAGATGGAGACGGAGAAGTCGAGGAAGGGAAGGGAAGAGTCGGAGATGGACCATGTGAAGGTGAGGGAAGGGTGGAAATTGGAAGCATAGTGAATGAAATGTTCTAGTTCAGGGCGAGAGCAGGAGACGGCACCGATACAGTCATCAATGTACCGGAAAAAGAGGTGAGGGAGGGGCCCCGAGTAGGACTGGAACAAAGAGTGTTCCACATATCCCACGAAAAGGCAGGCATAGCTAGGACCCATGCGGGTACCCATAGCAACACCTTTGATTTGGAGGAAACGGGTGGAGTCAAAGGAGAAGTTGTTCAATGTGAGAACAAGTTCAGCCAGGCGGAGGAGTGTGGCGGTGGATGGGGACTGGTTGGGCCTCTGTTCAAGGAAGAAGCAGAGCGCCCTCAGGCCATCCTGGTGGGGAATGGAGGTGTAGAGGGATTGTACGTCCATAGTGAAAAGGAGGCGGTTGGGGCCGGGAAACTGTTAAAGTGGCGGAGGGCGTCAGGAGTCGCGGATGTAGGTGGGAAGAGACTGGACAAGGGGAGAAAAAATAGAGTTGAGATAGGAAGAGATAAGTTCCGTGGGGCAAGAACAGGCTGAAACGATGGGTCTACTGGGGCAGTCCTGTTTGTGGATCTTGAAAAGGAGGTAGAAGCGGGCTGTGCGGGGTTGGGGAACTGAGGTTGGCTATTGGGTGGAATTCTTGTAGTAATGGCTTTCTGTCACCAGAGGGTGCTGCTGTGCTTTGTGTTATCGTGGTTTATGCAACTGATGTAAATCATCTTTACATGAAACTAGCAACCTGGTTTATTTCAAATTTACGCAAGGAAATGTATTGTACTAACGTATAAGCCTAACTAACCTCCTCATACACTGCCACTAATTGTGTACTGCACTACATTGAGTTCAAAGTGCTCATCCTTGTTTACAAATCCCTCTGCTCCCGACCTCCTTCAGCTTTACTTTTCCTGTGCCCTTCAGTCTGCTGCCCCTGGCCTTCTGTGCTTTTCCCCCTCCCTCTGCGCCACCATCAATGCCAGGACTTTCAGCTGTCTCAGCCTTACTCTAGGCAAATCCCTCCGGAAGCCTTTCTACTCTTTTCCTCACCTGTAAAAGCTTCTAGTCGCCTCTCATACTACTGCTCAGCATCCATTGTTCCTCGATTGTGTAGTTCCTCAGGGCGTTTGTTAAAGGCCTGATCTCAATACAAGTTCCATGTGATTTTTCACTGACCATGCAGTATCACCCTCCTCTTGTGTTGCATTTGTAAACTGAGACACGACCAGCCAACTGGAATTGGGTTAAGTAGTTAGTGTCAGTATCTGGTCCCCAGTTTTGTTTAATTGGTGACTGCTAATCTTGGGGAATAAGAAAGAAAGACTTGCATTTATATAGCACCCTTCACAACCTCAGGACGTCCCAAAGCGCTTTACACCCAATGAAGTACTTTTGAAGTGTAGTCACTGTTGTAGTGTGGGAAACGCGGCACAGCATTTTTATGCACAGCAAGGTCCCACAAACAGCAATGTGATAATGACCAGATAATCTGTTATTTTAGTGATCTTGATTGAGGGATAAATATTGGCCAGGACACCGGGGATAACTCCCCTGCTCCTCTCCATTATAGTGCCATGGGATCTTTTACATCCACCTGAGAGAGCAGGTGGGACCTTGGTTTAACATCTCATCAGAAAGAGGGCACCTCTAGCCAATTTACTGCTTTAACAAAAATATTTTGGGGCAGAGAGAGACATGGGGATGGGGTTAAATTATTCATAATGGTTGCTACTGTCTTTTATTTGTAACATACCTTTTCTAGATGGATCCTGATTATGAAACACATTCTCTAAGCTGACAACTAAACCGTTTTAATTGGGTGCCTATTAAAGGAATCTCCCTATATAGGATTCATTCAAAGCATGCTGCCTAGCCTTTTTTAAAAGGGAATGGAATACCTCCTTGGTTCCATGAGGTGCCACGGTACCGATCCAAATTTCTGCTCTTCATACGTGAGCCTGAACGCTGAATATAGGTGGATGTTCGACTGTGTGGGACATCTCAGCGAAGTATGATATTGTCTCCACCTGACATCCATGTTGGTTTGCCATGTGCTTGTAACAAAGTGGTAAAGAACAGCTTCAACAAATACAGTCCTGCTTTGGTGATTGTTGTATAATTAAGCCACACTTTGGCTACTTAGATGGTACAGCAAGTCAAGGGCCAACCTTCACCCCTCAGGTATATAATGGATCACACTTACACTTCCAGGAAGGAACCGGGATCATGGCTGACCCCATGCTGTTAACAATGACTTGAATTAAAGTGTTCCCCACGCCACCCTGGATGAGATCAGGTATCTCAGCACAGACCTGGGATTTGGTCTCCGGACCTTCTGAACTGCATAACCCACTGGCCCACCATGTATTGCATTTATTCGCTATAAGTGTTGTGCTTTTTCAAATGAACACTTGAGGCTATGGCAGCAGTATGACCTTATTTGATGCTGCAAGTAAAGCTCAGTGATAACACTCTTACCTCCGAGTCAGCAGGTTATAGGTTCAAGTCCCACTCCAGAGATTTGAGCACAAAGTCTAGGCTGACACTTTCAGCGCAGTACCGAAGGGGTGCTGCATTGTCAGAGGTGCTGTCTTTCGGATGAGATGTTAAGGTGAGACCCCATATACCTGTTTGGGTGGGTGTAAAAGACGTCATGGCACTATGTTGCGAAGAGTAGGGAGTTTCCCTGGTGTCCTGGCCAACATTCCTGCCCCAAGTCACACCACCAAAGACATTAACTTGGTGAGCACACATTCGCAGCCACATTTGCTTGCATAACAAGAGTGACTACCCTTCCAAAAGGAGTCCATTAGTTGTAAAACACCTTACAATGTCCTGAAGAGTGACAAAGTACTATATAAGTTCTTTTTCAGTTTTACTGTAGATGTAAGTAAAAGTTTTGACTTGTACAGTATTCTGATTGTCTGTAGTACTATATGTAATATTCTGATTGTGTAGTACTGTCCAATTACTACACTTTCACAAGCCCCGCTTAATTTAGTTGATAATCTTTGATTGAGAATAGACTTTAACACATCTACGCAGAGAAAATTTGGAGACTAGTTGCAAGAATATGAACGAGCTGAGGATTGCATATTTTAACAGTTTTTTTTAAACTGTCGATGTTGGAAACCTCAACTAAGAACAGAAATTATTTGAAATGGAAAACAGACCTTG
Organism: Squalus acanthias; assembly: GCA_030390025.1. Taxonomy (NCBI): domain Eukaryota; kingdom Metazoa; phylum Chordata; class Chondrichthyes; order Squaliformes; family Squalidae; genus Squalus; species Squalus acanthias. Next base: position 100,106,065 of record CM059427.1, on the reverse strand, counting down.
TTCCAACCTTGTTTCCTTCATCACGTGCAATATTGAACCTGATCCTACCCCACCTAATTTAATTTTTTGGAATTACTTCTATGTAAATGAGAAAGAAGGAAAGAACTTGCATTTAACCAGTGCCTTTACAACCAATGAAGTACTTCTAGAGTGTAGTCACTGTTGTAATGTGGGAAACGCAGCAGCCAATTTGCGCACAGCAAGCTCCCACAAACAGCAATGTGATAATAACCAGATAATCTGTTTTTAGGTGTTGGTTGAGATATAAATATTGGCCAGGACACCAGGGAGAACTCCCCTGCTCCTCTTCAAAATAGTGGCATGGGATCTTTTACGTCCACCTGAGAGGGCAGACGGGGCCTCCCTTCGTTTAATGTCTCATCCAAAGGATGGCTCCTTGGACAGTGCAGCGAGCACTGCACTAGAGTTTCAGCCTAGATTATAGGCTCAAGTCCCTGGAGTCGGACTTGAACCCACAACCTTTCTGACTCAGAAGACCGGAAAATAAATGAGCTACAGGTAGCTCATGACGGGGTGTTAAAACTAGCATCCCAAAAAAATTGCCAAGTTCAGGCATGTGTTATTTTAGTCTTCCGCGTATGTACTGTTTAATTAGACACGGATTTGGAGTACCCAACTAATGTTTCACCCTTAGGCTTTGAAGTAAGGAGTGATTGTCTCTTTTTTTGGTGCCGTGTTTCCTTTTGAGAGTACAGTAGACTTTTGCACAAAAGCTTGTCGTGGTTGGAGTGATTTACAGAACTGTAACTTTATAAAGAAAGATTAGATCCAAACAATTCCAAACTATGAAAATGTTCTAAATATCATACATGAGAATTCAATACCATATCTCATTGTTTCACTAGTTCCTTTGCAGCTGGGGCATTATATGACTCTACTGTCATGGCAGTTGTCCCTGACTAAACTGGCACTAGACTAGGCCACTCACTTTCTCCCACAGTAGCAGTTCACCTGAGCTGCCTGTACTTAGCAAACATTTAATGTGCGGTTCCACAGTTTGAGATTAGAGTTTGATTTCAACTCCCACGCTGCTGGCTCAGCTATTATACCGACTGCACGGATAAAGTTTCTTGTACACTGCGAGCGCTGACTGACTGCTTTTTTGGAACTCCTGAGAGCCAGACGGGCTCTGATTGTCAAAGCCTGCTCAAGATTCTGTTGTACTGGGCACTGCGCTGATGCTTTCCAAAATGTTGCTGTGGAAAATGCATGCCAGTGGCTGGTAATATATCACCAATGGTGAGGCCACTTCGAAAAAACACGAAGAAGGGTTTAATACAGGGATTACAACATGTACACAAGGCAAGATTGTAACCAGTATGGGGTCATTTTTCCAGCAGGTTTACAATCAGTTACTAAACCTATCTCCATTTCAGTGGGTTTGCAATCTCAAAACTGCAAGAAACTCGACTGCTGTGTGTACACGCGCATGTTTGCACGCGCACATATATCCCCGTGACATGACTCATGGTGAGTCAGAGGAGATGCTTGACTTAGCCATTACTTTTCAATTTATCTCGTCTGCTTCTTAATTTTTTTTTAATTTGAGAAAATAGCAACATTTTGCTGGGAGCATTATTGACTGGACTGGTAGAACGAGTTCTTTGAGCTTTCTAGCCTTGTTGAAAAATTGTCAATTAAAAATTTTTACATATAGCATAGCCTTCATTCCCTGGTCTATATAAAGTATGTACATTCGAAACCCAGTCTCTGCAGCATGGGCTGTAGCTTCAGCGCCCCAGACATTTTCTAACTCTACAAATCGCACCTCTGCCCCGACTCATTAGAATCCTTGTTGTGGCAGCTGTTTGGAGGAGTGAAGTTTTGGATTGGCTACTACTCCACAGGCTGGGAGCTGTTTACAAACTTGTTTTGGCTTCTTTGATCGTGTGGTTAGATTGAGTTAATTTTAGATTGATTGAAAGGACTGCTGTGTGCCAGTTTAATGGGTTAAGTTGTCCAATAACACACTTTACTGTGAATTCAGCTGTTTGAGGGAAACTATTATTATAATCTGGAACTGGAGGGTGAGTGAGTCACGCAAAACTCAACGTGTTGCCCTGAACAGTCCTTGCAAAGGGTTCTGGCACATTGTAACTGTCTACTCCTCTCCGGTGTGTATTGAAGAATATATAATCAAAAATTCCTCATCTATTTTTCACGAACGATGTGTACTTCACTCCCATCGACAGGAACCTCCATTCTACTCCCCTTCCCCATGTGAGTAATGATAACATAATGGGCCAAATTTTGCTGGAGTGGGACATCTCTTGGCGTGCCGCGTTGGTTATATTTTTTTCCTGCACCTTTCAACTCGAAGACATTTTGTGCCGTAACTTGCTGGAAGTGCAAGCTGATAATGGTGCGGCGAGGGCAACGGGGCATCTAGGACCTTAGTGAATGACGGAACCAACAGCCTATATCCTTAACCAATGAGATTTAAGGATTGAGAAAGAAATAGGAACAACTGAGAAGGAATTGGGGTGAATTAGAGTCAAATCAGGGACAGAGAGAGAAATAAAGAGAGGGAAATATTGGTTTAAGAGAGACAGAAAGGAAAAGTAAGAAAAAAAAATTAACATCTATAATTTAAAAACCTCGGAACAATTTACTACCTGTAGGAATGAGACTCCACAGTTTCAATTGTTCCCTTTCTGGACCAGGGAGGTTGAGTGACATATAAATCTAGCCATTAAAAGGGTCCTTGCATTGTTAAGTACTAGCCCTAACTTTCTGCGGCGAGTTTAATTCCTATTTGCAATGCAAATGCAGCAAGTCCTTGACACTCACAGGGAGGTTGAGGGCGAGCTGCCGTTCCCACGAGGTTAACGACGGAGCGGTGCAAATCGTCCAGCGCTTGTGGCAAATCGCAACTCACGCCGTACCTCTTCCTCGCCACAGATCGCTGGGTTAGTTACACACTAATAACGCCGTACGCATTTACCTCGCCATCATTTTCCCACCAAATTCTGGGCTACGGTGCACTTCCTCTGCACCCCCCCGCCCCCCTCCCCGGTGTGCTGGGTAAGTTGTCTGCTCGGACAGAATTGCTGGCAGTAGTCTGTATGTCATGGGGTCTTTATCATTTAATTTGTGTGCAAGTTCCATTTCTCATCACCATTCCAATCACAATTTTCTGGTCTTCCCAGACCATGTTAACTGTGACCTGGCAGGCAGATGAGCACCAGCTCCAAATAAGCTGCCAGGAAAGATGGGCTGGATAACGGTGATATCATCCCTCCCAATGGAAAGGTGCCCTGTCTCTATACAAGTTATTCAGCAGGTATCGGTTGTGAAGTGCTTTGGGATGTTCTGAGGCCATGAAAGGTGCGATAGAGATGCCAGTCTTTTTATAAAATAGCTTTTGATTGCAAAGCAAGTAGAAACCACTTGCTTTTTTTTCCTGGTATCATAAGCTTACGTGCTGGGTAACACATTTGGGGTCCAGAAACCATGACATTGATTTGATAAATTTGGTTTCCACTTCTAAGGGTACGAGAGGTACATCCGAGGCAGCATGCTCCCAGTTTGTCAGTTATCATCGAATCATACAGCAAAAAAGGCCATTTGGCCCACTGTGCCTGTGCCAGCTCTTTGAAAAAGCTGTCCAGTTAGTCCCACTTGCACTCCTGTCTTGTGTCACTGCAGTCCAGCACTTGTGGAGGTGCTTCTAATGGAGCTTCATGATCCATTACAAATGTTCACATATAATACTGCCACAGGGAGTAGTTGAGGCAAATAGTATAGATGTATTTAAGGGGAGGCTAGATAAGCATATGAGGGAGAAGGAAATAAGGGGTTATGCTGATAGTTAGATGAGGAAGGATGGGAGGAGGCTCGAATGACACATAAACGCCGGAAAGGACTAGTTGGGTCAAATAGCCTGTTACTGTGCTGTATATTCTATGTTATACAAGATTAACAGTGCGGATGCTAATTCAGCTTTAATACTATCCATACAGTTAGTGAAGGGCCGCATCATTTGTTACTTCTATACCCGAGGAAGAACTGCAAGTTAAAAGCACTGTTGTAAAAAAAATATATAGCAAAACGTACTGCATTCCCTCTTGCTACTGCTTGTTACTTTTAACACACCTACATAAGAACATAAGAATTAGGAGCAGGAGTAGGCCATACGGCTCCTCGAGTTTGCTCTGCCATTCAATAAGATCATGGTTGATCTTTGACCTCTACTCCACTATCCTGTCCTTTCCCCATATCCCTTAATTCCTCTGGAGTCCAAAAATCTATCGATCTTTGCCTTGAATATACTCAACAATTCAGCATCCACAGCACTTTGGGGCAGAGAATTCCAAAGATTCACAATCCTGCGTGAAGAAATTCCTCCTCATCTCAGTCTTAAAAGGCCGGCCCCTTATCCTGAGACTATGCCCCCTAGCTCTAGACTCTCCAGCCAGGGGAAATAAACTCTCACCATGTACCCGGTCAATCCCCCTCAGTATCTTTTATGTTTCAATGAGATCACCTCTCATTCTTCTAAACTCCAGAAAGTATAGGCCCGATCTGCTCAATCTCTCCTCATAGGACAACCCTCTCAGCCCAGGGATCTATCTATTGAACCTTTGTTGCACCGCCTCTAAGGCAAGTACATCCTTCCTTGGATAAGGAGACCAAAACTGTGCACAGTACTCCAGGTGTGGTCTCACCAGAGCCCTGTACAATTGTAGCAAGACTTCCTTACTCTTGTACTCCAACCCTCTAGCAATAAAGGCCAACATGCCATTTGCCTTCTTAATTGCTTGCTGTACTTGCATGCTAACTCTCTGTGTTTCTTGTACTGGGACACGCAAATATCTCTGAACACCAACATTTAATAGTTTCTCACCATTTAAAAAAAATTCTGTTTTTCTATTCTTCCTACCAAAGCGAATAACCTCACATTTCCCCACATTATACTCCATCTGCCACCTTATTTCCCACTCACTTAATCTATCTATATCCCTTTGCAGGCTCTTTGCGTCCTCCTCACATCTTCCCTTTCCACCGAGCTTTGTATCGTCAGCAAACTTGGATACATTGCACTCGGTCCCTTCATCTAAGTCATTAATAGAGATTGTAAATAGCCGAGGCCCAAGCACTGATCCTTGCGGCACCCCACTAGTTACAGCCTGCCAATCTGAAAATGACCCGTTTATCCCTACTCTCTGTTTTCTGTCTGTTAATCAATCCTTTATCCATGCTAATATCTTACTCCCAACCCCATGTGCCCTTATCTTGCTTAACAACCTTTTATGTGGCACCTTATCGAATGCCTTTTGGAAATTCAAATATACTACATCCACTGGTTCCCCTTTATCTACCGTGCTAGTTACATCCTCAAAAAACTCTTAATAAATTTGTCAAACACGATTTACCTGTTCTGCAATTTGTAGTATAAATCACAATCTGATCGTGTTTTTTCTGAGGTCCAGGTCATGAGAGGGCTCATGTCATATCCAGTAAGCTGAATACGGGTTCCCTGTTCAGACCCTGGACAACATTACAATACCAGATAATGTGCATGTAAGGTCACATTTTGGTTTTCAAGGAGTGGCCCGTGACCTTGAGCAGAAGAGAAGTATCTGGTAGAACCCTAAAAACGAAACCCCTGCCTCATGTCTCTCGCAATCCCCAGCTTCAATGCAAACAAGTTCCGTTCTACAAGTCTCTCCTCATAGTCATGCCTTAGTCTTGCTGCATCTTTGAACTCTCATTGCACCAGTTCTGTTTGAAGGTAATGTGTCTAGGAGCGTGCACTGTATTTGTGGTTTTGGCAATGATATTTACAGCATTAAGATAATCTAAGATTTTTTTTAGTTTTGTTGACGTTACTTTCAGTAAAATATCAGCTATCATATCAAATCCTTTTTCTTTTTCTTTATTGATAATGGACGGCAATTCACTCTGCATTCTTATATATATTAATATTCTTCTGCAATTCCTTAGTCTAACCACTTTTTTTCTAGGCCCATTTGGAAACCACCAATCTCGCCAAGCAGGTTATCTGTGTTGCTTAGTGCTATTGGCAAGCGTTGTAACACTACTAAAACTGCTCTTTCCAGTATCATTTATGAAGGAAAGACTTGCATTTCTGTAGCGCCTGTCATGGTCTCTGAATGTCTCGAGGTGCTTTACAGCCAATGAAGTGTTTTTAAAGTGTAGTCAATGTTGTAATGTAGGAAACACAGCAGGATCCCACAAAGCAATGTGATAATGACCAGATAATCTGTTTTAGTGATGTTGGTTGAGAGATAAATATTGGCCAGGACACCAGGGAGAACTCCCCTGCTCTTCTTCGAAATAGTGCCATGGGATTTTTTATGTCCACCCGAGAGGGAAGATGGGGCCTCGGTTTAACGTCTCATCCGAAAGCTGGGACCTCTGACAATGCAGCACTCCCTCTGCACTGCTAGATTTTGTGCTCAAGTCACTGGAGTGGGACTTGAACCCACAACCTTGTGAGTTGAGAGTGTTACCAGTGAGCCACAGCTAACTACTCAACTTATGAATTGCAGAGACCCATAACAGACCCCAGCAGAACTTCACTAGTCATTGCTCCCTAGGTTGAACCTTTTCCATTCATCCCCTCTTGCTTTTTGTTGCGAAGATGGTTTCAAGTCAGCTGGTTAATGTGCCATTAATTCCGTGAGCCTCCATCATCTTGAAAAATCTTATGTGCTGAACTTTGTCCGATGTCTTCTGAAGAATCCAAATGGATGATATCCTACATAGCCTTTGTGCATTCATGTAGTTAGTAACTTAAATAATTCAATTCGACCTTTTGAGGTGTGATTTTTAAAACCATGCTCTTTGTACTCTAGCTGAACAATCTTACCATCTCTTGAAATACTCTTGAGCACATTTCTTACTGTTTCTTGATGCATTCATGCCTCACTCCTTACCTGAATATTATGTTTCCTCTGATCCTCAGGTGCACCTTCAATGCTGAAGGAGTTTACGGAAATGTTATTCACAGCATCATCCAATTCCTTGAGCATTCTAGTGTGTCTTAAGTGCCCCGTAGACACTTAAAACCTTGACATTTCTTCTATACATGCTTTACTGACCTCCACATACACTGTAGATTCCTGAGGCAATTTGAATGGATCTGGAGTTTAACCACAGTCTTTGTTTCTGAAGACTGATGTGAAGAATTAATTTACCATGCCTGCCATTTCCAGATCATAATATTTCTGCTCAATTTCCCCCCCTTGTCTAATTAGACATTTAAACAGCTTATTTGATCCCTCTCGCTGGTACCATTAAACAACTTACTGTTTTTAAAAAAGGAAACCACTTTTTTGGGGGATGTAAATAAATGTTTGTGCTCATCAAGATTAAAAGTATCTGTATTTGGGAGTGGATTAATTTTTTCCTTTTTATTGCTTTGTGTCTAATCAGGTATTTCATGGGCCAGATGCAGAATTAAGCTTCCTCTCCTCTCTCCCATAAGAACATCTCCCCTCCAGCCTCCGAATGACAAGCCTTTACTACACCATTCTGTTACACACTTTTATTAAAAAGTGTACAGCCTTACTAACATTTCAGTCCTTGGCCAACCCACAAGCCACGTATCTCACTCCTGAGTTTTGTTTTATAATGGCTTGTCCAGCTGTATTCTGACCTTTAGTCACCTGTACCATTTTTCCACCAGTTGAAATTAGGTTTATTAGGAAATGAACCAACTTGTGATGTAGAATCATACAGCACAGAAGGAGGTAATTCGGCCCATCGTGCCTGTGCTGGCTCTTTGAAAGAGCTATCCATTGTCCCACTCCCCTGCTCTTTCCCCATAGTCCTGCAGTTTTTTCCTTTTCAATTATATATCTAATTCTCTTTCAAAAGTTGCTATTGAATCTGCTTCCACCACCCTTTCAGGCATCGAATTCAAGATCGTAACAACTCGCTGCGAAAAAAAAAATCTCCTGATCTCCCCTCTGGCTTTGCCAATTATCTTAAATTAGTTTCTTCTGGTTACTGGCCCTCCTGCCAGTGGAAACAGTTTCTCCTTATTTACTCTATCAAATCCTTTCATAATTCTGAACATCTCTATTCAATCTCCCCTTAACCTTCTCTGCTCTAAGGAGAATAATTCCAGCTTCTCTAGTCTCTCCATGTAACTGAAGTCCCGCATCACTGGGTGGCAAAACACCGAGGACCCTCAGGAATACAGATTCACTTGTCCTCCTCACGCAGTCCTGATGTCTCTTGCCCTTTCAGCTAGTTGGGTCAGGTATGCCTCTTTTGGGTGTTTGATAATTTATATCGATGTGAGGGATATTGTTTGGGAGTGGAACACGTGTCTACTTTTTGCACCCAGTATCAGCACGAGGCTAAGACAATTGTAGCACGAGCTAGTTGCAGAGCAAATTCCCCCTCTATATTCTCTCCAATAATTATACTTCACTGTGTCATTACAATGCTGCTGTGACGATTCTATTTCTATCCATATAGCTTCTTAGCGTAATTAATTTAGTGTAGATTAATGGACTGCTCTGTGCCTTGGACGTGCCCACCAGGAGTTGGATTGAGATTGACTAAACTCCTTTAGCTTTAGGATTTTGCATCAGGTTTGTTTGATTCAATCTTGGCTCCTGTAGGTGAAAGGACAGTGTTATAAGACACTGCACCACTCTGCTGTTCTGGGTGACGCAATCCTGATGCCACTCAGGGCTTGTGGGCTTGAAGTACATTTTAGACCTAGTTTCAGCAGACTTTAAAATCTGCGATTTGCCTCAAGGAAGCGCACGTGTTGGCAACCCCACCACTCTGAAACTTCATAAAGCTGCTATTGCTTGTCCAATGAGGAGAAACCCCTTAAACCAGACTTTAGGAGTTATAGAGAGCCTTTTATCTTGGGGTTCATGAATTTCACGTTTTACATCGATTCTCTGAAGTTCATTATGTGGAGGAGGGGGGAGGTACCCAATAAATTCTGTGGAAGTATTTTACCTTGCTCACAGGCAAAACGGTGGCCCCTCTCTTTCTTAAGCACATTAACTAGGCTAACTCTCCAGTATATTACCACAGGAGGTGCCAGCCTTCTTAGGTGACATGAAGCTGAAATTCTGTCTGTCTCTTTCCCATGGTTTGGGTGGATGTTAATGGTATGATTTAAAGTAGAAAGAAAGAACTTGCATTTATATAGTACCTTTCACAACCTCCGGATGTCCCAGAGCGCTTTACAGCCAATGAAATATTTTTGACGTGTAGGCTCTGTTGTAATGTAGCAGGCAGTTCCCCCAGTACCCTGGCAGACATTCCTCCTTCAACCAATGCCAGCATCATTTATCCTGCTGCTGTTAGTGGGAGGATGTTGACACAGGATGGCCGCTGCATTAGCCCACATAACAGTTGAAGAGTAGTTTGTCGTGTGTGCATGAAATATTTGATGTGATGAGACGCTGTATAAATGCAGGGTGTTTTTTCAAAATTCCCCCTGATTTTATAGAACTTCAGAGACGGGATAAAAATCACCGGTTTAAAAAAAACACAGCCGCAGTCTTGCGTGTTTGTGCAGCTGGTGTTAACGGGCATTGCCGAGAGCAGGTAATATGTTACAAGCAGGCAGCTGACTATAGCATACCATGGGAACCTGCTGCTTGCCTTGTATTTTAAACAATGCATCCATTCTTTCCTTTTACTCTGCAAGTTTTGTGATTAAAGCATAAATCATAATATTGTTTAGAAGTTCTGGGGGTCCGGTGATTCTCTGTGTAATCCGCCTTTGTTTTGTTCATGTGCAGAATTGACACTAAATCCTCCAGAAGGAATTGTTGCAGGTAAGCAATGCCGCATTGTTTAATTTTCAATAACCCACCCACCCTCCATATGTCTGCAGACAGTTGCTGATGATTGAAGGTCAATCATCACAGCCCCAGGACATCGCTGCAGGAGTTCCTCAGGGCAGTGTCCTCGGCCCAACCATCTTCAGCTGCTTCATCAATGACCTTCCCTCCAACATAAAGTCAGAAATGGGGATGTTCACTGATGACTGCACAGTGTTCAGTGCCATTCACAACTCCTCAGATAATGAAGCAGTCCATGCCCGCATGCAACAAGACCTGGACGACGTTCAGGCTTGGGCTGATAAGTGGCAGGTAACATTCGCGCCACAGAAGTGCCAGGCAATGACTATCTCCAACAAGCGAGAGTCTAACCACTGCCCCTTGACATTCAATGGCATTACCATCGCCGAATCCCCCACCATCAACATCCTGGGGGTCACCATTGACCAGAAACTTAACTGGACCAGTCACATAAATACTGTGGCAACAAGAGCAGGTCAGAGGTTAGGTATTCTGCGGCGAGTGTCTCACCTCCTGACTCCCCAAAGCCTTTCCACCATCTACAAGGCACAAGTAAGGAGTGTGATGGAATACTCTCCACTTGCCTGGATGAGTGCAGCTCCAACAACACTCAAGAAGCTCAACACCATCCAGGACAAAGCAGCCCGCTTGATTGGCACCCCATCCACCACCTTAAACATTCACTCCCTCCACCACCGGTGCACCGTGGCTGCAGTGTGTATCATCTACAAGATGCACTGCAGCAACTTGCCAAGGCTTCTTCGGCAGCACCTCCCAAACCCGCAACCTCTTCCACCTAGAAGGACAAGGGCAGCAGGCGCATGGGAAAACCACCACCTCCAAGTTCCCCTCCAAGTCACACACCATCCTGATTTAGAAGTATATCGCCGATCCTTCATCGTCGCTGGGTCAAAATCCTGGAACTCCCTCCCTAACAGCACTGTGGGAGTACCTTCACCACATGGACTGCAGCAGTTCAAGAAGGTGGCTCACCACCATCTTTTCAAGGGCAATTAGGGATGGGCAGTAAATGCTGGCCTTGCCAATGACGCCCACATCCCATAAACGAATAAAAAAAAATGTATATGTACTTTCCCAAAACAAATTGCTATTTACATGTTGCTAATCACCAGGTACTTACCCACAACCTGATGCATCTTGTATTTTGCGTTGCTGTGTATCCTGGCGGGGAGTCAAAGCCAAGTGTAGTCTTCAGATGAAGCAGGTTAGAGGCTGGGGGTAATTGGATCAGGGTGCACGGGCACAAATTCTATCCTTATTTTTATATTTTCATTATAAATTCCTACGTCCCCATTTATAATGGGAACTGTTTGCGGTGCCATTGTAGCATCTCCATTGGAACATGATGCTGCATCATGCAGGAGTACGCCATTCAGCCCCTTGAGCCCCTTCAATTAGATCATGGCTGATTGTATCTTAACTTCATTTACCTGCCTTTGGACCCTATCCCTTAATACCCATGCTTAACAAAAATCTGCCAATCTCAGTTTTAGCATTTTCAATTGACCGCCTGCCTCAATCGCTTTTTGGGGGAGAGTGTTCCAGATTTCCACTACCCTTTCTGTGAAGAAGTGCTTCCTAACATCACTCCTGAATGGCCTAGCTCTAATTTTAAGGTTATTCTCCCCTTAATCATAGTCATAGAGTTATACAGCATAGAAAGAGGCCCTTCGGCCCATCGTGTCTGCGCTGGCCATCAAGCCCTGTCTATTCTAATCCCATTTTCCAGCACTTGGTCCGTAGCCTTGTATGCTATGGCGTTTCAAGTGCTCATCTAAATGTTTCTTGAATGTTGTGAGGGTTCCTGCCTCTACTACCCTTTCAGGCAGTGAGTTCCAGATTCCAACCACCCTCTGGGTGAAAAAGTTTTTCCTCAAATCCCCTCTAAACCTCCTGCCCCTTACCTTGAAACTATGCCCCCTGGTTATTGACCCCTCTACTAAGGGGAAAAGATCCTTTCTATCTACCCTATCTATGCCCCTCATAATTTTGTACATCTCAATCAGGTCCCCCCTCAGCCTTCTCTGCTCTAAGGAAAACAACCCCAGCCTGTCCAGTCTCTGTACATAACTGAAGCGCTCCAGCCCAGGTAACATCCTGGTGAATCTCCTCTGCACCCTCTCCAATGCAATCACATCCTTCCTATAGTGTGGCAACCAGAACTGCACACAGTATTCCAGCTGTGGCCTAACTAGCGTTTTGTACAGCTTCATCATAACCTCCCTGCTCTTATATTCTATGCCTCGGCTAATGAAGGCAAGTATCCCATATGCCTTCTTAACCACCTTATCTACCTGTCCTGCTGCCTTCAGGGATCTATGTATATGCACACCAAGGTTCCTCTGTCCTTCCTAGGGTCCTACCGTTCATTGTGTATTCCCTTGCCTTGTTAGTCCTCCCAAAATGCATCACCTCACACTTTTCAGGGTTAAATTCCATTTACCACTGTTCTGCCCATCTGACCAACCCGTCTTATCGTCCTGTAGCCTGAGGCTTCCCTCCTCGCTATTTACCACTCCACCAATTTTCGTGTTACCTGCGAACTTGCTGATCATACCTCCTACATTCATATCTAAATCGTTAATGTACACTACAAACAGCAAGGGACCCAGCACTGATCCCTGCGGTACACCACTGGACACAGGCTTCCAGTCACAAACAACTTTCGACCATCACCCTCTGCCTCCTGCCACTAAGCCAATTTTGGATCCAATGTGCCAAATTGCCCTGGATCCCATGGGCTCTTACCTTCTTGACCAGTCTCCCATGCGGGACTTTGTCAAAAGACTTATTGAAGTCCATGTAGACTACGTCAACTGCACTACCCTCATCCACACACCTAGTCACCCCCTCGAAAAATTCAATCAAATTGGTAGACATGATCTCCCCCTGACAAAGCCATGCTGACTATCCTTGATTAATCCTTGCCTCTCCAAGTAGAGACTAATTCTGTCCCTCAGAATTTTTTCCAATAATTTCCCTACCACTGATGTTAGGCTCACTGGCCTGTAATTCCCTGGTTTATCCCTACCACCCTTCTTGAATAATGGTACTACGTTAGCTGTCCTCCAGTCCTCTGGCACCTCCCCTGTGGCCAGAGAGGTTCTGAAAATTTGTGTCAGAGCCCCTGCAATCTCCTCCCTTGCCTCACACAGTAGCCTGGGATACATCTCGTCTGGGCCTGGGGATTTATCCACTTTTAAGCCCGCTAAAACCGCTAGTACCTCCTCCCTCTCAATGCTAATTTGTTCAAGTATATCACAATCCCCCTGCCTGATTTCTATGCCTACATCGTCCTTCTCCATAGTGAACACAGATGCAAAATATTCATTTAAAACCTCACCTACATCTTCCGGCTCTACACACAGATTGCCACTTTGGTCCCTAATGGGCCCTACTCTTGCCCTAAATATACTTATAAAACACCTTGGGATTTTCCTTTATTTTGCCTGCCGGTGTTTTTTCATGCCCCCTCTTCGCTCTCCTAATTTCTTTTTTAAGTACCCCCCTGCACTTTCTATACTCCTCTAGGGCTTCCACTGTTTTTAGTCCTTTGTATCTGCCAAAAGCCTCCTTTTTTTTCCTAATCCATTCTTGTATATCCCTTGACATCCAGTGTTCCCTGGACTTGTTGGTCCCACCCTTGACCTTTACGGGAACATGTTGGCGCTGTACTCTTTTTCTCTCTCTCTCTCTCTCTCTCTCTCTCTCTCTCTCTCTCTTTCTTTTCTGAATGACTCCCACTGCTCTGATGTGGATTTTCCTACAAGTAGCTGATCCCAGTCCACTTTGGCCAGATCCTGCCTTAACATATTAAAATCGGCCTTCCCCCAATTTAGAACCTTTATTTCCGGTCCATCTTTGTCCTTTTCCATGACTATCTTAAATCTCACCGTATTATGGTCACTGTCACCAAAATGCTCTCCTACTGACACTTCTACCACTACATTCCCTAGAATTAGGTCCAGTACCGCCCCCTCTCGTGTAGGACTTTCTACATGCTGGCTCAAAAAGCTCTCCTGGATGCACTTTAAGAATTCCACACCCTCTAAGCCTTTCACACTCTGACTATCCCAGTTAATATTGGGGAAGTTGAAATCCCCATCTATTATTACCCTATTATTTCTACACTTCTCTGAGATTTGCCTACATATCTGTTCCTCTGTCTCCCTCTGACTGTTTGGGGGCCTATAGTACACTCCCAGCAAAGTGCTTGCCTCCTTTTTGTTTTTAAGTTCTACCCATATGGCCTCATTAGAGGAACCTGCTAAGATATCATCCCTCCTTACTGCAGTAATTGACTCCTTGATTAATATTGCGACACCTCCTCCTCTTTTACACCCCCCTCTGTCTCGCCTGAAGATTCTATACCCCGGAATATTGAGCTGCCAGTCCTGCCCCTCCCTCAACCATGTCTCTGATAGCAACAATATCATACTCCCATGTGTTCAACACCTTCAATTCATTTGCCTTACTCGCAAGATTCCTTGCATTAAAATAAATGCCATCCAGCCTTGCCATACTCCCTTGTGCCATTACATATTTGCTCTGCCTTCCAGACTGACTTGTTTTTTCCTCTATTTGGCTGTGCATCACCCCCTACTATAGCTCCACTCCGTATCCCATCCCCCTGCCAAGTTAGTTTAAACCCCCCACCCCCCCAACAGCACTAGCAAACCTCCCCGCAAGGATGTTGGTCCCGTTCCGGTTCAGGTGCAACCCGTCCGACTTGTACAGGTCCCACCTTCCCCAGAAACAGACCGTGATCCAGGAAACTAAATCCCTCCCTCCTGCACCAACTCTTTAGCCACTCATTCATCTGCTCTATCCTCCTGCTCCTATACTCACTAGCACATGACACCGGGAGTAATCCAGAGATTACAACCTTTGAGGTCCTGCTTTTTAATCTGCTACCTAGCTCCCTAAATTCTTGTTGCAGGACCTCATCCCTCTTTTTACCTATGTCGTTGGTACCAATGTGAACCACGACCTCTTTCAGAATGCCCTGCAGCCGTTCAGTGACATCCTTGACCCTGGCACCAGGAAGGCAACATACCATCCTGGAGTCACGTCTGCGGCCACAGAAACGCCTGTCTGCACCCCTCACTATTGAGTCTCCTACCACTATTGCCCTTCCACTCTTACTCCTCCCCCCTTGTGCAGTTGAGCCACCCACAGTACCGTGAACTTGGCTCTGGCTGCACTCCCCAGAGGAACCGTCACTTTCACCGTTTTCCAACACAGAAAAACGGTTGTTGAGTGAGATGCACTCTGGGGCTTTCCTGACTTCCTGCCTCCCCCCTTTATCTGACTGGTGGTCTCCCATTCCAGAGGAAATAGTTTCTCTCTATCTACCCTATCAAATCTTTTAATCATCTTAAACACCTCAAGTAGGTCACCCCTCAATCTTGTACATTCAAGGGAATACTCAAAGGAATGGAACAAGAGTGTAATTGGAAAAAGTTGATGGGAAGATTTTTAAATGTATTAATAGACGTAGATAATCAAGGCCACTTGTTTACAGTTTTTGCAAAATAATGAAGTCATATAATTCGTTTTCCACTAAACACTAGTTGAAATGCCAGGTGATAAAGTTTGATTTGTTCTGTCATCTTATGTCGGTGACCCTGTTGATGCATTGTGTGTCTAATGGCAAACCCCGTTCTAAAAAAGCATATCTTCCGATCACCCTGAGTAACACCACAAGAGATCCTTATGTTTCAAACTGAGGTTTCAAGTTATTTAATCCGTTCCATTGCGGCAGGGCAGTGATTGTCTTTCAGCAAATCTTAGGTTTATGTCCAAGTGATTCTATTTTCTGCCATTCACAGGTCCCATCAATGAGGAGAACTTCTTCGAATGGGAGGCCTTAATCATGTAAGATTGAAAGTTTTATAGTATGTTTCCCCCCACCCCATTGTTCCAAGTAGCTTGTTGGATTTGGGAAAGCATGCTCGTGAACAATAACGAGCTCCCATGATGCCCTTCAGAAACTACTGGGACTAGCAACCACAGTCATGCATAGCAGCAACTGCCGTTGTTGGACACCTGTCAGCAAAGGAGCAAACCCTGATGTGTTGGGTCTGTGGTCAGAGAGATGAAGATTAACATGAGCCGGGTAATGTTGCCGTGTTTGCAACCGCATAAAATTAGTTCACTGAATGTTTACTGCTCCATAGTGCTCATTAACACGCAAGCAGCCTGTAAACAAATTGATGCATTGTTATTTCTATTCTGTACAACAGTGTTGTCTACTAGGTGGCACAAAACATGACAAGCAAACCATAAATAAAACAATTTCAGATGCAGTGCCAAGTAGGAGGCAAGATTGATCACAAATCCGGACTGAACACCTCCCTGGGTTCAACCCCTACAAACCTGGGATAAACATCACCTCCTGCCCTCCTGCTAGTTCATCCCACACAAACCTGGGATAAATATCACCTCCCGCTAGTTCATCCCACACAAACCTGGGATAAACATCACATCCCGCGAGTTCATCCCACACAAACCTGGGATAAACATCACCTCCTGCTCTCACGCTACTTCATCCCACACAAACCTGGGATAAACATCACCTCCCGCTAGTTCATCCCACACAAACCTGGGATAAATATCACCTCCCACGAGTTTATCCCACACAAACCTGGGATAAATCTCACCTCCCGCTAGTTCATCCCACACAAACCTGGGATAAACATCACCTCCTGCTCTCCCGCTAGTTCATCCCACACAAACCTGGGATAAACATCACCTCATCCCACACAAACCTGGGATAAACATCACATCCCGCGAGTTCATCCCACACAAACCTGGGATAAACATCACCTCCTGCTCTCACGCTACTTCATCCCACACAAACCTGGGATAAACATCACCTCCCGCTAGTTCATCCCACACAAACCTGGGATAAATATCACCTCCCACTAGTTTATCCCACACAAACCTGGGATAAATCTCACCTCCCGCTAGTTCATCCCACACAAACCTGGGATAAACATCACCTCCTGCTCTCCCGCTAGTTCATCCCACACAAACCTGGGATAAACATCACCTCCTGCTCTCCCGCTAGTTGATCCCACACAAACCTGGAATAAACATCACCTCCCGCTAGTTGATCCCACACAAACCTGGGATAAATATCACCTCCCACTAGTTCATCCCACACAAACCTGGGATAAACATCACCTCCTGCTCTCCCGCTAGTTGATCCCACACAAACCTGGGATAAACATCACCTCCCGCTAGTTGATCCCACACAAACCTGGGATAAATATCACCTCCCGCTGGTTCATCCCACACAAACCTGGGATAAACATCACCTCCTGCTCTCCCGCTAGTTGATCCCACACAAACCTGGGATAAACATCACCTCCTGCTCTCCCGCTAGTTCATCCCACACAAACCTGGGATAAACATCACCTCCTGCCCTCCTGCTAGTTCATCCCATACAAACCTGGGATAAATATCATCTCCCGCTAGTTCATCCCACACAAACCTGGGATAAACATCACCTCCCATGGTTTAGCCCACTCGAACCCTGAATATCTGTCTATGGTGCTTTAAGGGTGATTAAACATTCGTAATTCAAAGGAGGAATCTTGTCATTGGGATGCTTTCAGAAAAGAGATGCCACTTTGAAAGTTGGTGCATTATCTATATGGTATTGGGTTTCTGCCTTGTATTGTCTTCAGTGCTTTGACTCACCACCTCAAAGTCACCTTCAGTTTTGTACTTGGTTTCTGCTGGCTGTTGGAATCCTCTGCTAAGAAACTTTGTGTATATACAGAGATTTAGTACGTTGGATGGAAGAGCTATAATGGATTCTATATGGGCATTTGATGTGACTTAGAGGGAGACTGAGCTAAACTTATATAATACAGTAGAAAAGTTGAGGGAAAAAGATTCTGTGTACTGTATGTGTCTTAAAAATTGGAACGGGCCTGTTAACTCTCAAAATGCAGCAGTTTCAGCAAACAAGTCATAGAATCATAGAATATAGGAGCAGGAGTAGGCCATTCGGCCCCTCCAGTCTGCTCCGCCATTCAATGCGATCATGGCTGATCATCCAAATTCAGTACCCTGTCCCTGCTTTCTCCCCGTATCCCTTGATTCCTTTACCCTTAAGAAATATATCCAACTCCTTCTTGAATATATTTAATGAATTGGCCTCTACTGCCTTCTGTGGCAGAGAATTCCACAGGTTCACCACTCTCTGGGTGAAGAAATTCCTCCTCATTTCTGTCCTAAATGGCTTACCCCTTATCCTTAGACTGTGACCTCTGGTTCTGGACTCCCCGACCATCGGGAACATCCTTCCTGCATCTAGTTTGTCCTGTCCTGTCAGAATTTTATAAGTTTCAATGAGATCCCCTCTCATTCTTCTAAACTCCAGCGAGTATAAGCCCAATCGACCCAATACAGTCCATACAGTAAAGAATGTAATGTAAAAATTGGCAGAGCTGGCCAGATGGCATGCTACGTGCTATAAGCAAAGCCAATTTCCTAACCAGTGAAGTGGCTGTGATATTGGAAGGCTCAGTGCGATTCTGATGAGCAAGCAACTAGTTTGCCAGGCAATGGTTGCTAATCTTTGTGCTATGGCAACATTTAATTAAATAATAGCAGAATAAACAGAACATATAAAGTATACAAAACCAATTAGACTGTGGTTTCTGAGTAAAATTTGGCAATGGGTGGGGACTGTATTTAGTATATTGAGCTTTAGCTACTGAGTAATTGAAGAGAATTATCCTTGGATTTGAGTCTTTATTCGGGTGGGGAATGCTATTGTTCCAATGCTATGCTTTCACGACTTGGATTTGTGCCTGTTCATACGCTGTTTTCTGAAATTGCTAGGAGGCATCCAGTGATGGATAGATACACTTCTATACGTGGAGAGTCATAGAATGATGCAGCACAGAAGGAGGCCATTCAGCCCATCGTGCCTGTACCAGCTCTTTGAAAGAGCTATCCAATTAGTCCCACTCCCCTACCCTTTCCCCATAGCCCAACACATTTTTCCCCTTCAAGTATTTATCCAATTCTCTTTTGAAATTTACTATTGCATCTGCTTCCACCACCCTTTCAGGCAGTGCATTCCAGATCGCAACTCGCTGCGTAAAATAAAAGTACAGAAATAAATCATCCCATTAAGCATCTATGTGCTTCCTGGGGTTATGAGAAGGAGGGTCAGAGGCCTGGTAGCAGATAGTCTGACTAACCTCTTGGGTGACATTAAAGGATGGACAAAAATAAAATGTATTGAATCAGATAGACATTTGTCTGGAGCTGACTACTGCATTTGATATGCTCCCTGGTTCTTCTCTTTTGTGTGAAAACTTGAAGGGGAGCTGAGTCCTAAGCACAAAACCGTCCCAGTGTTCTGAGAGCTTTACAGTAAAAACAGGTGAGAACCAAGACCAATTGGATTAGCAGAAGGATGTTGATGAAGAATTATGTCCTGTTGAGATATCAAGTATTGCCTAAATGATTGGTTCGGCAAGAAAAAACCTGCAAGAGAGATCATAGAATCTTACAGTACAGAAGGAGGCCATTTGGCCCATCGTGCTAGTGTAATCTCTTTGAAAGCTAAGAGAATGGTAGCGTAGTGGTAATCTCACTGGACTAGTAATCCAGAGGCCTGGACTAATGATCCAGAGTCCATGTGAGTTTAAATCCCACCACGGCAGCTGGGGAATTTAAATTCAGTCAATTAAATAAATCTGGAATAATTATTAGTATCAGTAATGGTAACCATGAAACTATTGGATTGTCGTAAAAACCCATCTGGTTCACTAATGTCCTTTTAGGGAAGGAAATCTGCCATCCTTACCTGGTCTGGCCTATATGTGACTCCAGACCCACAGCAATGTGATTGACTCTTAACTGCCCTCTGAAATGGCCTAGCAAGTCACTCAGTTGTAACAAACTGCTACGAAAAACAATAAAAAGAATGAAACTGGACGGACGACCCGGCATCAACCTCGGTACCGGCTACGGACACGGCAACGGCACACCCAGCCCAGGCAACCCTGCAAAGTCCTCCTCACCAACATCTGGGACTTGTGCCAAACTCCTCCTCCACCACTGTGCCACCACCCCTGGTGGGATGTCCCACCGGCAGGACTGGCGGCACAGTGGTATACAGTCGGGAAGGATTGACTCCAGACCCCATGAAGTCTCATGGCTTCAGGTCAAGCATGGGCAAGGAAACCTCCTGCTGATTACCACCTACCGCCCTCCCTCAGCTGATGAATCAGTACTGCTCCATGTTGAACACCACTTGGAAGAAGCACTGAGTAGTAAGGGCACAGAATGTACTCTGGGTGGGGGACTTCAATGTCCATCACCAAGAGTGGCTCGGTAGCACTACTGCTGACCGAGCTGGCCGAGTCCTGAAGGACATAACTGCCAGTCTGGGCCTGCGACAGGTGGTGAGAGAACCAACACGAGGGAAAAACCTACTTGACCTCATCCTCACCAATCTACCTGTCACAGATGCATATAGCAGTGACTACCTCACAGTCATTGTGGAGACGAAGTCCCGTCTTCACACTGAGGACACCCTCCATCGTGTTGTATGGCACTACTACTGTGCTAAATGGGATAGATTCAGAACAGATCTAGCAGCTCAAAACAGGGCATCTATGAAGCGCTGTGGGCCATCAGCAGCAGCAGAATCGTATTCCACCGCAATCTGTAACCTCATGGCCCGGCATCGCCCTCACTCTACCATTACCATCAAGCCAGGGACCAACCCTGGTTCAATAAGGAGTGCAGAAGAGCATGCCAGGAGCAGCACCAGGCGTACCTAAAAATGAGGTGCCAACCTGGGGAAGCTGCAACACAGGACTACATGCATGCTAAAAAGCGGAAGCAGCATGCTATAGACAGGGCTAAGCGATCCCACAATCAACGGATCAGATCAAAGCTCTGTAGTCCTGCCACATCCAGTCATGAATGGTGGTGGACAATTAAACAACTAACGGGGGGAGGAGGAGGCTCCATGAATATCCCCATCCTCAATGATGGTGGAGCCTAGCACGTGAGTGCAAAAGACCAGGCTGAAGCGTTTGCAACCATCTTCAGCCAGAAGTGCCGAGTGGATGATCCATATCGGCCTCTTACTGAGGTCAATTCGATTCATTCCACGTGATATCAAGCAACGGCTGAGCACACTGGATACAGCAAAGGCTATGGGCCCTGACAACAGCTCGGCTATCGTGCTGCAGACTTGTGCTCAAGACTAGCCGCGCCTCTAGCCAAGCTGTTCCAGTACAGCTACAACACTGGCATCTATCCGACAATATGGAAAACTGCCCAGGTATGTCCTGTCCACAAAAAACAGGACAAATCCAACCCGGCCAATTACCGCCCCATCAGTCTACTCTTAATCATCAGCAAAGTGATGGAAGGTGTCATCGAAAGTGCTATCAAGCGGCACTTACTCACCCATAGCCTGCTCACTGATGCCCAGTTTGGGTTCCGCCAAGACCGCTCGGCTCCCGACCTCATTACAGCCTTGGTCCAAACATGGACAAAGGAGCTGAATTCCAGAGCTGAGGTGAGAGTGACTGCCCTTGACATCAAGGCAGCATTTGACCGAGTGTGGCATCAAGGAGCTCTAATAAAACTGAAGTCAATGGGAATCGGGGGGAAAACGCTGCACAAAGGAAGCTGGTTGTGGTGGTTGAAGGTCAATCATCACAGCCCCAGGACATCGCTGCAGGAGTTCCTCAGGGCAGTGTCCTAGGCCCAGCCATCTTCAGCTGCTTCATCAATGACCTTCCCTCCAACATAAGTTCAGAAGTGGGGATGTTCGCTGATGACTGCACAGTGTTCAGCGCCATTCACAACTCCTGCAACAAGACCTAGACGACTTTCAGGCTTGGGCTGATAAGAGGCAGGTAACATTGCCTGGCACTTCTGTGGCATGAATGACTATCTCCAACAAGCGAGAGTCTAACCACCTCCCCATGACATTCAACGATATTACCATCGCCAAATCCCCCGCCATCAACATCCTGGGGGGGTCACCATTGACCAGAAACTTAACTGGACCAGCCACACACATACTGTGGCAACAAGAACAGGTCAGAGGTTAGGTATTCTGTGGCGAGTGTCTCACCTCCTGACTCCCCAAAGCCTTTCCACCATCTACAAGGCACAAGTAAGGAGTGTGATGGAATACTCTCCACTTGCCTGGATGAGTGCAGCTCCAACAACACTCAAGAAGCTCGACACCATCCAGGACAAAGGAGCCCACTTGATTGGCACCCAATCCACCACCTTAAACATTCACTCCCTCCACCACCGGTGTACCGTGGCTACAGTGTGTACCATCTACAAGATGCACTGCAGCAACTCGCCAAGGCTTCTTCGGCAGCACCTCCCAAATCCGCAACCTCTGCCACCTAGAAGGACAAGGGCAGCAGGCGCATGGGAACTCCACCACCTCCAAGTTCCCCTCCAAGTCACACACCATCCTGACTTAGAAGTATATCGCCGATCCTTCATCGTCGCTGGGTCAAAATCCTGGAACTCCCTACCGAACAGCATTGTGGGAGTACCTTCACCACACGCACTGCAGCGGTTCAAGAAGGCAGCTCACCACCACCTTCTCAAGGGCAATTATCTTTATATCTGTTTCCTCTGGTAGCCGACCCTCCTGCCAGTGAAAACAGTTTCTCCCTATCTACGCTATCAAAACCCCATATAATTTTGGACATTGTGTTAAGGAATTGAGTAGGAGTACCACCGTGTGGATGGGAAGAAAGTTCACAAGGACACTAACCAGGGAGAGCTTGGAGAGTTCTGGCTTGTGCTCTGCAATCTGAAGAAGGAAGCTGTAGACTGCAAGAAGATATCAATAAATTGGTCAGGTAGGCAGAACAGTGGCAAATGGAATTCAATCCGGAGAAGTGTGAGGTAATGCATTTGGGGAGGGCTAACAAGGAAAGGGAATACACATTAAATGGTAGGGCACTGAGTAATGTAGAGGAACAAAGGGACCTTGGAGTGCATGTCCACAGATCCCTGAAGGTAGCAGGCCAAGTAGATAAGGTGGTTAAGAAGGCATACGGAATGCTTGCCTTTATTAGCCGTGGCATAGAATACAAGTCATGATGTGGAGATGCCGGCGTTGGACTGGGGTGGACAAAAATGAGAAGTCGCACAACACCAGGTTATAGTCCAACAGATTTATTTAATTTTACAAGCTTTCGGAGCAGTTCGCTCCTTCGTCAGGTCAGTTTAGCAGTGAGAGAATCTCCCAGAATTCACAATTTAGACACAGACAAAATATATTCAAATCTTTCCCACATCAAAGAGCATAGCCAAGACAATGAGATGTGTCCCAGGGGGTCCAACGTGTCAAACCACCTGCTGGCTGCATATCCTGTCAATCTGTGTAGGTTCTTGTGTTAGCCTTTTTTAAAAAAAACACCTGGGAAGACCGGCCATGATGTCAAGTCACGTTCTGTATCGTGACATGAACCCGATATCGCGATTGAGGCCCTCCTCATGAGTGCGGAACTTGGCTATCAGTTTCTGCTCTATGATTTTGCGCTGTCGTGTATTTCGAAGGCCGCCTTGGAGAACGCTTACCCGCATATCCGAGGCTGAATGCCCCTGGCTGCTGAAGTGTTCCCCGACTGGGAGGCAACCCTCCTGCCTGGCGATTGTTGCGCGGTGTCCGTTCATACGTTGTCTCAGTGTCTGCATGGTCTCGCCGATGTACCATGCTCTGGAGCATCCTTTACTGCAACGTATCAGGTAGACAACGTTGGCCGAGTCACATGAGTATGTACCGTGTACCTGGTGGGTAGTGTCCTCACGTGTGATGATGGTATCTGTGTCCATGATTTGGCATGTCTTGCAGAGGTTGCCGTGGCAGGGTTGTGTGGTGTCTTGGTTGCTGTTCTCCTGAAAGATGGGTAATCTGCTGCGAACGATGGTACTTTTGAGGTTAGGCGGCTGCTTGAAGGCGAGTAGTGGAGGCGTGGGGATGGCCTTAGCAAGGTGTTCGTCGTCATCGATGACATGTTGAAGGCTGCGAAGAACATGGCGTAGTTTTTCCGCTCCGGGGAAGTACTGGACGACGTAGGGTACTCTGTTGGTTGAGTCCCACTGAGACAACGTATGAACGGACACCGCGCAACAATCGCCAGGCAGGAGGGTTGCCTCCCAGTCGGGGAACACTTCAGCAGCCAGGGGCATTCAGCCTCGGATATGCGGGTAAGCGTTCTCCAAGGCGGCCTTCGAAATACACGACAGCGCAAAATCATAGAGCAGAAACTGATAGCCAAGTTCCGCACTCATGAGGAGGGCCTCAATCGCGATATCGGGTTCATGTCACGATACAGAACGTGACTTGACATCATGGCCGGTCTTCCCAGGTGTTTTTTTTTTAAAAAGGCTAACACAAGAACCTACACAGATTGACAGGATATGCAGCCAGCAGGTGGTTTGACACGTTGGACCCCCTGGGACACATCTCATTGTCTTGGCTATGCTCTTTGATGTGGGAAAGATTTGAATATATTTTGTCTGTGTCTAAATTGTGAATTCTGGGAGATTCTCTCACTGCTAAACTTACCTGACGAAGGAGCGAACTGCTCCGAAAGCTTGTAAAATTAAATAAATCTGTTGGACTATAACCTGGTGTTGTGTGACTTCTCATAGAATACAAGAGCAGGGGGATTATGCTTCAACTGTATAAAACACTAGTTAGGCCTCAGCTGGAGTACTGCGTGCAGTTCTAGTCACCACATTACAGGAAAGATGTGTTTGCACTCGAGAGGGTACAGAGGAGATTTACAAGGATGTTGCCAGGAGTAGAGAATCTTAGCTATGAGGAAAGCCTGGATAGGCTGGGTCTGTTCTCCTTGGAACAGAGGAGGCTGAGGGGAGACCTTATTGAGGTGTATAAAATTATGAGGGGCCTAGATAAAGTGGATAGAAAGGACCTATTTCCCTTAGCAGAGGGGTCAAAAACCAGGTGGCACAGATTTAAAGTAATTGGGGGAAGGTTTAGAGGGGATTTGAGGGGAAATTTCTTCACCCAGAGAGTTGTGGGAGTCTGGAACTCACTGCCTGAAAGGGTGGTAGAGGCATGAACCCTAACCACATTTAAAAAGTACTTGGATGTGCACTTGGGATGCTCTAACCTGCAGGGCTACGGACCAAGAGCTGGGAAGTGGGATTAGGCTGGATAGCTCTTTGTTGGCCGGCGCGGACACAATGGGCCGAACTGGCCTCCTTCCGTGCTGTAACTTTCTATGATTCTATGAATCGCAGCCTGTAGGAACTGGATTGAGGTTGCCTAAGCTCACTTCATATAGGATCCTTAAGAGACTTCCATCAGTCTGGGCTGGGCTCCAGTACAGCTCCCACTGGAAAAGAAAGACTTGCAGTTATATAGCGCGTCTCACAACCTCTGGACATTCATAAGTGCAGTCACTGTTGTAGTGAACGCGGCAGCCAGTTTGTACACAGCAAGGTCCCACAAACTGCTGTGTGATAACGACCAGATAAATGTTTTTTCATGATGTTGGTTGAGGGAGAAATATTGGCTACGGCACCGGGGACAAGCCCAAGCTCCTCTTCACGATTGTACCACGGAATCTTTTATGTCTACCTGAGAGGGCAGACGGGGCCTCGGCTTAACGTATCATCGGAAAGACGGCACCTACGAATTTTATACTCTAGTCTCGAGTGGGATTTGAACCCACGATCTTCTGACTCGGAGGCGAGCATGTTACCCACTGAGCCACGGCTGATACTTGTGAAGTGTGCTAACCCTTTTCACCGTCCAGCCCCCAACTCAGAACGGCACTCATTTATTAGGCTTGTTGCAAATTAACCAACATTGACTTTAAAAATACTTTTAGCGGAGACACCCAAGTTTGAATCAGACCATGTGGTGCCTACCTTTTTGTTTGGACATTTTCCCCATGCAGTTGTACTAATAAAAGCACATCTACTTGCAGACACAGCTAATGAGAATTCAAAGAAGTGCCCTTCTGATGTGAACAGAAATTAAAAAGTTAGATCTGTTTGGAAATTATGTGGTGTCCATATTGAGACAGATCTTTAAGAAAGCTATGGTTTTTGCCTGCCTGTCTAGGGTGGGATACATGGTGCTGAAACAAGTCCCAAATTGCTGTTGCCTGGCTTATGGGGTAGTCCCTTACAATTTTGTGCATTTCAGCTTCAGGTTAGACTCCACAGAACAGAGTCAGGAGCAGTGCAAGTAAGCTTACAGTAAGTGTGACTAGAGGCAACAGTTTGATATGTTAGAAAACTATTCTGCAAGTCTGTGCACTGTACATTTAACTTGCAGTTGGGATAAATGGGATTAGATTGGGTTAGTGGTTTCTTGTACTTGTCCCAAAGGCAAAGATTTTTTTAAAATCATTTATTTCCAGTCTTCAAGAAATGGAGTTGATTGGCATGTGATCCTTCAGAGCAGAGTGGCAGCTTTATTGCAAGTGGGATGGACGGACACTTGGGAAGTGTAGTTGTGTCTTAACAGGATCTGACTAAGCTAGAAATCTTGATATTTGTTATTACACATCTCCAGTTCTCTTCCCCAGTGAATCTCCTTGTCAGACCTTCTGCATGGCTAATTTACAGTGACGTCTGCATGTCTGCTTACTGTATTTCAGCTACATTTTAAAGTAATTTCCACAACCTCCTCATCTCTTTCTTGTGGGAAAGGGAGGGGAATATTTACTAATGTTGCTCCAATGTAGTATGCACAAAGCAAATTGAACTCGTGGAATTCCCCAGGTAGTTTGCTCATGTTTGAGGCTGTCGTTTGCTGATATCTCCCAACTGTGTTTATACAAACATAAAAGAGAAGGATTAAGATGAATTTGAAAGGGTACTTATCCCTTCTACAACCTCCTCAAGGGCTGTTCCCTTATTCCATGACTTTTGCTAACACCTAGGTTCAATTGGGCCAATAACTGCACTCTCTCTGAAGAATCCAGAACCTGATTTTAAAGTGGTCTTTGTTACCATCCGAATGATTTTCCACTTCAAATGTCTCAGACTGAAAGTCCACTGGCCAAAGATTACAATACAAGCCTTAGTTTGTTGCTGCAACTATCTTACATTGCCTACACTACAACAGTGACTACACTTCAAAAAGTACTTCATTGGCTGTAAAGCGCTTTGGGACGTCCGGTGGTCGTGAAAGGCGCTATATAAATGCAAGTCTTTTTTATTGAAATTGAGCACTCACTGCAGCTATCCAGAGCCCAAAGGAGACTGATGGCCAGATGGATAATAATTATTTTTGGATAAAAAAGATGGGGAAGAGAGAAAAAGAAACAAAGCAAATTAGAAAAGTAAGATGTAGAAGCTAACAGGAAAATGAATAAGGACAAAGTTATGGCTTGCATTTGATGTTTTTAACATAGCAAAGTACAGTACCAAATGACGATTAGACCTAGAGTAAAGAGGACAATTGGGGGAAGTGGAGTTAATTGAAGAGTTAAATTTTAAAGAGGCTTGGGAGAGATTTGGTAAGATGGAGGGCTTTGGGAAATGAATTAGATTCTGAGGGCAAGATGGCTGAAAATGGTGAGATGGTTAGCAAGGACAGTGGTGATGGGCGAGCATGACGATGTTGGAGGATATGAGCCATTCTAGTAAATCTCCTCTGCACCCTCTCCAAGGCTTTGACATCCTTCCTAAAGTGTGGTGCCCAGAATTGGCCACACTACTCCAGCTGAGGCCGAACCAGTGATTTTATAAATTTCCTCTGCTCGAAGATTGCTTACATAGAATTACGTAGATTGTACAGCACAGAAACAGGCCATTCGGCCCAACTGGTCCATGCTGGTGTTTATGCTCCACACAGCCTCCTCCCACCCCGCTTCATCTAACCCTATCAGCATAACCTTCTATTCCTTTCTCCCTCGTGTGTGTTTTAGCTAGCTTTCCCTTAAATGTGTCTATGCTATTCGCCTCAACTACTACATATGATGGTAATTTCTGCATTCTAACCACTCTCTGGGTAAAGAAGTTTCTCCTGAATTCCTTATTGGATTTATCAATGACTATCTTATATTTATTGCCCCTAGTTTCGGACTCCCCACAAGTGGAAACATTTTCTCTACGTTTACCTTATCAAACCCTTTACTAATCTTGAAGATCTCTATTCAGTCACCCTGAGCCTTCTCTTTTCTAGAGAAAAGAGCCTCAGCCTGTTCAGTCTTTCCTGATAGGTATAATCTCTCAGTTCTGGTATCATCCTTGTAAATCTTTTTTGTACCTTCTCCAGTGCCTTTATATCTTTTTTATAATATGGAGACCAAAACTGTTCAGTGCTCAAAGTGTGGTCTAACCAAGGTCCTGTATAAGCTTAACATAAGTTCTCCGCTTTTCAATTCTATCCCTCTAGAAATGAACTCCAGTGGTTTGTTGCATTTTTTATGGCTTTATTAATCTGTCACTACGTTTAGTGATTTTTGTATCTGTCTCCCCAGATCCCTTTGCCAATGTTCCCGTTAAGCCGCGGGGCTGTGCAGTTGTCTGGAGGTTGTGCACAGGGTGCTTGCCGGCTTTACAATAGGAAAAACCGCGCATGCGCGGTTATTTGAATCGGCCGCGCAGCCCGTTAAGGGGGCTGTGCACCCAAAAAAAATTAAAGGGAACATTGCCCTTTGCTCTTCTACCCCATTTAGGCTCTTTTAATGGGGTTGAGTGGTGCGTGCGGTTTAACCATATCCGGGTGGTGATTAGGCTTGATGCTCCTTTCTTGTCCTTGTTTCGCACACTTCGATGTAGTCCAGGTGACTGTTCTGAACAGCTCCAGACCTGCTGCCAACACTGTGTGCTGTCGTCGGAGCCTCAATTATGTGGCACACCTTCAGTGGTCAGTTCAGAACCGCTAATTGTGAATGTGCAATGGGCGTTTTTTTTTTAAAGTAGTTGTATTTGTTGGCTTGTATCGTACGAAAAATAATTATCAAAAACAATTATTTGAAAGCGAGAGAGGTGCTTTTAACTTAAAAAGCCTTGAAATTAGAGCTTTTAAAGCTGTTTTTCTGTTGTCTGTAAGCTGGAGTGGGCGGAGAATGAAGCCTTATCTGAGGTGACTGGGTGGAACAGAAATGCATTTAATGAGGGAGTGCGTTTGGGTTCCTAAGCAAGAAGGGGTTTCAAAGGCTCTGGCTGGGCTTGTCAAAACCGAAGCTGACATTTTAATGGAAACTTTATTCCACAGTGGCAGTAACTCGAGATGTTTGAAGTGGGTGTGGGGGCGGTGGTTGGCGTGTGGGGGAGGCGCTTCTGCAGTGGGTGAGCTCTGGATAGACCCCATTCAGAGTACTGCGTTCTGTTCTGGGCACTGTACCCCAGCAAGAATATATTGGCCTTGGAGGGAGTGCAGCACAGATTCACCAGAATTATACAGAGCCTAAAAGGGTTCAATTATGAGGGCAGGTTGCATGGACTAGAGTATAGAAGAGGTGATCTACTTGAGGTGTTTAAGATGATTCAAAGATTTGATAGGATAGATAGAGAGAAACTATTTCCTCTGATGGGGGAGTCCAGAACAAGAGGGCAACACCTTAAAATTAGAGTCAGGCTGTTCAGTGGTGATGTCAGGAATCATAGAATCAGAAGCACTTCTTCACACAAAGGGCAGTGGAAATCTGGAGCTCTCTCCCCCAAAAAGCCATTGAGGCGGGGGGGTCAACTGACAATTTCAAAACTGAGATTGATTGATTTTTGTTAGGTAAGGTATTAAGGGTTGTGGAACCAAGGTAGGCAGATGGAGTTAAGATACAGATCAGCCATGATCTAATTGAATGGTGAAACAGGCTCGAGGGGTTGACGGGCCTACTCCTGTTCTTATGGGTGCAGGGGTATGAGGAATGGCATGCTTACATTGGGTACATTGTTGTAAGGGTTTACAGGTATTGGGCTCCTTGACTGCACGGGTGTGCGCGCGCGCAGGCGCAGGCTGGGTTGCATTTGGCACGCTTCACTTAATCAACTGGCAGATGTTTGCTTATCAGCTAAAAGGACAATTTTCCTGGCAGCCACTGTGAAGTTGAGAATCCAAAGCGTGTTTTATTGAGGCCCTTATTAATGATCATGCTGCTGATGGATGCTGAAAGCATTGCTGCTGTCCTGGGGAACATTGGGGCCATTTTGGTTGCTCTCTTCTCGGGTGTGGTTGGTTTGAGCTCAGATGAGTGGCACTTTCAAGCCACGGATCTACAAGACTTCACACATTGAAAATGACCAATCAGCGGACTCAGCTTGGATTCCTGGTTTGTGCTGAAAGATTTCACAACCTCAGGATATCCTCAGAAATACTTCAGAGCCAATGAACTCCAGTAACTGTTCTATTGTATCCGCTGTGGCTCAGTTGGTAGCACTCTCGCCTCGGAGTCATCACTTCAGGGACTTGAGCACAAAATCTAGGCTGACATTCCAGTGCAGTGATGAGGCACTGTCGGAGACGCAGTCTTTTGGATGAGACGTTAAACCGAGGCACCA
Source organism: Squalus acanthias (assembly GCA_030390025.1). Classification (NCBI taxonomy): domain Eukaryota; kingdom Metazoa; phylum Chordata; class Chondrichthyes; order Squaliformes; family Squalidae; genus Squalus; species Squalus acanthias. Next base: position 100,075,691 of record CM059427.1, on the reverse strand, counting down.
TCTGTTCTCTCAGGTGGACGTAAAAGATCCCATCACTATTTTGAAGAAGAGCAGGGGAGTTCTCTGGCCAATGTTTATCCCTCAATCAACACCTAAAAATAGATTATCTGGCCATTATCACAGTGCTGTTTGTGGGACATTGCTGTGCACAATTTGGTTGCTTTGTTTCCTACATTACAACAGTGACTACATTACAAAAGTACTTAATTGGCTGTAAAGCACTTTGGGACGTCCTGAGGTTATGAAAGGCGCTATGTAAATACAAGACTTCCTTTATTTCCTTTAGACAATCATGGCAGCCAATTTTCACACAGTAAGGTTCCACAAATACCAATGATATAAATAACCAGATCATCTGTTTTGGTGACGTTGGATGAGGAATAAATGTTTGCCAGGACACCAGAAGGACTCCCCTGATGCCCTTTGAATAATGCTGTGGGATCTTTAACATCCACCTGAGAGGGCAGGCGAGATCTCCGTGCAATGTCTCATCCGAAAGACGGCACCTCTACAGTGAAGTGCTCCCTCAGTACTGCACTGGAGTGCCATCATTAGCGTGCCATTGAGTATGCTACCCCTGAGCCAAGGATTAGGTGATCACAGCCACTACAGAAATGGCAGTGCCTGTTCCTGAAACCTATTCAGTGACTCCATACTGGAGAATGTGTTGGGTGTGGACAGGACAACTATCCCCACAGTTGAACAGCTAGATGACTCTGTTTAGCTCATACAAGGAGAATGGTTGTAGTATGGAATATGTCATCAGGAGAGCAGGAAGAAACGTTAACTCTGTTTCTCTCTCCACGGATGTTGCCTGGCCTGCTGAGTTTTTCCAGCGCTTTCTGTTGTTATAAACAAAAACCTGCCTGGCCGTGGGATGTTTTGCTACATTAAAGGTGCTATATAAATGCAAGTTGTTGTTGGCCTTGGCAGCACATTACCAACACTCCTCTGCTTTTCTTAACATTTTATACCTACGAAATTGCTCTTTTTTAGGGCATAATTATGGGTGTGGTTTTCCCATTGATAGTTTGAATGGCTGAATAAATAGTAGTGACCTACTTACGTCATGATGGAAAATTACAGTTAGTCCTGTTGATCGAAGGACTTGTGGTGCGTTTGTGTCCTTCAGTCATCTATCCTATCCCCACTGCTCCCAGTTCACTGATTTAAGTTTTCAAAGTGTTCTCAATAATCTCATAGTCTTCCCTGCAAGTCTGCTATTCTATGATGAGGTAGTCGATCCACACCTTTTAAAAGGGAGCTGAATCAAGAAGGGTTGAAGGGCATCGAGATATTAGTGGCACTTCTTCACTGACTTGACAGGTAGGGGAAGGGCCATGGTGCTCTTAAAGTAGGGGTGACAGGTGGCATGGGTCCCTGGATGGAATGGGCTCGATGGGCTGAATGGCCTATTTTTGCTTCTGACTTTCTACTCTTGTGTTCTGATGAGATGAGAAGAAACTAAAGATGGTCTTGCTCTATTAAAAATTAAGCAATTGTAGTTGAGGGCCCAGCAGCTTTAAATAATGGTGGTGGGGGGGGGCGGGAGGCGGCGGAGGAATGGACGTGATACCTGCGTATGATTCATGAGCCACAAATCAGACTCCCTGTTCTGTTCTTTAGGGGCCCAGAGGACACCTGTTTTGAAGGCGGAGTGTTTCCAGCTATCCTCAGTTTCCCGCACGATTATCCACTGAGTCCACCAAAAATGCGTTTCACTGGAGAGATGTTTCACCCAAATGGTAAGTGATAGTTTTGGTACAGTCCCGGTGGCTCCCATTTATTAGCAGGAAGAGTTTGTTGGATGCTTGCTTGTGCGAGAATCTATTGTTGATTTGCTCAGTGTGCGTTATGAACGTTCACATATACAGTGCAATCCGCACAGGCTGCCTTCTGTACTTGACCATTGATTTGTTGCTACAGTTTACCCAGATGGGAGGGTTTGCATCTCAATCCTCCACGCTCCGGGCGATGACCCCATGGGATATGAGAGCAGTGCAGAGCGATGGAGTCCTGTTCAGAGCGTCGAGAAGATTCTTCTGTCAGTCGTGAGCATGCTGGCAGGTAAAGTTCAGAGTGGATTCTGCTATTGACCATGATCAGAGTGGAGGGCTGGGGGTGTTTCCAGATGTTTGACATAATTTTGTGTTTATAATCAAGGCCTAGACTTGTAATCTGGGCTCAGCATTGGATCCAGGTGCCTTGTGTTTCAGTAGAACTACCCAGTTTATAGTGTGGAACAACTCCACTGGAGCAGGAGTCACTGAAACAATGTGCCCCCTCTGCCCATACACCAAGCCTGTCCAAATGAAGTTAAAACACAATTTTTATTAAAGAAAAGAAAAAGAACATTGTTGTAATCATAGAATCATATAGCACAGGAGGATGACATTCGGCCCATCGAGCCTGTGCTGGCTCTCTGAAAGAGCTATCCAATTAGTCTCATTGTCCTGCTATTTCGCCATAGCCCTGCATTTTTTTTCCTTTTTTCAGTAGAGATCAATTGTCTTTACAAAGTTACTATTGAATCTGCTTCCACCACCCTTTCAGGTGGAGCATTCCAGATCATTATAACTCGAAGTGTAAAAAAAAATTCCTCATCTCCCCTCTGGTTCTTTTGCCAATTATTTTAAATCTGTCACTGTTGTTATCTAGGCAAATGCTAGTTTGCACACAGCAAAGTCCTACAAACAGCAAATGAGTGAGTAATTTACCCTCTGGTTACTGACCCTCCTGCCAGTGGAAATAGTTTCTCCCTACAAAACACAGATTACCTAAATTACTCATTCATTTGCTGTTCGTAGGACTTTTCTGTGTGCAAACTAGTATTTGCCTAGATGAAAACAGTGACTGCACTTCAAAAATAACCTGAAAGGTGTGTGTGTTATTTATATATATATATATATATATATATATAAATCTGAATTATATTTTTAAACAAATTGAATTGAGAACAAAGTGCACTCCACAAGACAGATCTTCTAATGACAGCCTTTTATAAATTTGTTCTTGATATGGGCGTCGCTGGCAAGACCAGCATTTATTGCCCATCACTAGTTGCCCTTGAGAAGGTGGTGGTGAGCCGCCTTCTTGAACAGCTGCAGTCCATGTGGTGAAGGTACTCCCACAGTGCCGTTAGGGAGGGAGTTCCAGGATTTTGACCCGGCAACAAATGAAGGAACGCCGTTATATGCCCAAGTCAGGATGGTGGATCGGCGATATACTTCTATGCCAGGATGGTGTGTGACTTGGAGGGGAACTTGCAGGTGGTGGTGTTCCCATGCGCCTGCTGCCCTTGCCCTTCTAGGTGGTGGCAGTCACGGGTTTGAGAGATGCTGCCGAAGAAGCCTTGACGAGCTGCTCCAGTGCATCTAGTAAGGAGTGTGATGGAATACTCTCCACTTGCCTGGATAAGTGCAGCTCCAACAACACTGAAGAAGCTCGACACCATCCAGGACAAAGCAGCCCGCTTGATTGGCACTCCCTCCACCACCTTAAACATTCACTCCCTCCACCACCGGCGCACCGTGGCTGCAGTGTGTACCATCTACAAGATGCACTGCAGCAACTCGCCAAGGCTGCTTTGGCAGCATCTCCCAAACCCGCGACCTCTTCCACCTAGAAGAACAAGGGCAGCAGGCGCATGGGAACACCACCACCTCCAAGTTCCCCTCCAAATCACACGCCATCCTGACATAGAAGTATATCACCAATCCTTCATCGTCGCTGGGTCAAAATCCTAGAACTCCCTACCTAACAGCACTGTGGGAGTACCTTCACCACAAGGACTGCAGCGGTTCAAGGCGGCTCACCACCACTTTCTCGAGGGCAATTAGGGATGGGCAATAAATGCTGGCCTTGCCAGCGATGCCCACATCCCGTAAACGAATAAAAAAAAGATGGTACACATACAGCCACGGTGCGCCAGTGTTGGGCGTGAATGTTTATGGTGACGTTAACGTAGCCTGCGCAATGTAATGTGTGTGCGCGTACCTCAAAGGGGTTCCAGCTCGCTCCAAAACATCTGAAAAGAGTGACCTTCTGGGACTCAGTAAGGGAAGGTCATGTGGCTTGGGTTGGGAAACCTGTGAAGATGATAAACTGACTGGACGACAGGGAGAGTGAGCCCCATGGGATACTAGAATGAAGCTAGGGGGGTGGGAGGAGAAGTGGAACCCGGTGTGAGCAGGTAGCTATGGGGACAGATGGAAGGGGAAGGGATTTTAAATGTTTGCTTTAAAAAATTTGAAGACTAAAATAAAAAAAATTGGGGAATAAAAGAAAACTGATCCAAAGGCCACAAAACACCTGAAAATAGGTTGAAAAGGGAAATGGTAGATGGACCTGGATCACACCGAGTGCTCGAAGGCCTGCAGTTACAATATAAAAAGCAAATGGCCTAATCCTATTATAAAATATTGACATAAAAAGCATGACACAAAAATTGAGGTGAGGAAGTGAGGTTAATGTGGGCAGGAAGTGTGTGTTATGCACAAGAATTAATACAGAAAGTGTTGAATGTCGTTGCTGAATGGATTGGGCCTTACCTGTATCCTGCTGGCACAATGTGGAGGTAGCAAAGCTCTAGGAAGAAGATAAATGAGAAGGATGATGGTGAGAATTACAGAGGTGGGGAAGGAGGAAACAAACGAAGGACGCTGGTTCAAAATAAACAAACGCAGAGGAACAGGGCCCGGATGGAAAAAAAAACGTGGGAATGAGAACTGGCTGTGCTGCAGAGAGAGAAGTAAAAGACCACAGAATGTGCCAGTTGGAAATAAATGTGGAAAATTACTTGAAGGGAGAATAAAATTACTGAAGGTGGAAAGGTTCAGAGGATGAAAGGAAGAGTGACAGAAACTGAAGGAGGAATCAACAGGTGACTGAAAACTTTGGTTTATGAGCTTCAAATGCATCACATCGAAACATACACGTGCATGCATGAACATAGTAATTACTAGGTCTGTGGAGTCAACCATGCCCTTGGTTTAATTGTGTTTTTGTTTGCATTCCTACTTCATGCTAATTTATAATCTTCCCAAATGTCTTCTATCTCAAGTTATCAGTGTCTTCAACAGTGTTGCAAATCGGCAGTACAAGAGCAGCACAACCATATCCTGTCTACGCCAGCATTTTGAACTATTAATTCATAAAATATAAAACAATGTCAAACAGTAAAAAGGAAACATTTGCGCAGAGCAGGAATGCAGCAAAGCTGAGGGAGGGTTCGGCTTCTTGGCTGTACCACCATCTGGCTCTATCTGTAACAGCTTTGACTGCCCTTTTCCATACTCCTGTCAGAATTTGATAAAGCTTTGTTCCCAAATTTGGGCTTCTTGTGTCATTGAACAGTATGCTCTAGAATCATAGAATCTTACAGCACAGACGGAGGGCATTTGTCCCATCGTGCCTGTGCCGGCTCTTTCAAAAAGCTATCCAATTAGTCCTGCTCTTTCCCTATAGCCCTGCAAATGTTTCTTTTTCAAGTGAATATCCACTTCCCTTTTGAAAGTTACTATTAAGTCTGCCTCCACCACCCTTTCAGGCAGTGCATTCCAGATCATAACCACTCACTGCGTACAAAAATGTCTTCTCATCACCAATGTTCCCTGTAATTTTTTTGGGGCCTTTAACTGGCTGTGTGGCCCATTCAAAAGTCTGCGCATGCACGGTTTTTAAAATTTAAATGCCGGCTCACTGGCTGCACGGGAGCACTGTGCAGTCATGCAGCTTTAAGGGAACATTGCTCATCACTCTTCCACTGCCCCCACCCCCCCCCAAGGTTTATTTGCCAATCACCTTATATCTGTGTCCTCTGGTTACCAACCCTCCTGCCAGTGGAAACAGAGTCTGCCTATCTACTCTATCAAAATACTTCATAATTTTGAATACATCTATCTATTAAATCTCCCCATAGCCTTACCAGCTCTTAGGAGAACAATCCCAGCTTCTCTAGTCTCTCCACATAACTGAAGTCCCTCATCCCTGGTATAATTCTAGTAAATCTCCTCTGCACCCTCTCCAAGGCCTTGCCATCCTTCTTATAGTGTGGTGCCCAGAATTGGACACAATACTCCAGCTGGGGCCTAACCAGTGATTTATAAAATTTTAGGAAAACTTCCTTGCTTTTGTACTCTCTGCCTTAATTTATAAAGCCATGGTTCCAGATCTTTAGTTGCTGTAATTTTATTCACTCTTAATGTTGCTTTCTCTCATTCTTTCTGCAGAGCCCAACGATGAAAGTGGGGCCAATGTGGACGCCTCGAAGATGTGGCGGGACGATCGGGGACAGTTCTACAAAATCGCCCAGCAAACCGTGCGAAAATCCCTTGGACTGTGATTAGAGAGCCTTACAATTGTCTGGGGATCGCCTGCAATATTTAACGGTTCTTTGCACAATGCAGTTTGTCTCCTGCTTTTCATATCCAAGGATAAAGTTAGGATCGTCCCATTTTTCCGGCTGGTATTAGGAATGACCACTTATTGGCCTCCAGTTAAAACTTCCCGGAGCGTAGATTGGCTTTCGTGCTTGGAGTTGCGCTGTTAACATTTTCCATTTCAGACGCAAATAGAGGTTGAACTTGCTTTGAAGAAATAGCTGAAGGGATAAAATAACTGCCCCACAAGACACTTCAACTATTTTTCAGTGAGTTTTGTTTCTCTTAAGTGTTGCTGTAAATGGAACTGGGTGTGGCGTTTCTACTGGACTGATGTATGCAGTTTCCAAAGGCCTCGCATCTTAATCCTGGGGACAGTGATGGGAGGCTCTCTGTCCTACCATTTGATTCATCTTTGTTGAATGCAGACAGATTCAGAGACGCAGGCACGAATTGGAAGTTTTTTCTTCTCTTGTATAGACTTGCCTTTACAGTACACAATGGAGCAGGGTACTTTCAGCAAGTTTTCCTTACTCGTTAAAGACACTCAGTATTTTGTAGAGATAAGGGAAGCATGGTTTGACATTAGCAGCATAGGGGACGTCATTTATTAGGTGATTAGTGTACCCCTCCTGTCCCTATCCAGCATTTACATTTGTTCTAGTTGCAGCATGCTGATGTTTTCTAGGATAGATGGCCCTTTTAGAGGAGCGAAACATTAGGTTTGTGCAAGAAGCCTTTAGACATTAAAAAATAAAAACTCAGCATTTACACTGCATGAAGAAGCAAATATCTGGTGAAAATCCCTCCTACCTCCAACTCAACAGCATTTCAAGTGTGTTAACTATGCTGATAAAAGTAATTCCAGCTTCCTGCCAACATATCAGTCACTGATGATGGAGGCATTTGCCTTCCCTTAGCCCTTTGAGGACTGATTTTGGTGTGTGTGTAACTTTCAAAGTGCACTTCATTTCTGTAGTGTAACTTTTGAGGTGGCTGCTGAATGCTGTGATCTGGAATTAAGAAAGCCTGCAAGATGAATCGAGTGTTCTTTGAATAAAATCAAGTACTTGTTACGCTTCCACAGTTCTCTCTCAGTTTTCACAGAGTTGTCTTCCCTCCAGCGTGTCTGCCCTCTCCTCCTGGCTCCTCACTTCTCACCCTCTCCTCGTTTTGTCCTCCAACCCTCAAAAGAAAATTCATCAGCATTGTTATCAGCCTTCCTCTACAACAACAACAACACCGTGCACTTATATAGCACCTTTACCATAGTAAAACATCCCAAGGCACTTCATAGGAGTGTTATCAGGCAAAATGTGATACCAAGCCACATGAGATATTCAGACAGGAGAGAGGTGGGTTTTAAGGAGGGTCTTAAAGGAGGAGAGAGAGGTGGAGAGGTTTGGGGAGGGAATTCCAGAGCTTAGGACCTAGACAGCTGAAGGCACGGCCGCCAATGGTGGGGTGAAGGAAATCGGCGATGTGCAAGAGGCCAGATTTTAGGCCTGTGCTTCAGGTCCAATTGACATTTATCTCTCTCTTCCCCACTTCCTCCATCCAAGAAGTAAGCAGCATGCTTGTCTGACTCTTGGTTGATGTTGAAGTGGTTTTATTGCCTGACTTTGAATAATGCTGGTTGTAATCTGAAGCCTCACTAACTGGACAGAATGTCTTGCTGTCAGTCCAAGCCCACACTGCAGCAAAACATCTGTTGCTTTACAGTTTGTAATGAGGGTTCTTTGTGGCCTTCCCTTCCACAGGATATAACAGGTCACTAAACACTTGTTGATGCTTCTTCATGTTCTTTCTGTCTGTTATGTGACATGTATGTTGGCATTTTACGGTTTGCAATTCTTTCAATCAGAAGCAGCCTACGTTAATCGAAAGAGGGAGTAACTACTTCATCATAACACTGGGACTTTGGAGGTACCAGGAAACAAAACAAAACAAAATAACATCTGTAAACGTGCTGCCACTGTGTCCATACCCGAGAGACAGTCAGTCTGGTGGAACAGCCTCCAGACAGTGGCCAGTGGCGACACTAGCCATGGGTTATTTAAGGTGCTAGTGGCTAGTAGGAATGGGCCCACCCTCCTATTCCTAATCTGACTCCAGCACAAGCTGTACAAAATTACATACAATTTACAGCACAGAATCGGGCCATTCGGTCTGTGCTGGTGTTTGCTGGTGTTTATGCTCCTCACGAGCCTCCTCCCACCTTACTTCATCTCACCCTGTCAGCCTATCCTTGTATTCTTTTCTCCCTCATGACTTATGTAGCTTCTCCTTAAATGCATCTATGCTAATCCCCTCAACTACTCCATGTGGTAGCAAGTTCCACATTCTCACCACTCTCTGGATAAAGAAATTTCTCTTGAATTCCATATTGGATTTATTAGTGACTTAGACACTTGGAAAAATGTCACATTGGTGCTCTGAGACATGTTCTTCTAAAGTTGGGCTTGAGACACATTGTTGAGGCAGAGTAGAAGGTGCTTCGCTCTGCAGCTTGGCTGCACCTCTCCCATGGAGCTTGATGCTGACACTTGGTGCCTCAAATGCATAGGTGTTCTATTCCCCGGCAGTAACATCCCTCTCCTTGATGGCGCAAAATATCACGGCAATAATAATTTTTTTCCTGACGGTGCTGCCAATTTAAACATTTGCTTGTGTCAGCCTCAGAAAGTAAAACTGTTCAGGCGATAATGGGTTTATTCAGTAGAGCTGTTGAACAGTAATGAACGTGCCAGTGGTACACTATTTGGGGAGTGAAGTATCAGACAATAATCAGTCCTACAGTTCCAGTATCTGAAGCAGTTAGAATGACATCGTTGCTTACAGCTCCGCATCAACAATGCCACTAAGTAGAGCAGCTGGACTGGCAGTAACGCATGCAGCTTGTATACACAATGCCGGTAGCAACGGGTTAATGGAGCAGGTAAGAAGGCTTCTAAATCCGTAGATGCACTGCAATAAAGCTTTTCAGTAGACATGGATAGATGGGACAATATTGCTAATTAAGGTTTAATGAAACACCCCATGTGTTAGATGTTTGAGTATATATTTTAATTTCCATAGTTCTGTGCCTGATCCCGTTATATACTGCAGTAAAATGTTTTTGAGCGAAGTGCAAACTCGGTAGATCTAGGCAAAATATATTCTGGGACCTATATTTTTAAATTCACGCCAAATGGAGGAAGTAAGAAATCACGTCTGTGCCAGCTGGCTTTTTATATAGGGAAATGGTGGGCCCCTTTCAATGGAATTCCACGTGTTCAATAGTCCACAACACACAACAGTGCATTATTTTATTAGTAATTTGACAATCTCGCTTCACGAACACAAGGAATATGTGGTGTGTGAAATGGAATGTGATACTGGTGCATTACCTCTGATGCTGAAAATTGGACCAGTAGTTACAGGATTCCAACATCAGCTCTCCATTGTAGCTGACTGAGACTCCATGCTTGATGAGTAATGTAAGGGGAGCTGTGCGTGTTAGTCCAATCACCAGTAATCAGGGACTCCACTGATGGGAGCCAGCGTGAGCCAGTGCAGTGATATGCAAACAGTTCATAGGAATAGAGTAGACCAATTAGCCCCTCAAGCATATTCTGCCATTGAATTACAGCATGGCTGATCTGTATCTTAACTCCACTTATCCATATTGGTTCCACATCCCTTAATACCCGTACAAACAAAATCTCTCATCTCAGTTTTTAAATTTTCAATTGACCTAGCCTCACCAACTTTTTGGAGTTCATAATCGCAGCCACAGTAAAACCCATAAGGAGGTGTTGTGAATGGTGGTTGTGACTCCTGTTAAAATGGTATGTTGCTATACCAGTGAAAGTGAATTTTATTACAATATCCTGTCAGTAATTTTTAATTAAATTAAACTGTTCAGGAGCCACAGGCATTCATTGAAGTGACTATTTTGGATGTAGTAGCTATCTTAGTGTTTCACTACACAGGCAGGATTTTGTAATAAAATTCACTTTCACTGGTATACCGTCATACCATTTTAACAGGAGTTATGGTCCCCATTCACCACCTTATGGCATTTACTGTGGATGCTTATTATGGCGAATCTTAGTTACTTTGTGACGACCAAATAGACTGTAGCCTATAAAATAGTCTAATAAATCTTAACAATGTAGGTTAAATTCTACTACCAAAGGTAATTAGATTGAATCTACATTGCTAAAATGGAGAACGTACAGTTTATTGTATTACATCGAATTCACAGCACTGAAACAGGCCATTCGGTGTTTATGCTCCACACGAGCCTCCTCCCACCTTATTTCATCTCACTCTATTAACATCCTTCTATTCCTTTTGCCCTCATGTACTGATCTAGCATCCCCTTAGATGAATTTCTGCTATTCGCCTCAACCACTCCATGTGGTAGCGAGTTCCACATTCTCACCACTCTGGTGCTGATTTGAAACATTTTAAACTCTGTCCAATGGCAGTGTGCCTGAGTAGCGAGTTAAGTGTTTGATGAGACATGTCTATGACTACATTTCTGTTGCGATTCAGTAGCACGACGGAACCACCACAGTGTAAAATCTTGAATGCTCTGTTGTAACTGGTGAATTCTGTAACTAGTACACTTTACAATTTTGCCTAGTTTTATTCAAAACTAGAATTGAACAAATTTCAGGTGAATTTTGCACTGTCGATGAATTCTCTGTACTCTCTAACTCTCTGTGGAAACATTAGAGACAGGAAAGTTGTTAAAAACACAGTCCTGGGATTCGAAAGAAATCAGGATGTTTTGGGGGAAATGCAGTGTCATCTGTGATTGTACAGATGAGATGCATTACATTAGTTGATGGTTATTTATAGCAGAGTAAGGGAATCTCCTGGTGTATTGGTTTTCTAATGGCAATCCTGTAAGATTAGACTGCTCTGCGCTACCTCTGTCCTGTGTCTTGGGGCTACTTAATGCCTACGCAAAGTAGAAAGCATGGAATGCTCTATTCCCAGTGCTATTACTCAACAACACCTTGCATTTATGCAGCGCCTTTAGCATAGAAGAAAAAAGTCTCAAGGCGCATAGGAGCATAAGGAAAAAATGAATACAGAGCCAAAGAAGGGGATATTAGGAGGGCGACCAAAAATTAGTCAGCGTTGGATTTTAAGGGCGGTCTTAAAGGAGGAGAGTTGGTTCAGTTGGAGCCATAATTTACTCATCCCATAAAAACTGAAGATTGGGATGCTTTTACCTCGTATCAACCTCTTGGCTGGTTTCAAATCTACCTAACAGCAAAAGGTTTATTTTTCTTCTGTGTAAAAATGTATACAATATATAAATATATAAAATAAATTTCTAGGTGTTTCATGCGGGGGGTGGCTTGATGAGTTTTTTGTGTGTCTCCATTTTATTTTGTCAGATTTGCCCTGGATTTAGTAACTGCCTGTTTGTACAGGAGCATACAAACTGGAGACTGCCTTCAATAGTGTCTTCCTGCTGGGCTGAGAGAGTATCTCTTTTCCCAGTGGCCTGTACCGTGTCTCAAATTCTAAGCTTAGATTTGCCCCGATTCTCATTTTGGAAAAGTCTGTTAATTAACAGTTTGACCAGTCCATTGTGCAGCTGGATTGAACTTCTCAAGGCATCAGAAGATACATGATTAACTCAGTAGGTTTTCTGCAAGGGAGGACTTCTCCGTATGCGGCTGTCCAGGTGGCTGTTTTGACAACTGCAGGGAAGGAATAATTACTCAAAACTTTTATTATTCCTAAAAGGTGAGCATTTTCTAGGCTACTCTTAACCCCTTTTTGCTGATTCCTCATTAGCAAGCGAAGTGCCAAGCTTTTGAAGGAGCAACACTTGAGCGTTCAGTTTCATTCATAGTTGAACCTTTAATTCAACGAGGCTGAATTAACATCAGTCATAGGGTAAGGTTCCATTAGTGTGAAAACTACATCCCGTGGAATACTTTAGATACAGTAGTCTTTATTCTTTAGATAAAGGCTACACAATAAGGCTAAATGATTCCTCGGATTTGTATCTAGAGGCATAAGAGTACTCACAAAACAAGGAAGTAAAGATAAACTTGTACAAGAACATAGGCTGTAGTTGGAATATTGCGTACAGTTTTGGGCACCCCAGTACAACTGGTGAGACTGTAACACAAAGGTATAAATTTAAGATAATTATAGAATGAATTAAAGAGGAGCTTAGAAAAAAAAAATCTTTGCACAGTGGTTAAAATGTGGAATTCTCTGTCGGCAACCACTATTGAAGGAGGGACAATTTAAAAGTGAATTAGATAGTTGCATGAAAAAGAGAAATATTAACAGCTGTGGGGTGTGAGCAAGACAATGGGATTAGACTAGCTGGATTAACTTCCACTAGTGTGAAAACTACATGGAATCCATAAATGTATTTATTTTAAATAAATCCTTCATAAATGGGTGAATCTCAAAGTCAAGACCACCGCACCCACCTGGTGGCTTTTTTAGACCAATCACAAAGATGACAAAGTTGCAGGCTTTAAAATTGCAAATGCGATAAACATTCAAAATCAGTCGTGTCTTATATAATGAAAGTGGCTTTGCAATCAGTGTGATGTCATATGGGCCAATCGTATGATAGCTCCCTAATGGAACATTGGTTTTCAAACTTTTCTATTTGGTGGGCCCCCAACAACTATTGACACTCTCAGGATGACCTGTCCTATCTTCCGAAAGGCAATGACAGCTACCGAAAAGGAAACAGAAACATAGAAGATAGGAGCAGGAGTAGGCCATTCGGCCCCTCGAGCCTGCTCCGCCATTCGATGAGATCATGGCTGATCATCCAAACTCAGTACCCTGTACCTGCCTTCTCCTCATATCCCTTGATACCTTTAGCTTTAAGAAATATATCTAACTCATTCTTGAATAACGTTCTGGTCAGTCAACAAATACAGAAACCTACAGGAACCCCTTTCAGACTCATGAAGACACCCCAATTTGAAAACCTGTGCTTTGAAGAATACCCCAAACTAAATTTTTAATTTAAAAGTAAATTTTATTCGTTCACGGGATGTGGGTGTTGCTGGCAAGGCCAGTATTTATTGCCCATCCCTAATTGCCCTCGAAGGTGGGGGTGAGCTGCCTTCTTGACAACTGAGTGGCTTGCTAGGCCATTTCAGAGGGCAGTTAAGAGTCAACCACATTGCTGTGGGTCTGGAGTCACACATAGGCCAGACCGGGTGAAGACAGCAGATTTCTTCCCTAAAGGACATTAGTGAATTCGTTTTTACGACAATCCGGTAGTTTCATGGTCATCATTACTGATACAGTTCCAGATTTATTTAATTAATTGAATTTAAATTCTCCAGCTGCCGTGGTGGGATTTGAACTCACGTCTCGCGGATCATTAGTCCAGGCCTCCGGATTACTAGCCCAGTGTCACTATACTACCGTACCCATTAAATGTAAGGTAGAAAACCTGTTTGGTAAATCCACAGCTCTCAGTATTGTAATTCTCTTAAATATAGATTACAACAGTGACTACACTTAAAAAGTATGGAATTGGCTGCAAAGCGCTTTGTGACTTTCTGAGGTTGTGAAAGGTGCTTATATAAATGTAAGTTCTTAGACAGTAGCTCCTGGTTTGACATACTGACATTTCATAGCACAATCACTCTACAACTATGGTAGTTAACCTGGGGCATCTGCAATCAGTTGGCCTTTCTAAGTGTTATCCTTGTATAAATAGTACAACTAATGGGTACCACTAGCTAAAAAGTGAGAAAAAATGCACAGCATGATGAGTTACATTACTGCATGACATCTTTCAGGTATGAGTCAATCACGTCATTGGCACACAACAGTTCTTCTGTTTTTAGATTGCAATAATGACAATTTGGTGTGAATCTTTATTCTAGCATTCTTTATTGGGCAAGTGTGAAGAGAAAAAGATTGGTGAAGTCAAGCGTAGGTCCCTTGCAGTCAGAATCAGGGGAATTTATAATGGGGAACAAAGAAATGGCAGACCAATTAAATACATACTTTGGTTCTGTCTTCACAAAGGAGGACACAAATAACCTCCCAGAGATGTCGGGGAACATAGGGTCTAATGAGAGGGAGGAACTGAATGAAATCAGTATTTTTAGGGAAATGGTGTTAGGGAAATTGACAGGATTGAAGGCCGATAAATCCCCAGGGCCTGATAATCTACATCCTAGGGTACTTAAGGAAGTGGCCCTAGAAATAGTAGATGCATTGCTGGTCATCTTCCAAAACTCTATAGACTCTGGAACAGTTCCCATGGATTGGAAGGAAGCTAATGTAACCCCACTATTTAAAAAAGGTGGTAGAGAGAAAACGGGGAATTATAGACCGGTAAGCCTGACATCGGTAGTGGGGAAAATGCCAGAGTCCATTATAAAAGATGTAATAGCAGAGCACTTGGAAAACAGTGACAGGATCGGACAAAGTCAACATGGATTTACAAAAGGTAAATCATGCTTGACTAATCCACTGGAATTTTTTGAGGATGTAACTGGTAGAATAGATAAGGGAGAACCAGTGGATGTGGTGTATTTGGACTTTCAGAAGGCTTTCGATAAGGTCCCGCATAAGAGATTGGCATGCAAAGTTAAAGCACATGGGATTGGGGGTAAGGTACTGACTTGGATAGAGAACTGGTTGGCCGACAGGAAGCAGAGAGTTGGAATAAACGGGTCTTTTTCCGAGTGGCACGCAGTGACTAGTGGGGTACCGCAGGGATCGGTGCTGGGACCCCAGTTATTCACAATATATATTAATGATCTAGACGAGGGAACTAGATGTAATATCTCCAAGTTTGCAGACGACACAAAGCTGGGTGGGCGTGTGTGCTGTGAGGAGGATGCAGAGAAACTCCAGTATGATTTGGACAGGTTGGGTGATATGGCAGATGCAGTATAATGTGGATAAATGCGAGGTTATCCACTTTGGTGGCAAAAACAGGAAGGCAGATTATTATCTGAACGGCAATAGATTGGGAAAAGGGGAAGTGCAACGAGACCTGGGTGTCCTCGTGCACCAGTCGCTGAAGGTAAGCATGCAGGTGCAGCAGGCGGTTAAGAAGGCAAATGGTATGTTGGCCTTCGTAGCGAGAGGATTCGAGTACAGGAACAAGGATGTCTTGCTGCAGTTGTACAGGGCCTTGGTGAGACCACACCTTGAGTACTGGGTGCAGTTTTGGTCGCCTTATCTGAGGAAGGATGTTCTTGCCATGGAGGGAGTTCAGCGAAGATTCACCAGGCTGATACCTGGGATGGCAGGAATGACGTATGAAGAGAGATTGGGTCGATTGGGCTTGTATTCGCTAGAGTTTAGAAGAATGAGAGGGGATCTCATTGAAACTTATAAAATTCTAAAAGGACTAGATAGACTAGATGCAGGAAGGATGTTCCCGATGGCGGGGGAGTCCAGAACCAGGGGTCACAGTCTAAAGATAAGGGGTAAGCCATTTAGGACAGAGATGAGGTGGAATTTCTTCACCCAGAGAGTGGTGAACCTGTGGAATTCTCTACCACAGAAGACAGTTGAGTCCAATTCCTTAAATATATTAGAGAAGGAGTTAGATATATTTGTTAAGGCTAAAGGGATCAAGGGATATGGGGAGAAAGCAGGGACAGGGTACTGAATTTGGATGATCAGCCATGATCGCATTGAATGGCCTACTCCTGCTCCTATCTTCTATGTTTCTAATTAACAACACCAGATTAATAAAGTTATGTCTGGAAAGAAGGATAATACTTAAAAGGGTCTAAGAGTCTGAACACTACAATTGTGTTGTCTTGCTGAAGACGAGGGAGTCAGACAAAGTTTAATGTCAGTCCAAGTGACTGCATGATTTAGGGATTCAACTGTTTAAATTAAGCCTATTTTAATGCAACTTGTGTTAATATTTTCACAGGGATAAATTTTTGTTGCACATTAGTATGTTGCACAATTTACTATACAGTGCAATACTGTGTTTGCATTTCCAGATAGGGAAAGGATTATGACAGTAGCTTGATGCCATTGCAGTCAGTGCAATCTACAATAGGTTACAGCTCTGTCACTCTACTGTGTCCTAGAGTCACCATGATGAAAATATACTCTTGAAACCACAGTACCTGACTGAAAACAAAAAAAAGTGCACAATTTATTCTTATTTCTTCTTTTGATAAATGCTGGTAGACTTGCACATTCATAGAGAACAATCACTATGCACCCCACTTAGAGGGAGTAGCATTTACTAGTTTATAATTCTGAACTTATGTTTGGAAATAATGGAAGCACCAATTTACAGGAATAACTAACTCATTATTTAGTATTACCAGTGAGACAATTGCTAAAAAAAAACCACGAAGGGTTAGTTGTTGGTAGCACTCTTACCTCTGTGTCAGAAAGTTGTGGGTTCATGTCCCACGCAAGAGACTTGAGCAAATAAACCAGGCTGACACTCCCAGTCAGCTGTATGGTCATGAGATGTTATCTTTTAGATAGGTGGAGGTAAAAGATCCACGGCACTATTTCGAAGAAGAGCAGGGGAGCTCCCTCAACCAACATCACTAAAACATTATCTGGTCATTATATAAATGCAAGCAAGCACTTTCTCTAAGGGTGAGAATGACCTTGCAGGGGCTAGTGCAATGGCGGGCAAAATAAGGCTTTCAGGCCATATCCAGCCCGCCAATGGATTCTGTGCAGCTCGCCAATTGATTTTTAAAAATTCGTTTATGGGATGTGGACGTCGCTGGCAAGGCCAGCATTTATGGCTCGTCCCTAATTGCCCTTGAGAAGGTGGTGGTGAGCCGCATTCTTGAACTGCTGCAGTCCGTGTGGTGAAGGTACTCCCACAGTGCTGTTAGGTAGGGAGTTCCAGGATTTTGACCCAGCGATGATGAAGGATCGGCGATATACTTCCAAGTCAGGATGGTGGGGGACTTGGAGGTGGTGGTGTTCCCATGCGCCTGCTGCCCTTGTCCTTCTAGGTGGAAGAGTTCGCAGGTTTGGGAGGTGCTGCCGAAGAAGCCTTGGCGAGTTGCTGCAGTGCATCTTGTAGATGGTACGTACTGCAACCACGGTACGCCAGTGGTGGAGGGAGTGAATGTTTAAGGTGGTGGATGGGGTGCCAATCAAGTGGGCTGCTTTGTCCTGGATGGTGTCGAGCTTCTTGAGTGTTGTTGGAGCTGCACTCATCCAGGCAAGTGGAGAGTATTCCATCACACTCCTTATTAGTGCCTTGTAGATGGTGGAAAGGCTTTGGGGAGTCAGGAGGTGAGACACTCGCCGCAGAATACCTAGCCTCTGACCTGCTCTTGTTGCCACAGTATTTATGTGGCTGGTCCTGTTAAGTTTCTGGTCAATGGTGACCCCCCCAGGATATTGATGGTGGGGAATGTCAAGGGGAGGTGGTTAGACTCTCGCTTGTTGGAGATAGTCATTGCCTGGCACTTCTGTGGCGTGAATGTTACCTGCCACTTATCAGCCCAAGCCTGAACGTCATCCAGGTCTTATTGCACGCGGGCATTATCTGAGGAGTTGAGAATGGCACTGAACACTGCCGTCATCAGTGAACATCCCCATTTCTGACTTTATGTTGGAGGGAAGGTCATTGATGAAGCAGCTGAAGATGGTTGGGCCTAGGACACTGAGGAACTCCTGCAACGATATCCTGGGGCTGTGATGATTGACCTCCAACCACCATAACCATCTTCCTTTGTGCAAGTATGGCAGTACTCAGAATACAATGTGAATCGGCATTTTGAGAGTAAACATGCATCCAAATATAAAAGCCCATCTGCCGAAGAAAAAACAAAGAAAGTTGATGACATGGTTTTTCATATGCAAAAAGAGCAAAGTTTTTTCACAAAACTATCAGTGGTGGAGGATGGAATTACAAGAACGAGCTACGTGATTGCACACACAATCAACTAGAATAGCAAACTGCTCTCTCTCTGAAGGAGAATTTTTATGAAGGAATGTATGGTTGAATCTGCCACAATCTTGTGCCCAGACAAGAAAAGCAGTTCGAGAATATTTGCCTGTCGAGGCGAACTATTGTGAGACGTGTCGAGCTTATTTCTGAGAACCTAGACTTGCAGTTGAAAAGTGAGGTAAACAGTTTCTCATGTTTTGCATTGGCACTCGCTGAGAGTTGTGATGCCAAAGACACAGCCCAGTTGTGTATTTTCCTTTGAGGTAGCACTGAAAATTTTGAGCTCACAAAAGAATTGGCATCAGTGCAGTCAATGAAAAATATGACAACAGGATTATTGGAGGCTGTAATCAGTGCATGTCAAAATGTGGAGTGGAGAAAATTGACGAGTGTGATCACTGATGGAAGCCCAAATCTGACAGGCAAACCTGTTGGATTACTGAAGAGAATGCAAGACCAAGTCAGAGAAACAAATCCAGAACAGAGAATTATTTTTCTACATTGTATTATTCATCAAGAGGTCCTCTGTAAAAGTGTTCTAAAACTAACCATTGTCATGGACACAGTGACAAAAGTGGTCAACTACATTCGAGCAAAAGGATTAAACCACAGGCAATTGTGTAACTCTGCTTGAGGAATCTGAATCCGAGCTCATGGATGTTCTGTATCACACCAACGTAAGATGGCTTAGTTTGGGTAAAGCTTTGAAAAGAGTGGGAACTGAGAGTCGAGATTTGTTGTTTTTTAAAATGAAAGAAAAAGATTTGCATTTTCCACATTTGAAGGAAGTGGATTGATTGGCTCTCTGATTTTGCATCCGCTGTTGATACCGTGGGCCATAGGAATGAACTAAATTTAAGACTGCAAGGGAAGGGGCTTTTTGCTCATGATTTGCATTTTCAGTGTCAAGTCATTCATAACGAAGTTACTCCTTTTCTCCTGTCAGATAGAAAGCAAGCAGTTCAGATTTTTTCCCACTTTGCAACAGATTACTGTTTGCGGTCAAAAGCTGAAAAAGTACATGTCGTTACCATTCACACTTGATGTTGACAACGCTCCATATGACCTCCAACTCAAGCTTATCCACCTGCAATGTGACTCATTGCTTGTGGAGCAATTCAAGTCGGTGCTGTTTCCCGGCTTTCCGTCTCTCTCAATGAACAGAGCTTTCCAAAGACCAAGGCTCATGCCCGGAAGATGCTTGTGCTGTTTGGATCAACATACATGTGCGAGCAGACATTTCCTGTGATGAAATTCAATAAATCAAGAACATAGATCTTCGATGAGCACCTTGCAGCAGTGCTCCGCATTGCAACAATGGAGATGATGCCTGACTTCAATTCTCTGGTTAACGCACATCAGAGGCTTCATTCTTCCCATTGAGTGAGTTTCTTTGTTCTTCTTTAACCCAATTTTCAATATACAAGTGTAAGACTGCATTTTGAGCTGTTATGCAATCACTTCTATACACTATTAATCAACAAAAAAAAATCAGGACAAAAATTATTTTTGAAATAAAATTCAAATATTTTATAGTAGATGTTTGTTAGTATATGATTTGTTTCTTCTCTATAATTGTTAAAATGATATCTTCTGAAAGTTTATAACTGCTTAAAGATTTTCTTTTTTTCCCAAAAGTTTACAGCAGTTGTCGAGTAACCAGTTTTACAGTTTTAATGATGGCATAATAATATCAATGGCTAAGAAGTTTTGGGTAAACCTGTGTCACGTTCGTTAGCATGTTAATAAGTGTTATTTTTTAATTAAGTGTGGAAATGACATGAAGGGTATCTTTATATTATAAATGTCATAACAAATTTTAATGGTAGCTGATGTTAACACAATTCATTTTATGTGTGTGGTCCTCAACAGCTCACCAAAACTTGTTAAGTGGCCCTCCAGCCCAAATAATTGCCCACCCCTGGGCTAGTGGGAAGGCCATTAGCAATCCCACTAACTGACTTCCTAGGTTGAGTGGTGGTGTAGGAGTCGATGCCTGTAAATATCTGGCCTGAATGGAAGGCCGCAGGCTTTGCTATTTATGTGGTGCATCTCACAAGGGTGTAGATTTGAGAAAAGCTTATTTCAATCAGCCAATACATATTTAGTTCATGTCACTTGAGTTGACTTTAAAAAAAAATCTATTTTAATCTTTAATCTTTATCTCTGTACTTTCTGCTACATCAGGAATTGATACAACTTCATTTTGTATGCTTTCACTGAGCATCTGTTGCACCAACTGGTAGTCTTATGACCTAAGGAGGCAACTATAAGAGTGAAGAAGTTACATTTAGCTTGTAGCTTCTTCCGGTTACCATGTGCTGTCAATCCTCTCCATTCACATTATTGACTCCTTTTATTAAAAATTTAGATCATGCTTCCACTTAATCTTTTCTCCAGTCTACAAACCCTCAGTTTACTGTTAATGGCGATTGTGCCAGGTACCTGCAAATAGCGACACTATTCCCTGGCCCTAACTGTTAGAAATTAAAGTTATTAATTCCAAACTTTTAGTCGGCTGGAGAGCATTCACTGTAATTTCTCGAATTAGTTTGGGTCCTCCGTAAAGAGTGAAAGCCCACTTATAAACCTCAAAAGCTGAAGAGAGGAAGTTATATGTGGACAGACTCCCAGATTAAATATAATTTCACATCCAGAATGCCATGGACTCCATGCAGGCCATTATGTACATGTATGTACAGGGTGTGCTGTAAAACAACAACACCAACAATAACTTGCATTTATATAGCTCCTTTCACGTAGTAAAATGTCCCAAGGCGCTTCACAGGAGTGTTACCAGACAAGATATGACACTGAGCCAAGGAAGATGACATTAGGACAGGTGAACAAAAGCTTGGTCCAAAAGGTAAGTTTGAAGGAACGTCTTAAAAGGATATAATTCTAGAGCTTACGGCCCAGACAGAATTGTCTGAATACGAAACACTAAACTTTAGAGAAATTTGTTGTACCTAACTTTCAGGGAATGCCACTTATTCAGCAGTTCACCTGGTCAAAATTGGGAGCACATCCTACTTTACCGCAGAACTAAAAATTTACCATTTCCCCCTTCTAGGAAAATAGGTACAGGAGTAGGCCATTTAGCCCCTCGAGCCTATTCTGCCATTCATAAGAACATAAGAAATAGGAGCAGGAGTAGGCCATTTGGCCCTTCAAGCCTGCTCCGCCATTCAATAAGATCATGGCTGATCTTCTACCTCAACTCCACTTTCCTGCACTATCCCCATATCCCTTGATTCCTTAATATTCAAAAATCTATCGATCTCTGTCTTGAATATACTCAATGACTGAGCCTCCACAGCCCTCTGGGGTAGAGAATTCCAAAGATTCACCACCCTCTGAGTGAAGAAATTTCTCCTCATCTCAGTCCTAAATGGCCGACCCCTTATTCTGAGACTGTGACCCCTGGTTCTAGACTCCCCAGCCAGGGGAAACATCCTCCCTGCATCTACCCTGTCAAGCCCTGTAAGAATTTTGTATGTTTCAATGAGATCACCTCTCATTCTTCTAAACTCCAGAGAATATAGGCCTAATCTACTCAATCTCTCCTCATAGGACAATCCCCCCATCCCAGGCACCAGCCTGGTGAACCTTCGTCGCACTCCCTCTATGGCAAGTATATCCTTTTTACTTTTTTAGTGCTGAGTTCACCTCTGATTCCGAGTATTAATACTCCTTCCTTGCATGTCATGGGCCAAAAGAGGCAAGGATTGCTCTGCTTATTCCACTTGTCTCCTGAGTCTGTCAGCCGTGGCTCAGTGGGTAGCACTCTCGCATCTAAGTCAGAAGGTTGTGGGTTCAAGTCCCACTTCAGAGACTTGGGCACTAAATCTCGGCTGACACTCTAGTGCAGTACTGAGGGAGTGCTGCACAGTCAGAGGGCGCCGTCTTTTAGTTGAGCCATTATACCAAGGCCTCGTCTGCCCTCTCAGGTGGACGTAAAGAATTGCATGGCACTATTTCGAAAAAGAGCAGAGGAGTTCTCCCCGGTGTCCCATCCAATATTTATTCGTCAACCAACATCACTTAAAAAAAACCCCAGATTATCTGGTCATTATCACATTGCTGTTTGAGGGAGCTTGCTGTGCACAAATTGGCTGCTGCATTTTCTACATTATAACTTCAAAAGTACTTTATTGGCTGTAAAGTGCTCTGGGACTTCCTGTGGTCATGGAAGTCACTTGAGTGTCAGTCTAGGTTTTGTGCTCAATCCTCTGGAGTAGGACTATGAACCTAC
This sequence comes from Squalus acanthias, assembly GCA_030390025.1. Classification (NCBI taxonomy): domain Eukaryota; kingdom Metazoa; phylum Chordata; class Chondrichthyes; order Squaliformes; family Squalidae; genus Squalus; species Squalus acanthias. The sequence continues at coordinate 100,053,139 of CM059427.1, read as the reverse complement.
AACTTCCTGAATCAGGGGCGAGAGTGCTACCAACTGAGCCACGGCTGTTAACACCAGCAAAGCAATGGGGATTTGGTTAAGACGTATCCAAACTAACCTAATACATTGTGAATTCCAGACCTGCTTTCATGCATTCAGAACAGACTAGAGAAAAAATTATTCTCATTTTGGAATTTGTCTGTGGCCACTTTGATTATCCCAAGAGACACTGTAAGTTGTCAAGTGAACTGCTTGAAATAATTTTCAGGACGATTCATGCCCTCTTTGTGATTATTAGTGGGAAGTCCATTTCAAATGATGCTACAGCACTTAATTGTGGTCTGTTTAAGCACTTTACATTTGATTGGATTAGGCTGTATTGTGAACTGCCAGTGCAATTTAGCTGTAGGGGGTGTTACTACTGACTAAAAGCAAAGCTATCACAACTTCAGAAAATAACCCAAGGTACATCATCACAAAACAAATCCTGGCACGATGAGGGTGGATTAAAGAAGTGAGCTTGTTTTACCAAACACTAGCAAGCTCCAATTAGCACATGAGTCATTGTAAGGAGGGCTGCATATAGTGACACCACTATTACCGGCCAGAATGGAGATGATTGGGTAATTCCCCCATTAGTCACGCCTGCAGACCACACTGCTGGAAGTGTCTGGGATTGATTTTATGCACATAATTTGTATTATGTGACTATCCTTCACTCACTGCAATTCAGTCATTAATATTTTAGGCGCCAAAAGCCAGGCTGGGATATGAATAACAAACGGTGCTGAGTGCTGGACTTTAATTTTTGGAGTAAAGAGAAATAATCCTGCTGTACTTGGGCAACTCTGTTTGCTGTAGTTTTGGAAGGATGTCAAGGTCTTAGACAGGGCGCAGAGGAGATTTACTAGAATTGTACCAGGGATGCGGACTTCAGTTACGTGGAAAGACTAGAGAAGCTGGGGTTGTTCTCCTTAGAACAGAAAAGGTTGCAGGGAGATTTAATAGAGGTGTTCAAAATCATGAAGGGTTTTGATAGAGTAAGGAGAAACTGATTCCACTGGCAGAAAGGTGAGTAACCAGAGGACCCAGATTTAAGATAATTGGCAAAAGAACCAGAAGCGAGAGGAGGAGAATTTTTTTTACGAGTTGTTGTGCTCTGGAATGCACTGCCTGAAAGGGTGGTGGAAGCAGATTCAATAGTAACTTTCAAAAGGGAATTGGACGAATACTTGAAAAGGAAAAATTTGCAGGGCACTGGGGAAAGAGCAGGGGGATTGGGACTAATTGGATAGCTCTTTCAAAGAGCCGGCAGAGACAGGATGGGCCGAATGGCCTCCTTCTGTGCTGCATGATTCTATGTAATTTCAGTCAGAGTTCGGAGACTCAAGTTCCGCCCCCGACTCCAACCCTTTGGCTGACACAGTGGTCTCAATATTCACTCTTGATTTTTTTTAAAGATTTGTTGTATTGTAAACTGTATATTGTAATGAAGCAAATGACATGTATACACTTTCGGTTATCCATAACAACCGTTTGGCCATTTTTACAGTACTGTAATTGCAATCCAGTTTACATTCTATTAGCTTCTTGCCAAACTTGATATAACAGTTAAAACTGATGAAAGAATAGAACAGTTAAGTGAATAAAATTACTTGGCAAGATCATTGATCATTTAACAGTTTTGCTCTGTAGTTTTACAAATAAATGAAATGGGAAGGTTTGCAGTACACACTTTAGTGGTCCAGAGGAAAGTGCTACCAACCCTTCAGGATTGTCTTGGAGTCTCCAGGAATTAAAGATTAATCTCCCAAACACAAGTGAGCAACTCCGGGTGAAAAAAATCGGAGGGGCATTAAAAGAAATTGTGGTTTTTTTCATTTCTTTGAGCATTTTTGGTAATTAGTTATAAAAGTATTGGAGATGGGCTATTTGACTGGGCTGGGGAGTTGAAAGTCACATGATGAAACCTCCAGGAATATGTCCTGCCAGAGTTGGCAGCCCTACCTAGAGGTTGCCTGGCTGCCTTTTCATCCATCCATCTGGGACCCTGGCTGCCAACGCAGGCAGTATGTTCAGTGATGATTAGGATATGGGGTTGAACAAATAGGGCCCTAGCCACCGTGATAATGGGATGGACAGATTTGAAAGGGAGGGGAGACAGTACCAGAGGAAAGGGAACTGTTAACAATATCAGCTAGCATGTGGAGCCAGTAAGGGATGTTGGGTGGTCAGCAGTTTAGTGGGAATAGGGTCGAGAGAGCAAGATGTGAGATAGGAGAGAAACTAGAGAAAGATGCGAGTTTAGGGCAAGGGGGGAACCTTAGGGGTAGTTTGGCCCAGTGGGCTAGTGAAAAGGATGGAATAGCTGTTGATATAGGGCGTGTTCAGTAATACAGCTAGAACGCAGAGCTGGGCCCTAATTTATATTCAATGGTAAGAACTCCTTAACATTTACAACTAAAGATTTTATTGTGTCCCTCAAATTGATATTCATTTGAAACGCGATGAACTGCCTTTAGTGTCCTTTCTGTAGGGCTATGGACAGGTTGTTATAGGCGGCTAAAACACAGTCTTATCTTGGATCCCCATTTTAGCACAGATGTACATTAAACACAAAAACATAGGGGCTCTAATGCTCATAGCGTCATAAAGGAAATCATTGAAGCTCTTCCTCCTCCCACCCTCCTCCCATGCAATTTAAAGAACCCTGATACTTCTAGTGTGTTAATACCCTCTTCCTCGACCTTGATGTAGTTTAAAGACATAATAAGATTTGATTCTTCTGGATTGCGTGCCTCATCTGTTTCTTCTTTACAATATCAAATAGTTTGATGTTCCTTACACTGAAGTAAGGGAAATCCGACACTTCCAACATGACAGTTGATACATGCACCTGCACTATATCTGCATTCAGCACAGTATCAGTAGTTAAGATCTGGGCGATTAAAAGCAGAGGTGCATTACTAAGTGTCCTGTCTCACTCCCTCTCTGTCCAGCTCCCTGGGAGAGTGTGGGCCTCTGTGTGGAGGAGAAGGATTCATATTTTTAATCGACTTTTATGCAAACCACGACAGAAGCAGTTAAGCCCATGATGGTACTTAGACCGAGGCCTTTCATCTCGAGCTAAAATCCACGTGAAAATTACAGGAGAAAGGAAAAACTGCTTCATGCTAAAATCACAAAGCAATGACCTGAGCTTTTGATCTGGGCATTTGCAAAATACACGGCTTCAAAGATTTTGCTGTCACTTAGCATTTGGTACAGCTCCCAGTACACATGGCATCAAATAAATAGTTCAAAACAGATGTTTTCACTTGAATTTTCCCTTCTCATGTTCCCTTTGTACCATAAATTCTGATGTATAAATTGTACCTTAATTTGAAGGGCTACTGTTTCAGTTGAAACTTTCATTCTTTACGCCCTCCAAGAATTGAAACAAGTTGCAATTTATAATTTTGACTTTATACTAATTCTTTATATTTGAATTGTGCCCATTTTGAGGGCACTGGGTGGCACAGTGCACTACAACTGACCCTCCAGGGGTCAACTTCCAATCCAACCTTAACAACATGAACACCTCCCCTTCTGACCATGGGCAAAATATGAGCAACTTTAGGAGGAGATTTACCAGAATGGTAACAGAGATGAGGGACGTTAGTTATGTGGAGAGCCTAGAGAAGCTGGGTTTGTTCGCCTTGGAGCAGAGAAGGTTAAGAGGAGATTTAACAGAGGTGTTCAAAATTACAAGGGGGGTTTAATGGAGCACATAGGGAGAAATTGTTTCCACTGGCAGGAGGGTCAGTAACCAAAGAACAGAAGTTTAAAATAATTAGCAAAAAATCAAGGATGACTAGGAAAAAATTTCCGCAGTGAATTGTTATGATCTGGAATGCACTGCCTGAAAGGGTGGTGGAAGCAGATTCAACAATAACTTTCAAAAGGGAATTGGATATATACTTGAAAAGGAAAAAAATTGCAGGGCTATGTCCGCAGTAGTTACAGTTTGTGAAGAACCATGGGTCATGCCTGCATGTGGATTAAGTTAAATACAGGCTCCATGTTCTTGTACTCTGAGAGACTCTCCTGGTCATGGATTTGTAACTTGTTGCTCAGCACACAGGAGTGACTCATAGTACTACGCACTCAGACATAAAGATCTGTCATGTAGACTGAGCTGCGCTCCCTTACTGACCTCTCCTAATTGATATGGAACGAGGTGGGTAGCAGGGATACTTTACATGTAACTCATAAATTGGATGGCCTTACGAAGCAAGGGTTAATAGCTAATTGCATCACCTGCACAGGTTTCTCTCCCCGCACTCCTCCCCCAGCCCGGGGCCATGACAGGGGTTGAAGAGCAGGAAATTGGAAGTGTTGGAAGTGGAAACCAGCAGAGCCTCAACAAGATGGATGGTTCAAGAGTTCAAAGAGTAAACATGAAAATTGGGCTTCACAGCCCCCCCCCCCCACCCCCCTGGCCAGTCACAGTGAAGGTAATACTTTTTAGCAGTACTGTTTGACAGATGAGTAGGTCAATTTGGAGAATGTCTGCCTTTATTAGTTGCTTGCGTTATTAAAATTATTCAGGTGAAGTGTTGATTGAAGTGTTGCCATTAACACAATGCCACACACTATGGGAATTAAAAGTAGCTGGATAAAGAACAAAAGTAATAGTACAAAGAAAGACTTGCATTTGTATAGCACCTTTCACGACCACCGGACATCCCAAAGCACTTTAAAGCCAATGAAGTACTGTCACTGTTGTAATGTAGGAAATGTGGCAGCCAATTTGCGCACAGCAAGTTCCCACAAACAGCAATGTAATAATGACCAGATAATCTGTTTTAGTGATGTTGATTGAGGGATAAATATTGGCCAGGACACCGGGGATAACTCTCCTGCTCTTCTTCGAAATAGTGCCATGGGATCTTTTACGTCCACCTGAGAGAGCAGACAGGGCCTCGGTTTAATGTCTCATCCAAAAGATGGCACCTCCGACAGTGCAGCGCTCCCTCAGCACTGCACTGGGAGTGTCAGCCTAGATTTTTGCGCTCAAGTCCCTGGAGTGGGACTTGAACCCACATCCTACTGACTCGGAGGCGAGGGTGCTACCAACTGAGCCATGGCTGACACATACAAGCTGAATATCTAGCTTGATACTAGGGAGGAGCGGGAGAATGATCCTCTTTGGGGAAGGGAGAGGGATTTGGGATCTCTTTGGGGTCGAGGTGGTTCAAGATGGCATGCCCTAGGAGACTTGGCAATCTGATACCTGAACCAGGCAGGTGTGCAGTACTCCAGGTGATGACTGACCAGCCAGGCTCACTAAAGATACCTGGAGGAGTAGAGCTGTCACTGAGGGATGGGATTCCTCTAATTCTGGCCTCTTACGCATCCCCAATTTCCTTAGCCCTGCCATTGGCAGCTATGCCTTGCGCTGCCTAGGCCCTAAGCTCTGGAACTCCCTCCCTAAACCTCTCCACCTCTCTACCTCTCTCCTCTCCTTTAAGATGCTCCTTAAAACCTACCTCTTTGACCAAACTTTTGGTCACTTGTCCTAATATCTCTTCATGTGGCTCGGTGTCAAATGTTTGTGTGATTACACTCCTGTGAAGCGCCTTGGGATTTTTTACTACCTTAAAGGTGCTATATAAATGCAAGTTGTTGTTGTTGGCTGCAAGTAACCCTGCAAGCCAATGCCCTAAATGGGTAGGGTGGTCCTGTTACTGAAGCTTGCCAGTGCTCTATTTGGTAAACTGCGTGGGTTTAGAAAGTTAAACTCAACAGTACCTGGCACAAATTTGCTTAGTTCCTTAGTCTTGGATCTGTCAACCTGCTCCTATCATTTCCAACATTACAACAGTGACCACACTTCAAAAGTACTTAATTGGCTGTAAAGCGCTTTCGGACGTCCTGAGGTCATGAAGGCGCTGTATAAATGCAAGCCTTTTTTCTTTCTGTCCTCTCTGGATTTAGGCAAGTGGCATGTGTTCCTATGAGGAGAGAGAATGCATTCTGTATTAGGCAAACACAGATTTTATAAGTGTAGATTTCTCAACAGTTATTTCGGAGAGTCTTAAAACACGGTGATGGGTTTCTATGTGTGTCAGACAGCTGCTTAACCAAATCAAACATTGCAACTAAAAAGTTATGCTTCATTGTTGCTCAAATCTCAGGCTGTTGTTATGATCCAGACCTAGATAGGATTTGCAGGAAGCATTTATGGATCTAAAATATTATAGAACTGGAAAAAGCCAATCAGCCGGCGAAAAGACTAAGTATGCTTTGCACTGTTTTGGATTCTTGCGTTGTTTACTCTCCCCGAGGAAGGTGAATTGCGACAGGTAAGACTTCCAAGAAGAAAAAGCTCGGTGAAACTTCTCCCTAACCCCTGAAGGTAATAGGTGCCAAAATCCAAAAATGTCCATCAAGCCTGCCGCACACCTATGATGGCTGGAACATCATTATTGACATCCTCCCCCCCCCGCCCGCCTCCCCACACACACAACAACTCTGCAGCCATGTAATCTCCTGGGAGAGGCCAAAAAAAGGGCAAGAAATAAATCTGGACATTTTTTGTCAGGATATGAGGTCTAATTATATTGTACATGGTCAAGGCACTAACAGGTCTCTGGAAAACAGATCACGCATCAACACCTGCTTATCAGCATTCTACGCACTAGTTAGGAATACACAGGACGGCTCTGAAGCACTTTTGGGGGAGAGTAGTCAGCACAACAGAAATAATCTCCCAATAATCTCTCTTGATTCTTCAGTTTGTCACAGCCTCCTTGCACAGCTTTATTTCCTCCTTATTCAGAGTGGTCTTTTTCCCCAGCAACAACCCCCCCCCCCCCCCCAAAGCCTTTAATACACACGCACCAAATGTGCTGCTTCCTTGAGGACCAGCTGCTTCTCCCTTCCCCTTCATTCATCTGCTACAATAGGGCATTTCTGGTTTAAATACAGAAATCATTTTTAAGACTGTAAAAGGAGGAGCTGTATATCTGCGAGTGCCTGCAATAGAGGGAATTATACATACTGGAGCAAAGAGATAAAACGATCATGCAATTTTGTGCCGTTGAATAGAGGGTGTTTGTTCACCCCCGGCTAGAACACATTCCAGCAGGATAATGACCCAGAACCTAAGTTGTTTCTTGTAAGAGATTCCTAAATAAGCAGAAGATTAGTGCTTTTTGAAGAGCACAACTAGTCTCTTGGATTTAAACCCAATACGTCGGTTCTGGTATATCTGAAAGGCTCTGGGAATGAGCTCCCAAGTTCTTAGATTTAAAACCAATGTAGAAAGGTAGTGACACTATCTAAAAGACCCCAATCCCTGAATTTAAAGAAAATTTACTTTGTGAACCATTTTTGGCAAGGCAAGTGGAATGAGGAGATGAGCGTCTCTTTCATCATCGTGACATTATGTGAAAGTGTTTGGCCTTGATTTGCATCATGTTTACAAACAAAACAATCTTGGAGATGATGCTCATTGAGAGGTTATAACTATCAGGGAAGACTGAACAGGTTGGGACTCCTCTCTCTAGAGAAAAGGCTGAAGAGGACCCTGATAGAGGTTTTTTAAATTATGAAAGGATTTGATACGGTAGACGTAGAGAAGATTATTTCCACTTGTAGGGGAGTCCAAAACTGGGGGCCATAAATATAAGATAGTTACTAATAAATCTAATACTAAGGAGAAACTTCTTTACCCAGAGAGTGCTGAGAACTTGCTACCACAAGGAGTAGTTAAGGTGAGTAGTATAGATGCATTTATAAGGGGAAGCTAGATGAGGGAGAAAGGAATAGAGGGATGTGATGATAGGGTGAGATGAAGTAAAGTGGGAGGAGGCTCGTGTGGAGCATAAACATCGACATAAACCAGTGGGGCCAAATGGCCTGTTTCTGTGCTGTAATTTCTGTGTAAACCCAATGTAATGTCTGTGGCATCACTTGAAGACTATGCAGATGGGCACCCAAGCTCTGGATATAAACCCAATGGAGTGACTCTCACTACCTGGCTACATTAATGGGCAACCCTTCTCTTGATTGAACATAAGAAAATTAGAAATAGGAGCAGGAGTAGGCCATTTGGCCCCTCGAGCCTGCTCCACCATTCAATAAGATCATGACTGATCTTCTACCTCAATTCCACTTTCCTGCACTATTCCTATATCCCTTGATTCCCTTAATATCCAAAAATCTATCGATCTCTGTCTTGAATATACTCAACGACTGAGCCTCCACAGCCCTCTGGGGTAGAGAATTCCAAAGATTCACCACCCTCGAAGAACTATAGAGCAGTTAAGGTCCTAACGGACTGCACGAATTATGCTATTTTCTGGAAATTACTTTTTAATTAAGAAACATTCACTTATGGTCAGTTCAGAGTGACAGTGATGAAGAAAATTGAGTATAATGAAGAAGAGAGAACTCAATCGAAAGTTTTCACTGTAGAAATTCATCCCAATTATATGGAATTTATTTTTTCTTAAGTGGTCATAAATTGATAGATTTTAGATAGCTAGTTCCCACTTTGCAATAGCACAACTATAAACTGTGCTAGGCAGCCGCAATAACATAAATGGAAATGTACAGAATACAGAGGGAGTCGGGATCTATAGATCACAGAAAGCAGGATTCAAAGTGAGCTAAGAATCTGTAGAATTCAGATTGTGCCTAACATCCACTGGTTACACAAATAAGGTGCATTTCTGAATACACAGTGCCTACAGGCTAGTCTGACTAAGAGTAACTCTTCTTCTTTCCCCTCTCTGGATGAGTTCACTCCAACAACAACTTGTTTCTATATAGAGCCTTTAATGTAGTAAAACGTCCCCGGGCTTTTCATAGGAGCGTTATCAAACAAAATTTGACACTAAGCCACGTGAGATATTAGGACAGCTAACCAAAAGCTTGGTCAAAGAGGTAGGTTTAGGGAGTGAATTCTGGAGCTTAAGGCCTGGGCAGCTGAAGACACAGTCGCCAATGGTGGAGCGATGAAAATCGGGGATGCTTAAGAGGCCAGAATCGGAGGAGCGCAGAGATCTTGGAGGTTTGTAGAGCTGGAGGAGGTTACAGAGACAGTGGAGGAATTTTTTAATTGAGGCGTTGCTGGCCCAGGAGCCAATGTAGGTCAGCGAGCACAGGGGTGATGGGTGAACGTGCCATGATGCGAGTTAGGATATGGGCAGTAGAGTTTTGGATGAGCTCAAGTTTACGGAAGGTTCAAGGTGGAAGGCCAGCCAGGAGACCATGGGAATACTCGAGTGTAGAGGTAACAAAGGCAGCAGATGAGCTGAGGCAGGGGCAGAGACGGGCGATGCTACAGGCGTGGTCTTGGTAATGGAGGGGATATGGGGACAGAAACTCAGCTCAGAGTCAAATAGGACGCAACAGTTGCGAACGGTATAATTGCTATAATTGGTACTTGCCAACTATGCTAGAAAATCTCAATCAACATGCACGATAAGAAAAAGAAATACTTGCATTTATATAGAGCCTTTCATAACATCAGTACGTCCCAAAGCGCTTTATAGCCAATTAAGTACGTTTGAAGTGTAGTCAGGGTTGTAATGTTAAAGAAAGAAAGACTTGCATTTATACAGCACCTTTCATGACCACCAGATGTCTCAAAGCACTTTACAGCCAATGAAGTAGAGTCACTGTTGTAATATGAGAAACGCGGCAGCCAATTTGCGCACAAACAGCAATGTGATGATAACCAGATAATCTGTTTTTGTTATGTTGATTGAGGGATAAATATTGGCCAGGACACCGGGGATAACTCCCCTGCTATTCTTCGAAATAGTGCCATGGGATCTTTTACATCCACCCGAGAGAGCAGACTCGGTTTAAAGTCTCATCCGAAAGACAGCACCTCCGACAATGCAGCACTCCCTCAGCACTGCACTGGAGTGGAGTGTCAGCCTAGATTATATGCTCAAGTTCCTGGAGTGGGACGTCAACTCACAACTTTCTGACCCAGAGGCGAGTGTGCTACCAACTGAGCCACAGCTGACACTGACACTGTTGTAGTCGGTGCTGTAATGCCCTAGTCGGTGCCGTAATGCCATAGTCGGTGCTGTAATGCCGTAGTCGGTGCTGTAATGCCGTAGTCGGTGCTGTAATGCCGTAGTCGGTGCTGTAATGCCGTAGTCGGTGCTGTAATGCCGTAGTCGGTGCTGTAATGCCGTAGTCGGTGCTGTAATGCCGTAGTCGGTGCTGTAATGCCGTAGTCGGTGCTGTAATGCCGTAGTCGGTGTTTTAATGCCGTAGTCGGTGTTTTAATGCCGTAGTCGGTGTTTTAATGCCGTAGTCGGTGCTGTAATGCCGTAGTCGGTGCTGTAATGCCGTAGTCGGTGCTGTAATGCCGTAGTCGGTGCTGTAATGCCGTAGTCGGCGTTGTAATGCCATAGTCGGTGCCGTAGTCGGTGTTGTAATGCCGTAGTCGGTGCTGTATTGCCGTAGTCGGTGCTGTAGTCGGTGTTGTAATGCTGTAGTCGGTGCCGTAGTCGGTGTTGTAATGCCGTAGTCGGTGTTGTAATGCTGTAGTCGGTGTTGTAATACCGTAGTCGGTGCTGTAGTTGGTGCTGTATTGCCGTAGTCGGTGTTGTAATGCTTTAACACGTTGAACCTTGCACAGATTTTGTCCAAATAGTGTTTTTTTGCCTTTTAACAAATGTGACTAATTGAAACTTCATTTGTTCCTGTTCCATTTAAAAAAAACTTGTGTTTTACATAGTTGACACAGACCTGTTGCTGTGTGGTTCATATTTTCTCGTGTGGTTCATCACACGTGGTAAAAAAGAAACCAGCCTTTTTTAACTCTCCCTGCATTAATTCATGTTAAATTTGTGTGCAAAGGATTTTAGGGGTTGTACTCAAATATTCTTATACAAACACTGCATGGATCTTTTACTTTGTGTGGTTCATGATTTTAATCCTCATAAATTTATGGCTTGTCCCATTTAGTCAACTGATGTTCTGTCCAAATCAGTGGGATGCTGGTCCAACCTACTGACTAAATCGAAGTTAATGCCACTAAAATCAACACTGCTGAGCACCACCAATATTTAACTTGATGCTGAGTAGTATGGAATGTGATGCAGACATAACACAGCTGAGACGGACATGGCTCCAACAGCCAATCCTAGTAAACCTTCAGGTGGGACCAGGCTCCTTTTCATTATTCTGTTCTTGAGCTTCATTAAACGCTCAATGAAGTTGAGTAAGAATTCAAAATAGGTACAAGCACCTATCCTGTGAATCTATATTGATGGAAAAAAATTGGACTGAAGTATAGATAAAGAAAGGACTTGCATTTCTAAAGCGCCTTTCACGACATCTCAAAGCGCTTTACAGCCAATGAAGTACTTTTGAAGTGTAGTCACTGTTGTAATGTGGGAAACACAGCAGCCAATTTGAGCACAGCAAGCTCCCACAAACAGCAATGTGATAATGACCAGATCATCAGTTTGTCATGTTGGTTGAGGGATAAATATTGTCCAGGACACCGGGAGACCTCCCCTGCTCTTCTTTGAATAGGACCATGGGATCTTTTATGCCCACCTGAGAGAGCATAGGTGGCCTCGGTTTAATGTCTCATCCAAAGGACGACACCTCCAGCAGCACAGCACTCCCTCAGTACTGGCACTGGAGTGTCAGTCTGGATTTTGTTCTCAAGTCTCTGGAGTGGGACTTGAACCCACAACCTTCTGACTCAGTGGTGAGAGGGCTGGCACTGAGGCATGGCTGATGTTGATTTGAATCATCAATGTAATAACTGTGTAACCAGTATAAATCACATTCCTTAAGAAATATAACACCAGACACAAACTTGTCCTATAATTTAGTTTATTGCAGAAACTAGATTTCAGGGCTGCTCTAGACTTGTGTGGAAATATTTTACTTGAAATAAAAAGTTACTTCGAAAATAATTTTGCAGTTCCAGCTAATTATGTGCAAGATTCTTGCATTAATTTACAAATAATAATAGGTATTCATTGCCTTTGATAAGATGGATTAAAAGATTTAAATGATATTGTAGCAACAGCTGAAAGTCATTCCTGTTTCTTTTCTCCATTTGAACAGTTGTTCAGTTCAGATTTTGTTTTAACTGTTTTCCCCTCAACATCTGTCGTGTATCAAAGATAAACCCCTGGCTTCTATTCTCTACTGCTAACCGTCTTCTTAAACCCCTCTCCCCTGTCTTCTCCACCCTCACCTCCAACAACAAGTGTGAGGGGCTCTTGGACTTCTTTGGTCTCTAAGATTGAGACCATCAATCAGCTGCCTCTGTCACTTCCCTTCCTTCCACTGGGCCAAACTTCCTCCAAGGTTCCCCCCGTCCTAGCCCTGAACTCACATCTTTCTCTAGTTTCTCTCCGATCTCCCCTCTTGACCTCTCCACACCCATCTTGCCCATGAGACCCACTTCCTGCTCCCTCGACCCTATTTCCAGTAAACTGCTGACCACTCAACTTCCTTTTCTGGCTCCCATGTTAGCTGACATTGTTAACGGATCGATCTCCTCAGGTACTGTCCCCCTCTCCTTCAAATCTGCTGTCATCACCCCTCTCCTCAAAAAACCAACCCTTGACTCCTCCTTCCTTGCAAACTACCGCCCCATCTCCAACCTCCCTTTCCTCTCCAAAGTCCTTGAACGAATTGTCTCCTCCCAAATCCATGCCCATCATTCCCGCAACTCCATGTTTGAATCTCTCCAATCCTGTTTCCGCCCCGCCACAGTACCGAAATGGCTCTCATCAAAGTCACAAATGACATCCTTTGTGACTGTGACAAAGGTAAACTATCCCTCCTCATCCTTCTCGACCTGTCTACAGCCTTTGACACGGTTGACCACTCCATCTTCCTCCAACGCCTCTCCACCATCGTCCAGCTGGGTGGGACTGCACTCACCCGGTTCCATTCTTATTTATCTAATCGTAGCCAGAAAATCACCTGCAACGTCTTCTCTTCCCACTCCTGCATCATTACCTCCGGTGTCCCCCAAGGATCTATCCTTGGCCCCCTCCTATTTCTCATCTATATGCTGCCCCTTAGCGACATCATCTGAAAACACAGCGTCAGTTTCCACATGTACGCTGATGACACCCAGCTCTACCTCACTACCACTTCTCTCGACCCCTCCACAGTCTCTAAATTGACACACTGCTTGTCCAGTTCTGGATGAGCAGAAATTTTCTCCAATCGAATACTGGGAAGACCAAAGCCATTGTTCTCGGGCCCCACCACCAACTCCGTTCCCTAGCCACTGACTCCATTCCTCTCCCTAACATCTGTCTGAGGCTGAACCACACTGTTCGCAACCTTGGTGTCATATTTGACCCCGAAATGTGCTTCTGACCACATATCCATGGCATAACTAAGACTGCCTATTTCCCCCTCCGTAACATCGCCCGTCTCCACCCTTGCCTCAGCTCATTCGCTGCTGAAACCCTCATCCATGCCTTTGTTACCTCTAGACTTGACTATTCCAACGCACTCCTGGCTGGCCTCCCACATTCTACCTTCCGTAAACTTGAAGTCATCCAAAACTTGGCTGCCCGTGTCCTAACTCGCACCAAGTCCCGTTCGCCCATCACCCCTGTGCTCGCTGACCTACATTGGCTCCTGGTTAAGCAACGCCTCAATTTCAAAATTCTCATCCATGTTTTCAAATCCCTCCCTGGCCTCGCCCCTCCCTATCTCTGTAATCTCCTTCAGCCCCACAACCTCCCGAGATAGCTGCACTCTCCTAATTCTGCCCTCTTGAGCATTCCTGATTATAATCGCTCCACCATCGGTGGCCGTGCCTTCAGCTGCCTAGGCCCTAAGCCCTGGAACTCCTTCCCTAAACCTCTCCACCTCTCTACCTCTCTTTCCTCCTTTAACTCGCTCCTTAAAAACCTACCTCTTTGACCATCTGCCCTAATTTCTCCTTATGTGGCTTGGTGTCAATTTTTGTCTGATAACACTCCTGTGAAGCACCTTGGGACGTTCTACTGTGTTAAAGGTGCCATATAAATACAAGCTGTTGTTGTTGTATGGGTTAACAGCTAATTGTTCCTCCTACATTATTGTTATAGTCTGTTAGTTAGACCTGGAAGGACCCATTCTGGGAATGTGTCCATTCTTGTGTACATGCATGACCGTATGTGTCCAAGTGTATATAGAAAGACTTGCAATTATACAGCGACTTTCACGACCTCAGGATGTGCCAAAGCTCTTGACAACCATTGAAGTACTTTTGAAGTGTAGCCACTGTTGTAATGTAGCAAGCGTGGCAGCCAATTTGCGTACAGCAAGGTCTCACAAACAGCAATGTGATAATGACCAGATAATCTGTTTTTGGTGATGTTTGTTGAGGGATAAATATTGGCCACAAAATAGTGCTATGGGATCTTTGCATCAACCTGAGAGGGCAAACAGGGCATCGGTTTAATGTCTCATCCGAAAGATGGCACCTCCAACAATGCAGCACTTCCTCAGTACTGACACTGGAGTGCCAGACTCTGCGCTCAAGTCTCTGGAGTGGGGCTTGAACCCTCAATCTTCTGACTCAGAGGCAAGAGTGCTACCACTGAGCTAAGGTCCTTACCTGGTCTGGCCTATATGTGACTCCAGACCCACAGCAATCTGGTTGACTCTTAACTGCCCTCTGAAATGGCCTAGCAAACCACTCACAAATAACAACAGAAAATGCTGGAAAAACTCGGCAGGCCAGGCAGCATCCATGGAGAGAGAAACAGAGTTAACGTTTCAGGTCGAAGACCTTTCGTCAGAACTGGAAAAAAGCAGGAAATGAAATAGATTTTAAAGCAAGTTTAGGGCTGGGAAAAGGGGGAGGGGATGAAAGAACAAAAGGGAAGGTCAGTGATAGGATAGAAAGCAGGAGAGATTAAGAGACATTAAGAGATATTCAAGGCAAGAGGAGGTGGAAATGGGACAGGTTGAGGAACAAAGGATGGCTCTAGATGAAGTGTGAATTGCGCTGGCAGAATGAAGGACAGCCGCCAGCTTCTGGGAGGGAAGAAAAAAAGGCCAAACAAAAGTGTGGATAAAAAAATAAAATAAAAATATATATATATGTGATGGGGCCGGGGTTATGATCTGAAATTGTTGAACTCTATGTTGAGTCCAGAGGGCTGTAGCATGCCTAATCGAAAGACGAGGTGCTGTTCCTCGAGCTTAGGCTGAGCTTCCGTGGAACAATGCAAGAGGCCGAGGACGGTGAGGTCTGAGTGGGAATGGAGCGGTGAATTAAAGTGACAGGCCACCGGGAGCTCGGGGTCCCCCTTACGGACTGAACGGAGGTGTTCCGCAAAGCGGTCACCCAATCTGCGTTTGGTCTCCCCAATGTAGAGGAGACCACATCGTGAGCAGCGAATACAGTATACTAAATTGCAGGAAGTACAAGTAAATCGCTGTTTCACCTGGAAGGGGTGTTTGGGGCCCTGGACAGTGGGAAGGGGGGAGGTATAAGGGCATGTGTTGCATCTCCTGCGCTTGCACGGGAAGGTGCCGGGCGAAGGGGAAGGGGTGCTGGGGGTGGTAGAGGAGTGGACTAGGGTGTCGTGGAGGGAGCGTTCCCTGCGGAATGCTGAAGGGGGAGGTGAGGGGAAGATGCGTTTGGTGGTGGGATCACGCTGGAGGTGGCGGAAATGGTGGAGGATGATCCGTTGAAAGTGGAGGCTGGTGGGGTGAAAGGTGAGGACAAGGGGAACTCTATCGTGGTTCTGGGAGGGAGGGGCAGGGGTGAGGGCAGAAGTGCAGGAGATAGAACAGACACGGCCCGTGTCAACCACAGTAGAGGGGAATCCTCGGTTGAGGAAAAAGGAAGACATGTCGGAAGCACTGGTATGGAAGGTGGCATCGTCAGAGCAGATGCGGCGGAGACGGAGAAACTGGGAGAATGGGGTGGGAGGAAGTGTAGTCCAGGTAGCTGTGGGAGTCAGTGGGCTTGTAGTGAATGTTTGTCAATAACCTATCCCCAGAGATGGAGACGGAGAAGTCGAGGAAGGGAAGGGAAGAGTCGGAGATGGACCATGTGAAGGTGAGGGTGTGAAGGAAATAACCATATTCCAAGAAATACATCATCCTAGAAACAGATTTGATAATATTAAAACATGACAAACTGGGGTTAAAAATCTAAAAGCCTCAACGACACAAGCCGTAAAACAGAAATACAGGCTTCCGAGATAAAGATCAGTTGTTAACAAAGTTGTAAAACACCACAAGCTTTGAAATGGGAAATGTTTGTAAATACAAAGACAAGGCCCTATTGAAACAGCAGGCTGGAGGTTCCTCTATGTCTGAACATTGGAACCAACACAATGGAATGACCCAAGTAAAGTGTCAAAATCTAATACGTCGAACAGGTGCACAGAACATTAAAAAAAACCAAGTGCCTTTGAAAAAATGACATCAAGTAAAAGAAATACCTGCCGTAAAATAGTTTTATGTTGAACTTAGAACAAGAAGACATGGTTCTTAATATAACCAATTGAAGTAAATAAGAAATGCAAAGAACACCCTAGATGAAGTGTTTTTGAATTACAAATTGTAAAAAGTACCTACAGAGAGACTTTGTAGATATTACATCAATAGATGACACCAAGCAATTACATTGTTTATGTGTTAAACTTGGAACGCAAGGAGACAGGATTCTGTGTTACAAACAGCAGAGGTGATTTAGAAATTCAATAGAAAGACTTCCTAAGAATGGCATCAAATAGATAAATCGATAATAACCATAAAAATGATAAGTTTTTGAAACACCTAAAGGTAGAGACACAAGTCTGGTTGCAACAGTTGAATTGACAGTAAAGAATAGAAAACAATTCAATGGAGTATCACTAGAGACAATTAGCTTACATCAGCAGAATACTTCAAAGAAAATACCACTAAAGAAAGTATAAAAATAAAAGCTTTTCAGATGAAAAGTCAGAAGTCGCTGGAAGGGCAAGCGTTTCTCAACTTCACAGGCATGCTCTGTAAGTTTACAACTCTGAGTCTCGGGTAATCAAAGTATTTGATTTTGGTGGATATTCTGGATTAAGAAATAAGTAGAAGTGTGGAAATGTAACGAAGTTAAGATTTGAAAATAAGGATCTCTGATAAGAAATGTAAGCTATTTGTATTTTGAACGGTTAAAGTTGCGATTGCCATAACAGCTGTTAACTAAATGTTGGTTCTTTAATAAATCTATATATTTTTAGAATTGTCTCAGAGTATTTCTGTATAAACTCGCGAACTCAATTTCTGTATACTCAAAGGAGTTGCAGAATTCTGGGGGGTATTCCGGACCCTCATAATATCCGGAAGGTTACAGTCTAGTTAAACTTATTAAAAGTGCTATCCGGAAGACGGTAACATCTTCACGTCGTTCCTTTCCTTCAGGGAGAGGTAGTCTGACCTTTAGACCCAATTAAGCGTCTTATAGAATTCGGCTATCTTTAACTTTAGTTGAAGGTGAACGTCTGGGGAATACGCCTAATCTGGGGTAGCCTGGAAAGGGCTAGGACTTGTAATTATCCCTTCAAGGGAAGGGTGGAAATTGGAGGCATAGTGAATGAAATTTTCTAGTTCAAGGCGAGAGCAGGAGACTGCACCAATACAATCATCAATGTACTGGAAAAAAAGGTGAGGGAGGGGACCCGAGTAGGACTGGAACAAAGAGTGTTCCACATATCCCACGAAAAGGCAGGCATAGCTAGGACCCATGCAGGTACCCATAGCAACACCTTTGATTTGGAGGAAATGAGTGGAGTCAAAGGAGAAGTTGTTCAATGTGAGAACAAGTTCAGCCAGGCGGAGGAGGCCGGTGGTGGATGGGGACTGGTTGGGCCTCTGTTCAAGGAAGAAGCGGAGCGCCCTCAGGCCATCCTGGTGGGGGATGGAGGTGTAGAGGAATTGTACATCCATAGTGAAAAGGAGGCGGTTGGGGCCGGGAAACTGGAAACTGTTAAAGTGGCGGAGGGCGTCGGAAGAGTCGTGGATGTAGGTGGAAAGAGACTGGACAAGGGGAGAAAAAATAGAGTCGAGATAGGAAGAGATAAGTTCCGTGGGGCAAGAACAGGCTGAAACGATGGGTCTACCAGGGCAGTCCTGTTTGTGGATCTTGGATAGGAGGTAGAAGCGGGCTGTGTGGGGTTGGGGAACTATGAGGTTGGCGGCCATGGGGGGAAGATCTCCAGAGGAGATGAGGTCAGTGACAGTCTTGGAAACGGTGGCTTGATGTTCGGTACTGGGGTCATGGGCCAGGTGGAGGTAGGAGGAGGTGTCGGAGAGTTGCCGTTCAGCTTCCGCTAGGTAGAGGTTGGTTCGCCAAACAACAACAGTACCACCCTTGTCAGCAGGTTTAATGACAATGTCGGGGTTGGATCTGAGAGAATGGAGTGCTGCAAGCTCAGAGGGAGGTAGGTTGGAGTGAGTGAGGGGAGCAGAGAAATGGAGATGGCCGATGTCACGGCGGCAGTTTGCAATGAAAAGATCTAGAGAGGGTAAGAGGCCAGAGGGAGGGGTCCAGGTAGAATGGGAATTCTGAAAGCGGGACAAAGGGTCAGCCGTGTGGGGGGGAAGACTCCTGGCCAAAGAAGTCACTCAGTTGTAACAAACCGCTACGAAAAACAATAAAAAGAACGAAACCAGACGGACCACCCAGCATCGACCTCGGCACCGGCTACGGACATGACAACGGCACACCCAGCCCAGTCGACCCTGCAAAGTCCTCTTCACCAACATCTGGGGACTTGTACCAAAATTGGGAGAGCTGTCCCACAGACTAGTCAAGCAACAGCCTGACATAGTCATACTCACAGAATCATACCTTCAGCCAATGTCCCAAACTCCTCCATCACCATACCTGGGTATGTCCTATCCAACCGACAGGACAGACCCACCAGGGGTGGCGGCACAGTGGTATACAGTCAGGAAGGAGTGGCCCTGGGATTCCTCAACAAAGACTCCGGACCCCATGAAGTCTCATGGCTTCAGGTCAAGCATGGGCAAGGTAACCTCCTGCTGATTACCACCTACCGCCCTCCCTCAGCTGATGAATCAGTACTCCTCCATGTTGAACACCACTTGGAAGAAGCACTGAGAGTAGCAAGGGCACAGAATGTACTCTGGGTGCGGGACTTCAATGTCCATCACCAAGAGTGGCTCGGTAGCACCAGTACTGACCGAGCTGGCCGAGTCCTGAAGGACATAACTGCCAGTCTGGGCCTGCGACAGGTGGTGAGAGAACCAACACGAGGGAAAAACCTACTTGACCTCATCCTCACCAATCTACCTGTCGCAGATGCATCTGTCCATGACAGTATTGGTAGCAGTGACCACTGCACAGTCATTGTGGAGACGAAGTCCTGTCTTCACACTGAGGACACCCTCCATCGTGTTGTGTGGCACTACCACCGTGCTAAATGGGATAGATTCAGAACAGATCTAGCAGCTCAAAACTGGGCATCCATGAGGCGCTGTGGGCCATCAGCAACAGCAGAATTGTATTCCACCACAATCTGTAACCTCATGGCCCGGCATATCCCTCACTCTACCATTACCATCAAGCCAGGGGACCAACCCTGGTTCAACAAGGAGTGTAGAAGAGCATGCCAGGAGCAGCACCAGGCGTACCTAAAAATGAGGTGCCAACCTGGGGAAGCTGCAACACAGGACTACATGCATGCTAAAAAGCGGAAGCAGCATGCTATAGACAGGGCTAAGCGATCCCACAATCAACAGATCAGATCAAAGCTCTGCAGTCCTGCCACATCCAGTCGTGAATGGTGGTGGACCATTAAACAACTAACGGGAGGAGGAAGCGCCTTGAATATCCCCATCCTCAATGATAGTGGAGCCCAGCACGTGAGTGCAAAAGACAAGGCTGAAGCGTTTGCAACCATCTTCAGCCAGAAGTGCCGAGTGGATGATCCATATCGGCCTACTCCTGAGGTCCCCACCATCACAGAAGCCATTCTTCAGCCAATTCGATTCACTCCACGGGATATCAAGAAACGGCTGAGCGCACTGGATACAGCAAAGGCTATGGGCCCAACAACATCCCGGCTATCGTGATGAAGACTTGTGCTCCAGAACTAGCCGCGCCTCTAGCCAAGCTATTCCAGTACAGCTACAACACTGGCATCTATCCGACAATGTGGAAAACTGACCAGGTATGTCCTGTCCACAAAAAGCAGGACAAATCTAACCTGGACAATTACCGCCCCATCAGTCTACTCTCAATCATCAGAAAAGTGATGGAAGATGTCATCGACGGTGATATCAAGCGGCACTTACTCACAAATAACCTGCTCACTGATGCTCAGTTTGGGTTCCGCCAGGACCACTCGGCTCCCGACCTCATTACAGCCTTGGTCCAAACATGGACAAAGGAGCTGAATTCCAGAGCTGAGGTGAGAGTGACTGCCCTTGACATCAAGGCAGCATTTGACCAAGTGTGGCATCAAGGAGCCTTAGGGTAAATCTGAAGTCAATGGGAATCGGGAGGAAAACTCTCCACTGGCTGGAGTCATACCTAGCACAAAGGAAGATGGTTGTGCTGGTTGAAGATCAATCATCACAGCCCCAGGACATCGCGGCAGGAGTTCCTCAGGGCATGTCCTAGGCCCAACCATCTTCAGCTGCTTCATCAATGACCTTCCCTCCAACATAAGGTCAGAAATGGGGATGTTCGCTGATGACTGCACAGTGTTCAGCGCCATTCACAACTCCTCAGGTAATGAAGCAGTCCATGCCCGCATGCAACAAGACCTGGACAACATTGAGGCTTGGGCTGATAAGTGGCAGGTAACATTCGCGCCACAGAAGTGCCAGGCAATGACTATCTCCAACAAGCGAGAGTCTAACCACCTCCTCTTGACATTCAACGGTATTACCATCGCTGAATCCCCCACCATCAACATCCTGGGGGTCACCATTGACCAGAAACTTAACTGGACCAGCCACATAAATACTGTGGCAACAAGAGCAGGTCAGAGGCTAGGTATTCTGCGGCGAGTGTCTCACCTCCTGACTCCCCAAAGCCTTTCCACCATCTACAAGGCACAAGTAAGGAGTGTGATGGAATACTCTCCACTTGCCTGGATGAGTGCAGCTCCAACAACACTCAAGAAGCTCGACACCATCCAGGACAAAGCAGCCCGCTTGATTGGCACCCCATCCACTACCTTAAACATTCACTCCCTCCACCACCGGCGTACCGTGGCTGCAGTGTGTACCATCTACAAGATGCACTGCAGCAACTCGCCAAGGCTTCTTCGGCTGCACCTCCCAAACCTGCGACCTCTTCCACCTAGAAGGACAAGGGCAGCAGGCGCATGGGAACACCACCACCTCCAAGTTCCCCTCCAAGTCACACACCATCCCGACTTAGAAGTATATCGGCCGTTCCTTCATTGTCGCTGGGTCAAAATCCTGGAACTCCCTACCTAACAGCACGTTGGGAGTACCTTCACCACACGGACTGCAGCGGTTCAAGAAGGCGGCTCACCACCACCTTCTCCAGGGCAATTAGGGATGGGCAATAAATGCTGGCATTGCCAGCAACGCCCACATCCCATAAACAAATTTTAAAAAAGGTTGACACCTGGTAACCTCCTTCTTCCTACATGAACCTAGGAGGTGAGCTATAGCAGCTATTTAACTTCAGAGAGCCAACTCTGACCCTAAAATCACCTGACACAATTCCAGCAGGATTGACTGGATTGGGAGCAGAAACTTTAGCTGATATTTTCCAAGCCTAGTTAGACTACACAACCAATTATATTACCCCAACCCATACCCCATCATAGATTAACTGCGGGACAGACCAGGGATTAATCCTGGGATCTTCCCAATTTGCGCCACACTACAGGTAGGCGTCAGCCTTGGCTCAGTGATCGCACTCTTGGCTCCGAGTCAGAAGGTGGTGTGTTCAAGCCCCAAAAACCTTAATCTACCTTTCTCTTTTGTATTTTCAGATCATACTGTGCTGATCTGGTGCGGGGAAAGGGAGGTCGAGTCATGGGCAGTTTCAAGTGTTGGAATGTGACATTGTCAGTTTTTTTGATCTCATCTGTTGGATAACAAAAGTGTATCCCACTGACAACAACAACAACTTGTATTTATAGAGCATCTTTAACATAGTAAAACGTCCCAAGGCGCTTCACAGGACAAAAGACAAAAAAAAATTTGACACCGAGCCCTGCGGCGCTGTGCTGCCGTCATCGCCGTGCGCAGCGCCCCACTCACGCCCCGGCCGCGATCTTCGGTAGCGCCCCATGACTTACCGCCAGATGCTATGTCCGACAGGGTCAGGGGGGCTTACCTGCGGCCGGGGCAGCGCTAAAAGTAGTGCCCTGGCGAAGTTAGGGCCCCAAGGGGGCGCAACTCAATTTTTCCCCCATGGAACCAAGGCTGGTAAATGGTGTTAAGATACAAATCAACTATGATCTAATTGATTGAGGGTCAGAATAGCCTACTCCTGTTCCTATGTAGCACAGAACTGCCAATCTGACCCAGAGGCTACAGGAGTGACTGGGTGTGGGAAATGTCCCACTGGTTGCGGTAGGGGGTGGCCTTCTAAGGTTGGAGCTCAGGGATGTTATTGGGGTATAGTAGAAATGGCTATTTTTAAACAGGCAATGCTATGTCTGTCTTAGCCCTGCTTGATGCTGAAACTGATTGCCCAAAAAAGAAAGCTGCTCCATCAGCATGTAGAGAAGGCAACTAAGCTCCCTACCACAGCAGCCCAAGGGATGGCCGCTTGATTCTCTGTACTGTAATCTGACATTAAACATGGAGCAGGTGATCGTGCTCCTGCTATGGATCCATATCCAAGAAACAGTGAAGGCAGGCATCAATTCGACTGGACAATGCTTAAAAGCACCCATCATGGATGGAAACAAGGACCACCATAGAGGCCTACTGTTCCTTACTCAGGCAGATCATTAGACTATATGGGGAGATGGTCTCCAGCAATGGCATGGATGGAAAAGCACAGGAGAACGGGATTGACAGTAGAGACAGCACCAAGTCTGGGCCCATTGCATTGGGCAGAAAAGAGGAAGCTTGCAGTGACAAGACAAACACTGATGTCCTTGTTGCATATCCATCATGGTTAGTCACTGATTCAGGTAGTGGGTCTTCTAAGACCCAGGCAGCTCTCCAGTTGGTTTAGCAGTCAACCACTACCACTCGCTCAGCTAGGGGACCATCAAGGTGTAGGACATGATCAGTATTTGAAATCACAAGGGATAATCCAAAACATCTTGAAGATTTATAGCATATACACTCAATCACCAAATGAAATGAGGTCGCTTTGATTGTATCTGTACTCTGTGATTATTTTTATTGTGCAGAGAAGGCAGTATCATGTTTTCAAAACTATAACAAAATGAATAGATGCAATTCTTAAAGATGATTGAGTAGACAAAAGCAGGAGAGGTCTGTTAGTGATACTGGTCTTGCTCCCTTGTGTACTTCACTCAATGCAGCCCCAACTAGCATGACACCTCGTGGGTAGGAAGGCGTGTAAAACATAAATTAGAAATGGCTGAGCTGAAAACTCTTAATGGATGTAGTGACTGAGCACTAGTGTTTAAAACATGGTAATTACACTAGAGCTGGAAATCACTAATTAGTAATAGCATACCGAATATAACTCCCTAATCTAGTAACTTTCTTCGTAAAACTGTATAATTTAGTAATAATCTCAGTCAAAATGTACACAGTAAATATAAATATTCTAGTAACACTCATTTAGTCATGAATAAAATAGGAAATGCTTATCTAGTGACTACTCCATACACAAGAAATGATTTACTTAGTTACTGCTCTATCTTAACTATATTATCCAGAAATAATCCAGTGATCTCCAAGCGCTGTAAAAGAAGAAAGACAGACTTGTATTTCTACAGCGTCTTTCACAACCTCAGGACAACTTAAAGTGCTTTACAGCCAATTAATTACTTTAAAAAAAAAGTCTAGTCACTGTTGTAATGTCGGAAACACGGAAGCCAATTTGCGCATGGCAAGATCCCACAGACAGCAATGAGAAATGACCAGATAATCTGTTTTAGTGATATTGGTTGAGGCGATACATATAGGCCTGGACACTGGGGATAACTCCCCTGCTCTTCTTCAAGTAGTGCCATGGGATCTTTTATATCCACCTGAGAGAGCAGACGGGGCCTCGGTTTAATATCTCATCCGAAAGATGGCACCTCCAACAGTGCCGCACTCCCTCAGCACTGCACTGGAGTATTATGCTAGATTTTGCGCTCAAGTCTCTGGAGTGGGACTTGAACCCATGACCTTCTGACTCAGAGGCGAGAGTGCTGCCACTGAGCCACGGCTGACATTTTGCTGCATAGAACAGAGAGGAAAATTCTATTGTCTCTAACTCTATAGTAAGTAGAAATCACTAATCTAGTGACTTTTGTGCTCTATTGGGTCCAGCAGAATATGTTCCCAAGGCGCTCTCAACGCGGAATATGTTCCCCTGTTCCACACAACACCAAGTGTGTCTGTCCTATTGGGTCTAGCGGAATATGTTCCCCTGTTCCACACAACGCCAAATGTGTCTGTTCTATTGGGTCTCACAGAATATGTTCCCCAGTTCCACACAACACCAAGTGTGTCTGTCCTATTGAGTCTAGTGGAATATGTTCCCCAGTTCCACACAACACCAAGTGTGTCTGTCCTATTGAGTCTAGTGGAATATGTTCCCCAGTTCCACACAATGCCAAGTGTGTCTGTTCTATTGTGTCTAGCGGAATATGTTCCCCTGTTCCACACAACGCCAAGTGTGTCTGTTCTATTGGGTCTAGCGGAATATGTTCCCCTGTTCCACACAACACCAAGTGTGTCTGTCCTATTGGGTCTAGCGGAATATGTTCCCCTGTTCCACACAAGGAGGGTCGATGAGGGTAGTGTGTTTGATGTAGTCTGTATGGATATTAGCAAGGCTTTTGATAAGGTCCCGCATGGCAGACTGGTCATGAAAGTAAAAGCCCATGGGATCCAAGGCAAGTGGCATGTTGGATCCAAAATTGGCTCAGAGGCAGGAAACAAAGGGTAATGGTCGAAGGGTGTGACTGGAAGGCCATTTCCAGTGGGGTTCCGCAGGGCTCAGTACTGGGTCCTTTGCTTTTTGTGGTATATATCAATGATTTGGACTTGAATGTAAGAAGTATGATTAAGAAGTTTGCAGATGATACAAAAATTGGCTGTGTGGTTGATAATGAAGAAGAAAGCTGCAGACTGCAGGAAGATATCAATGGACTGGTCAGGTGGGCAGAACAGTGGTAAATGGAATTCAATCTGGAGAAGTGTGAGGTAATGCATTTGGGGAGGGCTAACAAGGCAAGGGAATACACTATAAATGGTAGGACACTGAGAAGTTCAGAAGATCAGAGGGACCTTGGAGTGCAAGTCCACAGATCCCTGAAGGTAGCAGGACAGGTAGATAAGGTGGTTAAGTAGGCATACGGGATACTTGCCTTTATTAGCCGAGGCATAGAATATAAGAGCAGGGAGGTTATGCTTGAACTGTATAAAACACTAGTTAGGCCGCAGCTAGAATACTGCGTGCAGTTCTGGTCACCACATTACAGGAAGGATGTGATTGCACCAGAGGGAGTGTAGAAGAGATTTACGAGAATGTTGCCTGGGCTGGGCAATTTTAGCTATGAGGAAAGATTGGATAGTCTGGAGTTGTTTTCTTTGGAACAGAGGAGGTTGAGGGGAGACCTAATTGAGGTGTATAAAATGATGAGGGGCCTAGATAGAGTGGATAGCAGAAGGGTCAATAACCAGGGGGCATAGATTTAAAATAATTGGTCGGAGGTTTAGAGGGGATTTGAGGAGAAATGTTTTCACCCATAGGGTGGTGGGAGTCTGGAACTCACTGCCTGAAAGGGTGGTAGAGGCAGAGACCCTCATCACATTTAAAAAGTACTTGGATATGCACTTGAAGTGCCGTAACCTACAAGGCTACAGACCAAGTGCTGGAAAGTGGGATTAGGATGGATAGCTCTTTGTCAGCCAGCACAGAAAAGATGGGCCAAATGGCGGCCTCCTGTGCTGTAAATGTCTATGATTCTATGAACACCAAGTGTGTTGTCCTATTGGGTCTAGCAGAATATGTTTCCCTGTCCCACACAACACCAAGTGTGTCTGTCCTGTTGGGTTGAGCAGAATATGTTCCCCGGGCGCTCTCAACATTGTGGGACTCTGCATGATTATCTGCAGAGGATTGTTGCTTCTGGCCCTGGGGTCGCCCTCTTTCTGACTCAGCACAGCATAGGAGCGCTGCAGTGAAACAGTCTTCCCAGTTTCTTTTAATAGGAGAATCTATGTCCATTTTTGTCTGATTACACCTCTAAAACGCCTTGTGATGTGTTTCTACGTTAAAGGTGGGGGTTGTTCTTGCTGGTGTGCATTAATACTATTCCTTTTATAATAAGGGAGGAAACTGCTAAAACAAAAAGGGCTGAGCATATCCCGACTGGTTATTAGGATTGGTCCGGCTTCAATTAATTAACCAATTAACACATGATAATCACTGGCTAGCTGACACATCCCAGACAAGAGCAAACAATCACTGTCCTAGCACGATGTCTGCCTGACCTGTTGAGTGTTTCCAGCATTTTCTGTTACCACCAAACACATCTTCCCCTCACCTCCCCTTTTAGCATTCTGAAGGGACCGCTCCCTCCGCGACACCCTGGTCCACTTCTCTATCACCCCCAACACCCCTTCCCCTTCGCCCGGCACCTTCCCGTGCAAGCGCAGGGGATGCAACACCTGCCCTTTTACTTCCTCCCTTTCCACTGTCCAGGGTCCCAAACACTCCTTCCAGGTGAAACAGTGATTTACTTGTACTTCTTGCAATTTAGTATACTGTATTCGCTGCTCACGATGCGGTCTCCTCTACATTGGGGAGACCAAATGCAGATTGGGTGACTGCTTTACGGAACACCTCCATTCAGTCCGTAAGGGTGACCCCGAGCTTGCGGTCGCCTGTCACTTTAATTCTCCGTTCCACTCCCACTCTGACCTCTCTGTCCTCAGTCTTTTACACTGTTCCAATGAAGCTTAACGTAAGCTCGAGGAACAGCACCTCATCTTTCGATTAGGCACTTTGCAGCCTTCTGGATTCAACATCGAGTTCAAGAATTTCAGACCATGACCTCGGCCTCTATGGTTTTTTTTCTCTCACATGGCAGCTGTTGACGATTCTGCCATTACCATTTACACCTCATCTAGAATCATCTTTTGTTTCTTAACTTGTCCCATTACCATCTCCTTTTGCCTTGCACCACCATCCCTTTTGTCTTTTAATCACTCCTGCCTTCCACCCTATTCATAGACCTTCCCTTTTGTTCTTTCCTCCCCTCCCCCCTTTTCCTGTCTCTGCACTTGCTTAAAAACCTGTTCCTTCTCCAACTTTTTCCAGTTCTGACGAAGGGTCATCGACCTGAAACATTGACTCTCTTTCTCTCTCCACAATGCTGCCTGACCTGCTGAGTGTTTCCAGCATTTTCTGTTGTTCAATCACTGTCCTATTTCCCCTTTTAAAATTGAAGTTAGAAGCTGTTCTTAACCCTGGGGATAATAAACAGAACTGTGCTAACAGTTACAGAGCTAATTACTCTGCTGAGGGCCATCACTCTGTAGACTTTCCCTGTCTTCCATCAAAGGCCCTTTCCCCATCTGTAGCTCTGTTGGGAGCTGGTTGGAGCAGGGAGGGTGCCATTACTGTACACATAGCCCTCAAAAGTTTGTCACCATCCTCCGCCTGCTTCACAACGACATGCAAGCCGTGATCCTGACCAACGGTTCCACCACAGACCCAATTCACGTACAGACCGGGGTCAAGCAAGGCTGTGTCATCGCACCAGCGCTCTTCTCGATCTTCCTTGCTGCAATGCTCCATCTCACCCTCAGTAAGCTCCCCGTTGGAGTGGAGCTAATTTACAGAACAAACGGGAAACTGTTCAACCTCCATTGCCTCCAGTCCAGATCCAAGGTCGTCCCATCCTCTGTCGTCGAATTACAGTATGCAG
The DNA here is from genome assembly GCA_030390025.1 of Squalus acanthias. Lineage (NCBI taxonomy): Eukaryota > Metazoa > Chordata > Chondrichthyes > Squaliformes > Squalidae > Squalus > Squalus acanthias. Next base: position 100,025,081 of record CM059427.1, on the reverse strand, counting down.
ATCAAGCTTGCGTCTGCGCTCACTCGGAGGTTGAACTCCAAACCACCATCAACACCTTCACCGAAGCATACGAGAGCATGGGCCTTATACTTGTAGCTTTTAAAAGCTCTTTATAATAATTTGTCCATGACTATACAAACCACTCTGGGTACAGGTATATTGTGTATAAGTAAAACAGGTTTATTAAGCATTAAACATCCAGTACAGAGAAAGTAATACTTAACAAGACGATAGTCACAATCTGTTCGTTCCTTCCGAGTGACTGTGGCGCGGTCTCTTTATTCTCTTGCTGTGTTCTGTTGACTGAAGCTTCTCGTCCTCTGGTTTCTCGCTGCGCGCTGCTTTCAGTGTTCAATAGCTGTTGCTTTATACCTTTTTTTTCCTTCAAAATACATAGCAATTTGCAGCTGCTTGGGCTATCTCACCATTCTGACCTTCACAAGTACGGTCTATGATTCCCTCCCTTTTTCTGCTGTGAGCTTTTCTCTGAGAACTTTTACATCTTTTGCCTTTCCCATAGCCCATTATCTATGTTTTGTCCTTCACTGTCTTTTTGTTTTTAACATAACAGAAAATCTATACTACCTCAGCACTATTCTCGCAGTTAACATAATGTTGGCTTAATTTTACCATCATGCTTTGGTCTCAGCCATTCGCCATTTTATACAGGCTTTTTAGGTTTTTAACATACAATTTCACATATTATAGTTATTTAATAATGGTTATAGAATCTTAATAATGTTTACTAAATCCTACAGGTACACTCTATCCTACACACTAAACATCCATATGACAAAGGTCCCCTACCAACCTGCCCCCTCCACACAGTACTGCCCCCCGATTATCAAAATCCACGACAAGGCCTTGGACAACGTGGACCACTTTCTATACCTCGGGAGCCTACTAACAACAAGGGCAGACATCGATGACGAAGTCCAACACCGCCTTCAGTGTGCCAGTGCAGCCTTCGGTCGCCTGAGGAAGAGAGTGTTTGAAGACCAGAACCTCAAACCCGGCACCAAGTTCATGGTCTACAGAGCAGTAGTGATACCTGCCCTCCTGTATGCCTCAGAGACATGGACCATGTACAGCAGGCACCTCAAAGCACTGGAGAGGTACCACCATCGCTGCCTCCGCAAGATCCTGCAAATCCATTGGCAGGATAGGCGCACCAATGTCTGTGTTCTCGCTCAGGCCAACATCCCCAGCATCGAAGCTTTGACCACGCTCGATCGGCTCCGATGGACGGGTCACATCATCCGCGTGCCTGATATGAGACTCCCAAAACAAGTGCTCTACTCGGAGCTCTGGCATGGCAAGAGAGCCCCAGGTGGGCAGAGGAGACGCTTCAAGGACACCCTCAAAGCCTCCTTGAAAAAGTGTAACATCCCCACCGACACCTGGGAATCCCTGGCCCAAGACCGTACAAAGTGGAGGAGAAGCATCTGGGAAGGCGCCGAACACCTCGAGTCTCTTCGCCGGGAGCAAGCGGAAGCCAAGAGCAGGCAGCGCAAGGAGCGCACGTCAACCCAAGCACCCCACCCTCCCGCCCCTTCAACCACTGTCTGCCCCACCTGTGACAGAGACTGTAGGTCCCGCATTGGACTCATCAATCACCTGAGAACTCATTTTTAATGTGGAAGCAAGTCATCCTCGGTTCCGAGGGACTGCCTAAGAAGAAGAAGAAGAGTGCTGTTTGTGGGACCTTGCTGTGTGCAAATTGACTGCCATATTTCCTATATTACAATCGTGACTACACTTCAAAAAGCACTTCAGTGGCTGTAAAGTGCTTTGGGATGTTCTGAAGTCGTAAAAGTCACTATAGAAATGCAAGTGGGTGGGGAATAAGGGAGGAGCCATGGAGTGTGGAGTAAGGGGGCCGTGGGGTAAGGGGGCCGTGGGGTAAGGGGGCTGTGGGGTAAGGGGCTGTGGAGTGGGGGGTGGGGGGTGAGGGGGCCGTGGGGTGAGGGGGCCGTGGGAGGTGAGGGGGCCGTGGGGGGTGAGGGGTGAGGGGTAAGGGGGCAGTGGGGTGAGGGGTAAGGGGGCAGTGGGGTGAGGGGTAAGGGGGCAGTGGGGTGAGGGGTGAGGGGGCCGTGGGGTGGGGGGTGAGGGGGCCGTGGGGTGGGGGGTGAGGGGGCGTGGGGTGGGGGTGAGGGGGCCGTGGGGTGGGGGGTGAGGGGGCCGTGGGGTGAGGGGTAAGGGGGCAGTGGGGTGAGGGGGCCGTGGGATGGGGGGAAGGGGGCCGTGGGGTGAGGGGTAAGGGGGCAGTGGGGTGAGGGGTAAGGGGGCAGTGGGGTGAGGGGTGAGGGGGCCGTGGGGTGGGGGGTGAGGGGGCCGTGGGGTGGGGGGTGAGGGGGCAGTGGGGTGTGGAGTGAGGGGGCCGTGGAGTGAGGGGGCCGTGGGGTGGGGGTGAGGGGGCAGTGGGGTGGGGGGTGGGGGGTGAGGGGGCCGTGGGGTGGGGGGTGAGGGGGCAGTGGGGTGGGGGGTGGGGGGTGAGGGGGCCGTGGGGTGGGGGGTGAGGGGGCCGTGGGGTGGGGGGTGAGGGGGCCGTGGGGTGAGGGGGCAGTGGGGTGGGGGGTAGGTCAAGGCATTGCTGTAGAGCACTCAAAGGTGGATTTAAATTGTTTTTGTGTTAATTAATAAACACTGATTTCAAAATGTTTTAATGGGGAGGGAATTAACTTGTTTAACCTGAAATTTACTGAATGTTCTATTGGGAACTAGTGACATAAAACCAATATTGTACTGGCATTTATTTTTATCTATTTTCAGGCTTACAGTTCTTGGCACCTTGGATCCTTTCGATGACATCTAATTTCCTCCAACTAAATATTGGGAAGACTTAAGCTATTGTCTTCGATCCCTGCCACAAACTCCGTTCCCTAGCCACCGACTCCATCCCTCTCCCTGCCAACTGTCTAAGGCTGAACTTGACTGTTCACAACCTTGGTGTCAAATTTGACCCCAGGATGAGCTTCCGACCACATATCTGCACCATCACCACTTCCATCTCCGGAACATCGCTCGACTCCATCCCTGCCTCAGCTCATCTACTGCTAAAACCCTCATCCATCCTTTGTTACCTCTAGACTTGACTATTTCAACGCTCTCAAGGGCGGCCTCCCACGTTCTACCCTCCGTAAACTTGAGGTCATCCAAAACTCGGCTGCTCGTGTCCTAACTCGCACCAAATCCCATTCGCCCATCACCCCTGTGCTCGTTAACCTACATTGACTCCCGGTTAAGCAACGCCTCGATTTTAAAATTCTCATCCTTGTTTTCAAATCCCTCCATGGCCTCGCTCTTCCTTATCTCTGTAACCTCGTCCAGCCCCACAACCCTCCGAGATATCTGCGCTCCTCTAATTCTAGCTTCTTGAGCATCCCCGATTTCAATCGCTCCATGATTGGCGGCCGTGCCTTCAGCTGTCAAGGCCCTAAGCTCTGAAATTCCCTCCCTAAACCTCTCCGCCTCTCTACCTCTCTTTCCTCTTTTAAGACCCTCCTTAAAACCTACCTCTTTGACCAAGCTTTTGGTCATCTGCCCTAATATCTCCTTTGGTGGCTCGGTATCAAAATTTGTTCTATAACGCTCCTGTGAAGCGCCTTGGGACGTTTTACTATGTTAAAGGCGCTATATAAATACAAGTTGTTGTTGAAATATCAACTATCCACATGGATGCTTAGGTATGTGGCTAATCCTGACCATGATGTCTACTGATATTTGGGTCCTGGGAGGGCATTTTGAATTTGCAAGACAAGATGATTGGGAGTCGAGGGGAGCATAGAGCCAGGAGAACTATTTAATTGAGAAATTCATTTAATGGTACTTTACATTCCTATTAGCCAAATAATGGAAATCCCAAACACTAGAGAATTAACTGTTAACAAAAAAAGAAGCAAATTCAGAATTCTCTAGAAAATCGCAAGATAAAGACAAATCAAAAATGAAAAAGAACTTACATTTTTATAGCGCCTTTCACGACCTCAGAACGTCCCAAAGTGCTTTACAGCCAATGAAGTACTTTTGAAATGTCGTCACTGTTGTAATGTTGGAAATGCGGCAGCCAATTTGCGCTCAGCAAGGTCCCACAAACGGCAATAATGACCAGAAAATCTGTCTTTGTGATGCTCGTTGAGGAATAAATATTGGTCAGGACACAGGGGAGAACTCCCCACTCCTCTTCGAAATAGTGCCGTGGGATCTTTTACTTTCACCTGAGAGGGCAGACGGGTTAACGTCCCATCCGAAAGACGGTACCCCCGACAGTGCAGCACTGGGAGAGTCAGCCTAGTTACAGGGGAGGCATTGTGATAAACAGACCTTGTTGACATTTAGAAACCTGCTGTTTGTAAGTATGCCTTGCCATTTCGAGCAGGCAGGATGCCATCTATAAATGTCCTGGCTATTAAAATATTTCACTTCAGTGCACTTGCCCAAGTCATCACTTTCACTTAATGGAGCACTGGGTTAATCATCCACCTGGAAAGCGATGACTATGGGTGGGCGGTCTCGCCCAAGTTCATTAACAACTGAAATAATGTTTGTATACATTTGCAGTATTTTTTAAATAAATGGTTTATAACATTTTACTTTGAACAGCAACATTTATGTTGTAGATTAAATTTAATGAGTGGAGATAAAAGTTTGGATTGAACATGCTTTGTGTATCTAGTATGTGCTACATCAACGTGATGATTGTTTCTTGGCACAGGAGACAGTTAATTGCTGTTTTACTGCTGATAAGTCTATTGACAATTCACTCAATGGATATTTTAATCTGCTAAGTAAATTAATTAAACAGTAAGTGAACAGGTGAATAGTAACAGTAACGAAACATATTTTTACTGTCGTTAACTTCACGAGCTCCTCATTGTAATGAAAAATAATAAATAGGTTGCAACTTTTGTGCTTTTTTTATTCTTGGGATGTGGGCATAGCTGGCAAGGCTGGCATTTATGCCCATCCATAATTGCCTTTGAGAAGGTGGTGGTGGGCTTTCTTCTTGAACCACTATAGTCCGTGCGGTGAAGATGCTCATGAAGGGATAATTACTAGTCCTAGCTCCTTTAGGGCTACCCCAGATCAGGCGTATTTCTCAGACGTTCACTTTCAACTAAAGTTTGAGGTAGCCGAATCCTAAAGATGCTTAATTGGGTCTAAAGGTCCGGACTATCTCTCCCTAAAGGAAAGGAACAACCTGAAAATGTTACCGTCCTCCAGATAGCACTTTTAATATGTTTAGCTAGACTGTAACGTTCCGGATATTATGAGGGTCTGGAAAACTCCCCCAGAATTCTGCAACTCCTCACCAAAGAGTGTACAGAGATTGAGTTTGCGAGTTTTTGATACAGAAGTCTTATGTGAGACTATTCTAAAAATATATAGATTTATTAAAGAACCGACATGTAATTTACAGTTGGTGAGTCAATCGCAACATTAACAGTTCCAAAAAGAAAAAGCTTACAATCTTATTATCAGAGAACCTTACTTTCAAATCTTAACTTTGCTACAGTTTTACAGTTCTTAGTGTTCTATAGGATATCCACCAAAATCAAATACCTTTGATCCCCGAGGTACAAAGAGTGGTAGACTACAGAGCTGCCTCTGAAGCCGAGAATCGCTTTGCCTGATTAAAGCGAGTCTGTTATCCAATTTAAGAGTTCAATATTTATACCCTTTTCCAGTGGTATTTCCTTTAAGGCTGATGCAAGCTAATTATCTCTAGTTATTTTTCTGCTGACCTCTGCAACTCTTACTGCTACCTCAGCCAGACTCGTGTCTCATCTCTAGGTGTTCTAAGTTTACCATATAAAAAACGGTGTGACGGCAGGTGTTCCTTACTTTATGTGCTTCTTTACGAAGTGTAAATTAGAACACCTTATCCATGGTGAACCATTGTTTTTGTTCCCAAAGGTCAGCCTGTCGGAGCCCTTCACCTTCTGTTTCAATAAGGTTATTTATTTAGGGTCAACAACTGCTTTCACAGCTATTTCATAGTTAGGTTTCTAAATTTCCAAACCCAGTTTGTCATGTTTTAATAAGGCCAGAATTCTTTCATAAGATAGTGGCCTAGAAATTCCGTTCCCTACGGGTGTGTACGCGCTGTGTACTCACCCGTAGGGCCAACGGAAGTGCCGGTTTTACGCATGCACTGCACATGCGCTGGAAACCGGCACTTCCGTTCTCTGCAGAAAGGGCTTGACTGGACAAACGCCTGCGCCGGATAGGCAGCACGTATGTTAGAAACTTCCGTTTTTTCCCACACTGGCTTGAGTCCAGGTAAGTTGGGAACAGCTGCGCCTAAAAAAGCAGGCGCAAGGCCTGCTTTTAGCAGGCTAATAGTTTAAGAAAGTAAAAAAAAAAATTTCCACTGATTTATCATTTTAAAATATTTTAAAGTAATGGTAAGTTTATTTTTAGCCCCATTAAAAACTTTAATTTTTTTTTCCAAAATTTACGTTTTTGTTTAAAATAGTTAATTTATGTAATTTATAGTCATTTTTAAAATGTGATTTAAAAAAAATGTATTTGAAGTGTTACTTATGTTTTGGGGCTGATCTCTATTCATAGATTTGACAGGTCTTCCTGTCAAATCTATGAATGGAGATTCCATGCTCTGATTGGCTCCCCATGGCCCACGTGATCCCAGGAACGCTGCGATCCGCCTGCGTCCCTGGGATACACATGCCCTGCACACCGGCAGTTTGAAGAGGCACAGCAACAGAATTCTGTGCCTCCCGGGAGCCCTCCGGTCCAGGTGCAGATCTTTCCGGATCGCAGCCCTCCGCCCGCGGGAGGGCTGCGAACAGAATTTCTGGGCCAGTGTATTTTTCTGAATAGGTTATATGGCTTATTCCTTCATACTCGCACAGTGCTGTTAGGCAGTGAGTTCCAGGATTTTGACCCAGCAACGATTATGGAATGGCGATATATTTCCAAGTCAGGATGGTGTGTGATTTGGAGGGGAACTTGGAGGTGATTGTGTTCCCATGCGCCTGCTGCCCTTGTGGTAGAGATCGTGGGTATGGGAGGTACTGTTGAAGAAGCCATGGTGAGTTGCTGTAGTGCAAGATGTGGATAGTGCATACCAATGTTCCCGTTAAGCTGTGCGACCGTGCGGAGATCTGGAGGTCCCGCGAAGGCTGCTTGCAGGCTTTTAAATGGCAAAAACCGCGCATGCGTAATAATTTGAATGGGCCGCACAGCCCATTAAAGGGGCTGCACACCCAAAACAGAATTAGCGAGAACATTGGTACACACTGAAGCCATGGTACGCCGGTGGTGGAGGGAGTGAATGTTTAAGGTGGTGGATGGGGTGCCAATCAAGCGTGCTGCTTTGTCCTGGATCGTGTCAAGCTTTTTGAGTGTTGTTGGAGCTGCACTCATCCAGGCAAGTGGAGAGTATTCCATCACACTCCTTACTTGTGCCTTGTAGATGGTGGAAAGGCTTTGTGGACTCAGGAGGTGAGCCACTTACTGCAGAATACTATAGTATTTTTTTTTAACTTAATTGTTCTTTTTTCACCAATTATGGAAGTTATCTGCTTTCTCTCCAGTTTGACTTATTTATTTGGGGGAAAAATACCAACACCGGCTAATAAATACTTTCTAAACACAATTTCTAAATTTGCGGATGACACCAAATTGGGGGGATAGTCAATACTGAGGAGGACTGCAACAAGTTACAGGAGGATATTAATAAATTTGCAGAATGGGCATATAATTGGCAAATGAAGTTCAACACAGATAAATGTGAGGTATTACATTTGGTAGGAATAATAGGGAGGTGACTTATTACTTAGAGGGTGTGAGTCTAGGTGGGGTAGAGGAACAAAGGGATCTCGGAGTACAAATACACAAATCACTCAAAGTTGTGACACAGGTTAGCAAGGCCATAAAAAAAGCAAACCAAGCACTAGGGTTTATTTCTAGAGGTATAGAATTGAAAAGTAGGGAAGTTATGCTAAACTTGTATCGAACCTTGGTTAGACCACACTTAGAGAGTACTGTGTACAGTTCTGGTCACCATATTATAAAAAGGATAGAGGCACTGCAGAGGGTGCAGAGAAGATTTACAAGGATGATACCAGAAATGTGAAATTATACATATCAGGAAAGGATGAACAGGCTGGGTCTCTTTTCTCTTGAAAAAAGGCTGAGGGGTAACCTAATAGAGGTCTTTAAAATTATGAAAGGTTTTGATAGAGTGGATACAGAGAGAATGTTTCCACTTGTGGGGAAGAGCATAACTAGAGGCCATCAATATAAGATAGTCACCAAGAAATCCAATAGGGAATTCAGAAGAAACTTCTTTACCCAAAGAGTGGTGGGAATGTGAAACTCGCTACCACAGGGAGTGGTTGAAGCGAATAGTATAGATGCATTTAAGGGAAGGCTAGACAAGCATATGAGGGAGAAGGGAATAGAGGGTTACGCTGATAGATTTAGATGAGGAAAGATGGGAGAAGACTCGTGTGGAGCATAAACGCCGGCATGGACTGGTTGGGCCAAATGGCCTGTTTTTGTGCTGTGTATCCTATGTAATCCTATGTAAATGGTTTCCAGGGCTTTGTAGATTTAAATCATATTATATTTGAACAAACCACGTACAATGTTTGTATTTGAATTGAGTGACTTGGCTCCCTCCCTCAGATATATTTCAGTCAAATTGACTACTGCAATAAAATTACTGGAATATGAAATTAGCTAAGTGACAGAAAGCAGAGTAGTGGTGAACGGTTATTTATCAGACTGGAGTGATCCTTGGCTTTATTAATAAAGACAGTACAAAAGCAAGGTAGTTATGCTAAATCTTTATAAAACACTGGTTAGACCTCAGCTAGATTATTATGTCCAATTACAATCTGAAAGGGTAGCGGAAGCAGATTCAGTAGTAACTTTCAGAAGCGAATTGGAAATATACTTGAAAAGGAAAAATGCACAGGGCTATTAGGAAGGAATGGGGAGTGGGATTAATTGGATAGCTCTTTCAAAGAGCCAGCACAAACACGGTGGGCTGAATGGCCACCTGTGCTATATGATTTTATGGTTCTAAAATGTAACAAAATAATCTGGAACATTCTTCTGTGAATAAAGTTGATTTATAACTCCTTATGTACTATGGCAGAATTAAAGAACCAAACTAAATATTATACAAAAATATCAGTCATTATACATAGTGAACCCACGACCTTCTGACTCAGAGGCGAGAGTGCTACAAACTGAGCCACGGCTGACATATAAAATCGTACGAACATGCCACGCGGCTATCGTCCATTAATGGTAATGGGCAGAAAATTGTAGGAAGCATGTCTACAATTCCCAGTGTGTGTTCCCAGCAGGCAAGGCAAGGCTCCCTGTTAGGAATTCACACTTGTAAAGTCAGCCCTGTGAAATCTACAGCTGCGAGAGTTACTTTTAAATAAACTTAGGTTAGTGAAGTCATGCAGCTCTAATTATCTCACAGAAGCTTTTGTGACTTTCTAAAGAAAACATTATTACTTCGATGTTATCCAGATGTAGTCAATTAACACAGTGTTATGATTTCATTCCAGGAGGAGCCGGTTTGTGCTCAGTTCTTAGGCTCAACATGTAATTAAATAACTGAGGTTTGCGGAGTGCAGTAACTAATCATGTTCTCTCAATCACACGGGCTCAGTACAGAAAGACTTGATCCACAGTGTAATGATAAAATCTCAGCTCTTCTATTATCTTACGGTTCTGCACAGTAAGGATGGACATGCATGTTTGCAGCGTGGCTTTAGGATCCATAAGATTTTAATGTTTGGATGATTGTGAAGCTGATTCTCTCATATGAACTTGATCCTTTGAACGACTGCACCAGTCTACTAGACAGCCAGGAATATCCGATTCCCACATGGCTGCAGAAATTGCATCCTCTCCACTTGACTGGCAGGAACTTGTTACTTGCCATCAGGGTATAGGAAGTGGACAGTCCATCAGATTGGACACACTACTACTGTACTAGACTGCTCGCAATTTGACATTTCCTATCAGACTGCAGAAACTGGGAAACTCTCCACCTGACTGACAGGAATTTAATATTCCCCACCAGACTGAGGAATTTAATATTCCCCACCAGACTGACAGGAATTTAATATTTCCACTAGTGACAGCACAGACTTGTGTTAGAAGGTCATGAGTTCAAGCCCCACTCCAGGGACTTGAACAGGTATTCTGGGCTGGCACTCTGAGTGCAGTACTGAGGGAGTGCTGCATTGTCGGAGATGCCATCTTTTGGATGAGACACTAAATAGAGGCCTCGTCTGCCCTCTCAGGTGGATGTAAAAGATCCCACGGCACTATTTCGAAGAAGAGCAGAGTGTCCTCTTGTTGCCTTGGCTAATATTTATCCCTCTTACACCTCTGTGAAGTACCTTGGATTGATTTTGTATGTTAAAGATGTTATGTAAATGCAGGTTGCTGTTGTTGTTGTGGATAATGTACTTTTGAGACCAGGAAGGCCCCAGGTTTAATCTCTGGTCTGTGCTGAACTAATTGATTGCAATTGGATTGGCACCTAGGGTTCTACAATTGGTCTCGGTGTCCCCAGGCTAAGGAGAGGAAGAATAAGACACAGGTCTTGCTCCTCATTGTTATTTAGTGACCCCTGCTTAAAAGTTCTGTGATGCTCTCCACAGTAGAATAGCTTGCTGACGTTCCCTGTCTAGGCCCATACCTGAAGGTTGGCCAGGTGGGCAAAGTACACTGTGATATAAGTCAATGGCTTCAGGAAAGAAAAAGCGAAATTGATGGGAGAGAAAAAAAGGAACTTTTGAATCTGTCAATTGGTAACTAGAGAATAATGACCTAAATGAATGAACAAATGATTTTCAAGACCTTAAAACTGCAAAAAGTCTGAGAGAAAGAAAGAAAGACTTGCATTTATATAGCGCCTTTCACAACCTCAGGACATCCCAAAATGCTTTACAGCCAATGAAGTACTTTTGAAGTGTAGTCACTGTTGTAATGTAGGAAACGCGGCAGCCAATTTGCGCACAGCAAGGTCCCACAAACAGCAATGTGACAATGACCAGATCATCTGTTTTCGTGATGTTGGTTGAGGGATAAATATTGGCCAGTACACCGGGGAGAACTCCCCTGCTCTTCTTTGAATTAGTGCCATGGAATCTTTAACATCCACCTGAGAGAGCAGACGGGGCTTCGGTTTAACGTCTCATCTGAAAGATGGCACCTCTGACAGTGTAGCACTCCCTCAGTACTGCACTGGAGTGTCAGCCTAGATTTTTTTGCTTAAGTCTCTGGAGTGGGATTGCGAACCCACAAACTTCTGACTCAGAGGCGAGAGTGCTACCCACTGAACCATGGCTGACACTGTGAGCAGTTGAATAATTATATTTAGAAGTGTGAGGCCGATTTTTATTGGTACAATATGGTGCCTTTAATGTAGAAAATGTTCCAAGGTGTCAGCTGTGGCTCAGTTGGTAGCAATCTTGCCTCTGATGTCAGAAGGTTGTGGGTTCAGGTCTCACTTTGGAGACTTGAGCACAAAATCCTGGCTGACACGAGTGCAGTGCTGGGGGAGTGCTGCACTGTCAGAGGTGCCGCCTTTCAAGTTAGCCATAAACTGAGGCCCCGTCTGCCTTCTCAGGGGAACGTAAAAATTTCCACGGCATTATTGGAAGAAGAGCAGGGGAGTTCTACCGGTGTCCTGGACAATATTTATCCCTCGACCAACATCACTAAAGCAGATTATCTGGTCATTATCACATTGCTGTTTGTGGCCCCTCACTGTGTGCAAATTGGCTGCCACTTTTCCTACAATACAACAGTGACTACACTTCAAAAAAAGTACTTCAATAGCTGTAGGGTGCTTTGGGACGTCCTGAGGTTGTGAAAGGCGCTATATAAATGCAAGTTCTTTCCTTCAAAGGGGCTTTATAGAGAGGGGAGAATTAAAGCATTAAAGGAACTGCCATGTCTTGCTCCATATGTCTGAATATTAAATTTACAACCAGTTTTTTTCATTAACTAATGTAACTGTTGCGATTTAACTGAAGTTAATTACTGCCACAGGTGAGGGGGTTGATATTCATTCAGAGAAGTTTGTCTATCATCTGAGAAAGTCGTTTCCACTGTTGCCTGGGGCCTCAAATACAAGTAATTTACAATGACAAGTGTTTGATCTTTGGGCAGATACTGTCTCTGGTAGTTAATTAATTAGGAAATGGAGAACATTGGTTTGTGACAGGCTGGCAGGATCTATGTCTGAATCCACTCTTTGTATCTGCTGACTAGGGTTATAATATCGCTGAGGCTGATGTGGAACCAGTCGATTATTCTTTTCAAATTGTTTTGATAGTTTTTTATATGTATCTCTGCACCTTTTTTAAGTATTTCTACAAGAATACCATATAAATATTCAACCCCAGTTTATAATCAGCTATCTGATGGCACCTAGCAAGGTACAGTGATAGTAAATACAGAGTGATGTCCTTCTGAAATGCTTTGCTGGAAGCTAACTCATTTTTACACATATTCCGGCCTACTTCACCATGTGCCCAATTAAGCAAGTCCAGTTTTAAACTGTTTCACATACAGTACATTGAAGAGTATACATCATCAAGACCGCCTACTTCCACCTCGGTAATATCGTCCGTCTCTGCCACTGCCTCAGCTCATCTGCTGCTGAAACCCTCATCCATGCTTTTGTTACCTATTCTAAAGCTCCTCCCACCTTGCACCCTCAGCAAACTTCAGATCATCCAAAACTCTGCACCCCATACCCTGTCTCATACCAAGTCCCGTTCACCCATCACCCCTGTGCTCACTGACCTACATTGGCTCCTGGTCCGGCAACGCCTCAAATTTAAAATTCTCATCCTTGTGGTTCAAATCCCACCATGGCCTCGCCCCTCCTTATCTCTGTAGTCTCCTCCAGCCCAACAACCCTCCGAGCACTCTGCGATGCTCCAATTCTGGCCTCTTATGCATTCCCGATTTCCTTCGCCCCACCATTGGCGGCCGTGCCTTTAGCTGCCCTAAGCTCTGGAATTCCCTCCCACACCTCTCCTCCTCTCGACCGCTCTCTCCTCCTTTAAGACGCTCCTTAAAATCTATGGGGGAAAAATTCGGTTGATAAGCGCCTCCCATTAGCGCCCTAAGAGGGCGCTAATGGGGCGCAAAGCAACTAGTACCCGGGCGCGGCGATGTTTGCGCCGCTCGCGAAATTGACCAGACATTTTGCGGCGGCGCTAAACACTACCGTCACGATCTCCTGCGCCCGCAGATCGTGACGTCAGTTGAGCGTGCAACACCCCGGACCGAATATTGAGTGGCGCCCCCTGCCTTTCCGTCTGCCGCTAGCAACGACAGGTAGAGGGGAATGTTTTGCAGTCGGGAAGGGACTGGGGGAGCGCTATTTAAAGGCGGCCGCTTCCTGCCTTTTTTTGTCTGCGACATTTTTGCACCACGCATTCTGAGAGAGAGAGACTTCTGGAGAGATTCAACACTGTGTGAAGGAGTTTTGGGTACTGAGCAGCACTTTGCAGGTTCATTTTGATTTGACCTTCCTTGCATCGATTTAGAAGAGACTATGGGGGCTGCACTCTGAGCTCTTTCCCTGGGGGTCTCCATTGTTCTTTCCAGCAGAATTGATATACAGGTCTCTCCAGGCCGACATTCAAGGCTGCAATGAGCAGGGTGTGGCTGGAGAGCAAGATCGATGCTCCCCTTTAAGAACTGGCCAGCGCCAGTCTGTCTGTCTGTTCCATTGCTAACTGACATCACCTGAGCTTCACCAGCACTCTGAGGTAGTGCCTCGCTCCTTGGTGTTAGCGCCTTAAGAGAGGTGGCGGCAGACCTGCGAGGGAGCGGCGAGGCAGCGGCGGTACAAAAGGTGAGCCCGAGGCAGGTAGGCCCCAGAGCAGCAGTGGCTGTGAGCGGACCTGCGAGGGAGCGGTGAGGCGGCGGCGGTACAAAAGGCGAGCCTGAGGCAGGTAGGCTTACCAATCCAGGTTCCGGGAGAGGGAAGCAAAAAGTAATCGAAGTGTGACATCACCAAAAAGCAGGTAAGTGATTGGTTGGTGAGTATTTCTTTCTCAATTTTTCTAAACGTAAATTTTTGTGGTTTCTAAGGTCTCTGTTGTGTAGCGGGGACTACTGTTAAGCAAGGGCCCTTGAGTATATCATTTAATTGCAGTGTAATTGGTGGGATTCATTTAATTTAATTTGAATTAATTAATTAATTAAAGGGTAAGTCATGGCAGGACAGCCCGGCCCCATGGTATGCTCCTCCTGCGCTATGTGGGAAATCAGGGACACTTCCTGTGTCCCTGTTGACCATGTGTGCGGGAAGTGTATCCAGCTGCAGCTACTGACAGACCGCATTGCAGCACTGGAGCTGCGGATGGATGCATACTGGAGCATTCACAATGCTGAGGACATCGTGGATAGCACATTTAGGGAGTTGTTCACACCGCAGGCAAAGGCGGTACAGGCAGGAAGGGAACGGTGACCACCAGGCAGAGTAGGAGGTGCAGGCAGGTAGTGCAGGGGTCCCCTGTGGCCATCCCCCTCTCAAACAGATATACTGCTTTGGATGTTGTTGAGGGAGATGGCTTATCAGGGGAAGACAGCAGCAGCCAACTTCCTGGCACCGTGGGTGGTTCTGCTGCACAGGATGGGAGGAAAAAGAGTGGGAGAGCTATAGTGATAGGGGATTCTATTGTAAGGGGAATAGATAGGCGTTTCTGCGGCCGCAAACGAGACTCCAGGATGGTATGTTGCCTCCCTGGTGCAAGGGTCAAGGATGTCTCGGAGCGGCTACAGAGCATTTTGGAGGGGGAGGGTGAACAGCCAGTTGTCATGGTGCATATAGGTACCAATGATATAGGTAAAGAACGGGATGAGGTCCTAAAAGCAGAATATAGGGAGTTAGGAGGTAAATTAAAAAATAGGACCTCAAAGGTAGTAATCTCAGGATTGCTACCAGTGCCACATGCTAGTCAGAGTAGAAATAGAAGGATATTTCAAATGAATACATGGCTAGAGGAATGGTGCAAGGGGGAGGGATTCAAATTCCTGGGACATTGGAACCGGTTCTGGGGGAGGTGGGACCAGTACAAACTGGACGGTTTGCACCTAGGCAGGGCCGGGACCAATGTCCTAGGGGGAGTGTTTGCTAGTGCTCTGGGGGAGGGTTTAAACTAAAATGGCAGGGGGTTGGGAACCTGAGCAGGGAGACAGAGGAAAGAGAAACAAGGATAGAAGCAAAAGACAGGAAGGAGAAAAGCAAAGGTGACAGTCAGAGAAATCAAGAGTTTAAATCAAACATGGCCATAGTAAATAATAATTCTAAAAGGTCTAAGAATGTTAAAAAAACAAGCCTGAAGGCTTTATGTCTTAATGCGAGGAGCATTCGTAATAAGGTGGATGAATTAGCTGCGCTAATAGAAGTAAATGGATATGATATGATTGGGATTACAGAGACATGGCTCCAGGGTGACCAAGGCTGGGAATTCAACATCCAGGGGTATTCGATATTCAGGAAAGACAGGCAAAAAGGAAAAGGAGGTGGGGTAGCATTGCTGGTTAAAGAGGGGATTAACACAATTGTAAGGAAGGATATTAGCTCTGATGATGTGGAATCCATATGGGTAGAACTGAGAAATACCAAGGGGCAGAAAACGTTAGTGGGAGTGGTATACAGACCCCCAAACAGTAATGCAGAGGTTGGGGATGGCATTAAACAGGAAATTAGAGACGCGTGCAATAAGGGCACAGCAGTTATCATGGGTGACTTTAATCTACATATAGATTGGGCTAACCAAATTAGTAACAATACTGTGGAGGAGGAATTCCTGGAGTGTATACAGGATGGTTTCCTGGACCAATATGTCGAGGAACCAACTAGAGACCAGGCCATCTTAGACTGGGTATTATGTAACGAGAAAGGATTAATTAGCAATCTTGTTGCGCGGGGCCCCTTGGGGCGGAGCGATCATAATATGATAGAGTTCTTCATTAAGATGGAGAATGAAATAATTGACTCAGAGACTAGGGTCCTGAATGTAAATAAAGGAAACTACGATGGTATGAGGCGCGAGTTGGGTAGGATAGATTGGGAAATGTTACTCAAAGGGTTGATGGTGGATAGGCAATGGCAAACATTCAAAGATCGCATGGATAAACTACAGAATTTGTTCATCCCTGTCTGGCATAAAAATAAAACAAAAAAGGTGACTCAACCATGGCTGACAAGGGAAATCAGGGATAGCATAAGATCCAAGGAGAGGACATATAAATTGGCCAGAAAAAGCAGTAAACCTGAGGATTGGGAGCAGTTTAGGATTCAGCAAAGGAGGACAAAGGGATTAATTAAGAGGGGGAGAATAGAGTACGAGCGTCAGCTTGCAGGGAACATAAAAACTGACTGTAAAAGCTTTTATCATTATGTGAAGAGAAAAAGATTGGTGAAGTCAAGCGTAGGTCCCTTGCAGTCAGAATCAGGGGAATTTATAATGGGGAACAAAGAAATGGCAGACCAATTAAATACATACTTTGGCTCTGTCTTCACAAAGGAGAACACAAATAACCTCCCAGAGATGTCGGGGAACATAGGGTCTAATGAGAGGGAGGAACTGAATGAAATCAGTATTTTTAGGGAAATGGTGTTAGGGAAATTGATGGCATTAAAGGCCGATAAATCCCCAGGGCCTGATAATCTACATCCTAGGGTACTTAAGGAAGTGGCCCTAGAAATAGTAGATGCATTGCTGGTCATCTTCCAAAATTCTATAGACTCTGGAACAGTTCCCATGGATTGGAGGGTAGCTAATGTTACCCCACTGTTCAAAAAAGGTGGTAGAGAAAAAATGGGGAATTATAGAGCCTGACATCGGTTGTGGGGAAAATGCTAGAGTCCATTATAAAAGATGTAATAGCAGAGCACTTGGAAAACAGTGACAGGATTGGACAAAGTCAACATGGATTTACAAAAGGTAAATCGTGCTTGACTAATCTACTGGAATTTTTTGAGGATGTAACTGATAGAATAGATAAGGGAGAACCAGTGGATGTGGTGTATTTGGACTTTCAGAAGGCTTTCGATAAGGTCCCGCATAAGACATTAGCGTGTAAAGTTAAGGCACATGGGATTGGGGGCAAGGTACTGACTTGGATAGAGAACTGGTTGGCAGACAGGAAGCAAAGAGTTGGAATAAACGGGTCTTTTTCCGAGTGGCAGGCAGTGACTAGTGGGGTTCCGCAGGGATCGGTCCTAGTACCCCAGCTATTCACTATATATATTAATGATCTAGACGAGGGAATTAGATGTAATATCTCCAAGTTTGCAGATGACACAAAGCTGGGTGGGCGTGTGTGCTGCGAGGAGGATGCTGAGAAACTCCAGTATGATTTGGACAGTTTGGGTGATTGGGCAGAAGCATGGCAGATGCAGTATAATGTGGATAAATGCGAGGTTATCCACTTTGGTGGCAAAAACAGAAAGGCAGATTATTATCTGAACGGCAATAGATTGGGAGAAGGGGAAGTGCAACGAGACCTGGGTGTCCTTGTGCACCAGTCGCTGAAGGTAAGCGTGCAGGTACAGCAGGCGGTTAAGAAGGCAAATGGTATGTTGGCCTTCGTAGCGAGAGGTTTTGAGTACAGGAACAAGGATGTCTTGCTGCAGCTGTACAGGGCCTTGGTGAGACCACACCTTGAGTATTGTGTGCAGTTTTGGTCGCCTTATCTGAGGAAGGATGTTCTTGCCATGGAGGGTGTGCAGCGAAGATTCACCAGACTGATACCTGGGATGGCAGGAATGACGTACAAGGAGAGATTGGGTCGATTGGGCTTATACTCGCTGGAGTTTAGAAGAATGAGAGTAGATCTCATTGAAACTTATAAAATTCTAACAGGGCTAGACAGACTGGATGCAGGAAGGATGTTCCCAATGGCGGGTGAGTCCAGAACAAGAGGTCACAGTCTAAAGATAAGGGGTAAGCCATTTAGGACAGAGATGAGGAGGAATTTCTTCACCCAGAGAGTGGTGAACCTGTGGAATTCTCTGCCACAGAAGGCAGTTGAGGCCAAGTCAGTAAATATATTCAAGAAGGAGTTAGATATATTTCTTAAGGCTAAAGGTATCAAGGGATATGGGGAGAAAGCAGGGACAGGGTACTGAGTTTGGATGATCAGCCATGATCTCATCGAATGGCGGAGCAGGCTCGAGGAGCCGAATGGCCTACGCCTGCTCCTATCTTCTATGTTTCTATGTGTGTAGTGCCTGATTTAGCGCTCAAATCACCTGCAGGTGTGATAGAGGCCAAGTTTGCAGTCGGAGGCGATAATTAGCGCTAGGTGCTAAACTTTGTGCCCGGCCGATAATTGCGCTCCAAACGGAGCTCTACTCGGAGCTCTGACACGGCAAGAGAGCCCCAGGTGGGCAGAGGAAACGCTTCAAGGACACCCTCAAAGCCTCCTTGAAAAAGTGCAACATCCCTACCGACACCTGGGAATCCCTGGCCCAAGACCGTACAAAGTGGAGGAGAAGCATCCGGGAAGGCACCGAATACCTCGAGTCCCTTCGCCGGGAGCAAGCGGAAGCCAAGCGCAAGCAGCGCACGTCAACCCAAGCACCCCACCCACCCGCCCCTTCAACCACCGTCTGCCCCACCTGTGACAGAGACTGTAGGTCCCGCATTGGACTCATCAATCACCCGAGAACTCATTTTTAATGTGGAAGCAAGTCATCTTCGGTTCCGAGGGACTGCCTAAGAAGAAGAAGAGGTTTTTCTTTGTACATTTACAAATTTTCTATTTTCATGAATTCAACTTTTTGTCACAGAGGATTCTCTTTGCAAAAAATTGTATTTTATTTCCCCATCATTTTGTACTGATTCACACTGATTTGTGTAGTCGCATCTTTTGCTCGGATGGTATTTTCCAGAACATACCATGAAGACCAGTCTCTGACTTAGTTGTGCGCAGCAGGAGAGTAGCGTTAGATGCTTCAGGGTATTTTGTTGGTGGGGGCCATCGGGGAAGGGTGTTTTTTTTTATTCGTTTATGGGATGTAGGCGTCACTGGCATCCCTAATTGCCCTCGAGAAGGTGGTGGTGAGCCGCCTTCTTGAACCACTGCAGTCCGTGTGGTGAAGGTACTCCCACAATGCTGTTAGGGAGGGAGTTCCAGGATTTTGACCCAGCGACGATGAAGGAACGGTGATATACTTCCAAGTCAGGATGGTGTGTGACTTGGAGGGGAACTTGGAGGTGGTGGTGTTCCCATGTGCCTGCTGCCCTTGTCCTTCTAGGTGGTAGAGGTCGCGGGTTTGGGAGGTGCTGTCGAAGAAGCCTTGGCAGGGGGACCACGGGGTTATCCTACATTGACTAGGGGTGCTGTTGGGTTGGTCACTATTCTTGTGGTGGTGTTGGTGGGCTCCTATCATCCCTCTCGGGTCAATGTGATCGCCTGTCCAGTACTGGTGAGGGTAGTCTTGTTCTATCGGCCTCCGGAGTTCCAAAAGATGGGCTTTAAAGTCCTTGAATCTAATCTCCAGTGTGTAAAGTTTAAAATGATGGCTATTTTGCTTGTGTACTGCTTTTAAAGGGTTTGGGATACAGAGAGGCTAGAATTCAGGCCTGGAAATATCCCAAGCACATCTATGCACATTCTGTAGAGCTCTGAAATGAGCTCTGTTTCATATTTTACTGTATTGCAAAGTAGCCTTTTAATTCATAATCATATGCTGACATAAATCTAGAAGTCCCTCCATGGCCTTGCCCCATTGTATCCAGTTCTATATCCCCACACTACAGTAGGCGTGTACTTTCTGGGAACTCAGTCGACATGTTAGGGAAATTAGTCATGACAAAGAATGCTTCTGTGTTTTTCTGTTACTCCTGTAGGACCCTGACAATCACATATAGTGAGGTCTTCGTCTGAGCATTTGGACATTGCTGGTTGACTGATGCCCCTAACTGCATATGTTCAGTGTTCAGTGGATAGCCCTCTTGCCACTTGAGTCAGAAGGTTGTGGGTTCAAATCTCACTCCAGAGACTTGAGCACAAAATCTAGGCTGACACTCCAGTGCAGTATTGAGGGAGTGCTGCACTGTCAGAGGTGCCGTCTTTCAGATGAAATGTTAAACTGAGGCCCCTTCTGCGTTCTCAGGTGGACGTAAAAGATCACATGGCACTATTTCGAAGAAGAACAGGGGAGTTTTCCCTGGTGTCCCGGCCAATATTTATCCCTCAACCAATCTGGTCATATATCTCATTGTTGTTTGTGGGAGCTTGCTGTGTGCAAATTGGATGCCGCTTTCCTACACTTCAAAAGTACTTCATTGGTTGTAAAGCACTTTAGGATGTCCTGAGGACGTGAAAGGCGTTATATAAATACAAGTCTTTCTTCTTTAGTGTAACAGGTATCTGTGTGTGATTTATAGGCTGGAATTGAGTCAAGGGGTTCAGATAGTTCACATAAAATAATAGTATCTGATGGAGTAATTTAGTTCTGTTCTCCTGTACTTGCGATCAGTACCTGTCAGTATGGTTATTGCCTTTGGTGCATGTTGATATTGGAGGGTTAATGCGCCATCACCATTGTAAGTTTATTGAGAAATGAGTCGCAGCTGATCCCCTGCAAATTCTACAGCCAACGTGCAATGCAGCACAATAATCATTCCATAGATATTACACCAGTGCCAGAAATGCTTTACAGCCAGTTGCCAGTTTTCATTTTTTTTTGTTACTTGTTATCTGACTGACCAGGATTTCTTTATCAGGGTTTTGGTCAGTGACAGTTCCCACATAGACCGCTGCTGTGTGCTTCGTTTAATGTCAAAGAAACCCAAGAAAACTGAAGCTGATTGTATTGAGATTACGCAGTAGCCCTGCTGCATCCTGTGTGGTTGAGTGGAGACAATTGAAACTTGGCTTTAGTTGAAAGGAGCTTGTTGATAGGGGACAGCCTGGAAGAGTTTGATGGTTTAGATAGAGTTTCAATGAGAGGTGCTTGTTTCTTCATGGGTGTAGCTTGGACTGATCCAGTGTCCTGATCTAGGAGGTGGTCAGAGGCCCCTGACAGGGTTCTGATTCTGTAGCGATGCCAACCCTCCAGGATTATCCTGGAGTCTCCAGGAATTAAAGACTAATCTCTAGGACGCTGCTGTGAGCAACCTGGGTGAAAAATCATAGAGGCATTAAAAGCATTGTGTGTTTATTCATTTTCTTTGCACACTTTTGTTTATTAGTTATAAACATTTTAAAGATGGGGAATTCCTTCAACCAGAGTTGGCAACTCTAGCTCGCTGCCTGTGAAGAACAATGATGATTGTCTGATCAGCACCCCTAGCTGGGATAAGCATGGCTGAGGTTTACTGGTTCTATCAATTCATGCTAAAGCTTACAGGTAAAATATTGGATGTGTGTGAAGGAACTTTGAGACTTTGATTCAGTGTGCAGATTGAACCTGAACCAAAACCCAACCAAAAAGGTTGAACTGGAGTTTTTAAACAGGTAAAGGAAAGAAAGACTTGCATATCTACAGCATCTTTAATAACCTCAGCTGTCGTAAAAGTGCTTTACAGCTAATGGAGTAATTTTGAAATGTAGCCACTGTTGTAATGTAGGAACCACGGCACACAGCAAGGTCCCACAAACAGCAATGAGATAGTGACCAGATAATCTGTTGGTTGAGGGATAAATATTGGCCCAGGACACAGGGGAGAACTCCCCTGCTCTTCTTCGACATAGTGTCATGGGATCTTTTATGTTCACCTGAGAGAGCAGACAGGGCCTCGGTTTAAAGTCTCATCTGAAGACGGCACCGCCAGCACTGCACTGGGAGTGTCAGCCTAGATTATGTCTATGGAGTGTGACCAAACATAGAAGCCATAAATATTTAAAGGAAAAAGGGATAAAAAGAAACTCAAAGAGTGATAATTATATCTAAATAACACAAAAAACACTAACAATATAAAAAGAAAAGAACCGTCAATGCTGGAAATCTGAAATAAAAATAGAAAACGCTGGTAATTTATAGGTCGGTCAACATCTGTAAGGAGGAAACAGGTTAATGTTTTGGGTGTAGACTCTTTCAAAGGATCGGTACCAAAATATCAACCCACCTTTCCTCTTTTCAGATGTTATTGGACCTGTTGTGTCGTTCCAGCATTTTTTATTCTTAATCGCAGAAAATAGTGTGAATGCAGGATTCCAGAGAATGACTGAGCTCTGAGCCAATCCAAACCAGAGACGTTGTGTTACTACAGAACATACAATGATAAATGTAACTTTTTTAATTGAAGTTTTAAAGGTGTAATGGCATTTGACTCATGTTCGCTTGTATCTAATTATCCTGTCATAGCCAAGCCTCTTGCAGCCCCCTCTTCACGCACTAAATTGCTAGGTTTACCAACATCAGCAGTAGAGCTTTCAATCAAGCTCAGTTGCTCTGTCTATCTATTATCTTCATTATCCTCCTCTAAAATCCCCCTGCTGCAGCCATCCCCCTGCTGCAGCCACTCCTTGTCTATTTGGAGCTCGTGAGTTGAAATTCCTCCCTTCCCTCCCACCCCCAGTGGAGAGTGTCTGGAAGATTTACACAGTGACAGAATCCAGATGATCTTTGTCTCTGAGACAGAAGATACCCCACCCTCTACAAAGGCTCTAGCATTAGGAAGACTCTATTCAGAATCCAGACCTTCAAACGGTGTACAGGATACAGAATTCCAAACCCCAATTGGGTATTCCTGATTCCTTGTAGTCTGACAGTGGGGAGCGATGGTATCAACTCCTCATAGTCCAGTGGTGGCAGAATATCTTATTCCAGGGAAACACTACATAGGCTTAAGGAAGAGTCTCTGTATCACAAACAACAAATCTAGATGGGGTAGAAGAGCAAAGGGATCTCGGAGTACAAATACACAAATCACTGAAAATAGTGACACAGGTTAACAAGGCCATAAAAAAGCAAACCAAGCACTAGGGTTTATTTCTTGAGGGATTGAATTGAAAAGTAGGGAAGTTATGTTAAACTTGTATCGAACCTTGGCTAGACCACACTTGGAGTACTGCGTACAATTCTGGTCACCATATTATAAAAAGGATATAGAGGCCCTAGAGAGGGTGCAGAGAAGATTTACAAGGATGATACCAGAAATGCGAGAGCATACCTATCAGGAAAGGATGAACAGGCTGGGTCTCTTTTCGCTTGAAAAGAGAAGACTGAGGGGTGACCTAATAAAGGTCTTTAAAATTATGAAAGGATTTGATCGAGTAGATACAGAAAGAGTGTTTCCACTTGTGGGGAAGAGCAAAACTAGAGGCCATCAATATAAGATAGTCATCAAGAAATCAAATCGGGAATTCAGAAGGAACTTCTTTACCCAAAGAGTGGTGAGAATGTGGAACTCGCTATCACAGGGAGTGCTTGAAGTGAATAGTATAGATGCATTTAAGGGGAGGCTAGATAAGTATATGAGGGAGAAGGGAATAGAGGGTTATGCTGAGTTAGATGAGGAAAGACGGGAGGAGGCTCAAGTGGAGCACAAACGCCGGCATGGACTGGTTGGACCGAATGGTCTGTTTCTGTGCTGTGTATCCTATGTAATCCTATGTAACAAAGACTCAGTGACAAACATTGGGCTGTTTTACATTAATTTGCCCCATATCCCTCACTTCAGTTCAGATGTGCTTGTCCCTTGAAAATAAATGGCACTGTACATAAAAAAATATAAGGTTGTGCTTATAGAACGGCTTATCACATCTCAGAAATATCCCAAAGCACACCATGAACCATGCATCACTTTGAAATGAAGTGACTGTTTATGTAGCTAAACGTGGCAGCCATTTTGCAAACAGCAAAATCACATCAACAGCAATGAGTTGATGACTAGATACATTTTTTTTTTGGTCCAGTCAGTCAGGGAGGAATGGTGGCCAAGACACCAGGATAACTCCACGCTCTGCTGCGAATAGTGTTATCTTTACCACCACCTGAAGTGCCAGAAGGGACCTCGGGTTAACATCTCATCCAAAGGACAACCCCTCCAACAGTGAAGCACTCACTCCTTACTTCAATGGAGCGATAGCAGATTATGTGCTCATATCCTGGAAGAAACTTAACTCTCAACAACATGCATTTATATAGCACCTTTAACATAATAAAACGTCCAAGATGCTTCACAGGAGCGTTATCAGACTAAATTTGACACCAAGTCACATAAAGAGATATTAGGACAGGCTTGGTCAAAGAGGTAGGTTTTAAGAAGCGTCTTAGGGAAGAGAGAGAGGTGGTGAGGTTTAGGGAGAGAATTCCAGAGCTTTGGGCCTAGACAGCTGAAGGCACAGTCACCGGTGGGGCGAAGGAAATTGGGGATGCACAAGAGGCCAGAGTTGGAACAACTCGAGAGTTTTCAGAGGGTTGTAGGGCTGGAGGAGGTTACAAAGATAGGGAGGAGCGAGGCCATGGAGAGATTTGGAAAAAAAGATGAAAATTTTAAAATCAAGACGCTGCCGGACTGGGAGCCAATGTAGGTCAGCGAGCACAGGGGGTGATGGGTGAACGAGTCTTGGTGCGAGCTAGGATACAGGCAGCAGAATTTTGGATGAGCTCTCAAGTTTACGAGGATGCAAGGTGGAAGGCCGGCCAGGAGACCATTGAAATAGTTGAGTCTGGAGGTAACAAAGGCATGGATAAGCGTTTCAGCAGCAGATGAGCTGAGGCAAATACTGGTGGTAGCCCAATATATATTTTTACGGAGGTTTTACTAGTTCCTCATAGAGTAGGAAATAAATATTTCCCAACTTATGCTAAACTATATTGTAATTCATTTTCTTACATAGTGGTTCTTTTTCCTTTTCTCATCAACTCTGGAAATTATATGATTTGACTAACTCTCCGGCAGTCCCACAGAGACTGTCTTGAAAAGCGCCAGAGAGATCCATTGATTTTAAAAAGACCAGTTGATAAATAGCTTCAGAAAAGTTACTGGTACCAGGCAGAATTTAAATAACTGTCTGTTAAATTCAAGAAATCCAACACATATTTGAACAGATCACACATAATGTTTGTATTTGAATTGAGTGGCTTAGTCTCCTCCTTCAGCTACTTGTTTCCAGACAAAGCAAACTAATTATAAATAAAATTGAACTGAGCATTTCACTCATTTCACTCATTATGCACTGTGACACAATCGAAGAAGACTACACCAATCTAAATCTTAAGCAAATATGCTCCGTCAATTTCTTTACAGTAGCACTAATTCAAAATATATCCACTATTTAGAGAGTGTATCTTGAAACTTACCTTTGCTCTGTGAAACTCTGAAATCACAGGCATTACTCAAGTAATTCAAGAATGGGGGAGAGTCAGACTACGGTCTCAGAATACAAGAGACATTATATCAGTGCCATTATAAAGTGTTTAGAAATTATATAATTAATGTAATACAATGTAAGGTAATAGCAGCCTTGACTTGAGTCTCAATCTTGCTTCAGTCATTTTCATGTCTTTTTTAAAAAAATGATGACATATTGTTATAAAATATAGTAAGTGGCAATATGACCTGCTGCACACAATGAATCTGCACTTTCTTTGTGACTAGAGGCAAAATGTATTGTCTTGTACATTCTACTGCAGTCTCATGACATTTCCACATGGGATATCATTCTTCTTGTTTGTCAGCCGTGGCTCAGTGGGCACACTTGCACCTTTGAGTCAGAAGGTTGTGGGTTCAAGTCCCACTCCAGAGACTTCAATACAAAAATCCAGTCTGATGCTCCAGTGCAGTGCTGAGGGAGTGCTGCAATGTTGGAGGTGTCATCTTTCAGATGGGACGTTAAACCGGGGTCCCGTCTGCCCTCATAGGTGGATGTAAAGGATCCCATGGCACTATTTTGAAGAAGAGCAGGGGAGTTATCCCCGGTGTCCTGGCCAATATTTATCCCTCAATCAACATCACTAAAAACAGATGATCTGGTCATTATCACATTGGGGTTTGTGGGATTTTGCTGTGTGCAAATTGGCTGCCGAGTTTCCTACATTACAACAGTGACTACACTTCAAAAGTACTTCATTGGTTGTAAAGGGCTTTGTGACGTCCTGAGGTTGTGAAAGGCGCCATATAAATGCGCCTCTAGCCAAGCTGTTCCAGTACAGCTACAACACTGGCATCTACCCAACAATGTGGAAAACTGTCAAGGTATGTCCTGTCTACAAAAAGCAGGACAAATCCAATCCAGCCAATTACCGCCCCATCAGTCTACTCTCAATCATCAGCAAAGTGATGGAAGGTGTCGTTGACAGTGCTATCAAGCATCACTTACTCACCAATAACCTGCTCACTGATGCTCAATTTGGGTTCTGCCAGGACCACTTGGCTCCAGACTTCATTACAGCCTTGGTCCAAACATGGACAAAAGAGATGAATTTGCAGAGGTGAGGTGAGAGTGACTGCCCTTGAACTCAAGGAAGCATTTGATCGAGTGTGGCATCAAGGAGCCCTAGTAAAAATGAAGTCATTGGGAATCAGGGGGAAAACTCTCCACTGGCTGGAGTCATAACCAGCACAAAGATGGATGGTTGTGGTTGTTGGAGGTCAATCATCTCAGCCCCAGGACATCGCTGCAAGAGTTCCTCAGGGCAGTGTCCAAGGCCCAACCATCTCCAGCTGCTTCATCAATGACCTTCCCTCCATCATAAAGTCAGAAGTGGGGATGTTCGCTGATGATTGCAGTGTTCAGTTCCATCCGCAACTCCTCAGATAATGAAGCAGTCCATGCCCGCATGCAGCAAGACCTGGACAAGGCCAGGCTTGGACTGATAAGTAGTAAGTAACATTCGCACCACACAAGTGCCACGCAATGACTATCTCCAACAAGAAAGAGTCTAACCACCGCCCCTTGACATTCAATGGCATTACCATCGCTGAATCCCCCCCCATCAACATCCTGGGGTTCACCGTTCACCAGAAACTTAACTGGACCAGCCACATAAATACTGTGGCTACAAGAGCAGGTCAGAGGCTGGGTATTCTGTGGCCAGTGGCTCACCTCCTGACTCCCCAAAGCCCTTCCACCATCTACAAGGCACAAGTCAGGAGTGTGATGGAATACTCTCCACTTGCCTGGATGAGTGCAGCTCCAACAGCACTCGAGAAGCTCGACACCATCCAGGACAAAGCAGCCTGCTTGATCAGCACCCCATCCACCACCTGAAACTTTCATTTCCTCCATCACCGGAGCACCGTGGCTGCAGTGTGTACCAGCAACTCGCCAAGGCTTCTTCGACAGCACCTCCCAAACCCGCGACCTCTACCACCTAGAAGGACAAGGGCAGCAAGCGCATGGGAACACCACCTCCTCCACGTTCCCCTCCAAGTTACACAGCATCCTGACTTGGAAATATATCGCCATTCCTTCATCGTCGCTGGGTCAAAATTCTGGAACTCCCTCCCTAACAGCACCGTGGGACTACATTCACCACACAGACTGCAGCGGTTCAAGAAGGCGGCTCACGATCACCTTTTCAAGGGCAATTAGGAATGGGCAATAAATGCTGGCCTTACCAGCGACGCCCATCTCCCATGAACAACTAAAAAAAGTCTTTCTTTCTTTCTGACAAAACGACATCAACCTGAAACATTAACTCTGTTTCTCGCTCCACAGATGCTGCCTGACCTGCTGAGTATTTCCAGCATTTTTTGTTTTCATTTCTTTCTTTTTTTCTTTTCAAGTTACTCTCTGGATATCACTTTCTCATAGTGCAGTTTAGGTACAGGTACATTTAGATTTCTCATAGTGCAGTTTAGGTACAGGTACATTTAGATTTTTAGTGCTCCCTCATGTGTTCAAACTTTGCTCTCGATTGATTGTTATGATTTATAAAATACATAGAAAAAGCCTTTGAAAATACATAGAATTTTTTTTTTAATCCTTCTATACAAGAAAACAAAGTAGAAAATGCAACAAGTTTAACAATGATCTTTTGTTCTGCGCCACTCTCTAAATCTACCAATTTTGACATTACAAAATGTTTTCCTGGGTGTGTAAATAGGACAAGTGATTTGTTATCCTTCCAACTCGCGTGAATTAATCGCGAGACATGTGATTTTTTTCTCAGGGAATGACACTGGACGGCAGTTTAACAGCACGGCTGCACTCCGACTAGTCAGTGCGTGGCAGCACCGCTCAGCATGTGCCATGGAGATTGGAATGCTCCCCGGGGGCACGCGCACAGGGATTGGAACCTTTGGTAGCGGGTGTTCCATTCCTGCGCCGCATGCACCCAGCGCTCTCTTCGCGCGCACCCCGACTCGTGGCTCGCGTTGTTGGGGACCCGGCCGGAAGCCGCATGTGGTGCGCTGATTTCCCAGAGCACTTCAATTCAAATCATGCAAATGAACGAGCGTGGAGTGCGCTTCAAGGGCTGAAAACATTATCAGGAGTGAGATGATGCAAGTGGGAAGTGCCACTCTTTCAGAGATGAAAGGAGACACTGTGAACGTCGAGAATGTGAATCAAAAATGGTAAAAATACATAACTGTAATAACCGGGAGCTCACCACGTTGGACTCTTTCAGGAACTTATTCTGCAGCTTCGGAGCACGTGGGCTGAAGCGCTCTGGAAATACTGAGCATGCGCAGCAGGTCAGTGAGCATATTACATAGTATTACTTCGTTCATTGGAGACGGCACAGGCACCTGTTGGTGCTGTGATGGGAATGGTAAACAGCCTATAGAGTAGTCAGTGAGCGGCGGAGCAGGACCGTGGCTGTCACTCCAGGGACAGGCCTGTGTACCGAGCCCACAGCGGCCTGAGCCCAAATATCACCCACTGTCAGACCCCACATCAATATCATTAGCACTGTCACACGCCTCACTGAGTCTTTGACAAACCGGGCATTACAAAGTCTTAAATGCAGGAAATGACATTGCACACGGTAAGTTTGAAGACTTACAGGTTTGATACAGGGCATTCTGACACACCAAATCATTGGCCTCTCGCGTTAAGGACTGAAAACCCATATTTTCAAAACTGTCAAGGGCACACTCAGTGCTGAAAGAGTTAATGAGCTGAGCTCTTAACAATCAGTGCCAGTGATTGAGTTACTGTTGTTCTTAAGAGCATGTCTGTAAATGTAACATCAATCTTCTCTGTGGCTGTTCCTAGCCTGTGGGGGCATTTTTTTGTTAAATGGGTTCCGTACTTAGCTACAAACTCTGTGACAGCTAAATTCATGCTAATGGGTTAGAATGGGACCAATCTGCTCCTAATAGCATCATGTTGGTTTACAAGTCTGGCTTCAAATGTAGAGCTAAGTAGCATACATAGCCCAAGGCAAACTCAAAGGGCCCGAACAACCACAAAGTATTTTAATGGCCACCATGTTGGCACCTCCCCCTGTGAAGCTCAGTTGCTGATGGTGTTTTCTTCTGGACAAGATACGACATAGAATCCTTATGTTTTTATTTTTTAGTTTGATTGTTATCAGAGTTAAGAGTGGCATGTGGGTGATGTGCAGAGTTTAATTTCTGCTTTATTTCTGTTGGCTGCATTTCAAAGTCGCTGTTAAAAATAGTCGTGGTACTTGATATCCCCTGCAGATATGGATCTCTTTTTATTAGTATTTTCTATTTTTTCCCTCCCAAAGGCATTGCAGATTTCATACACAGGATTTTCATTCCTTTTAATGGAAAGAACTCACATTTCTACAGCGCCTTTCACAACCCCAGGACGTCCCAAAACGCTTTACAGCCAATGAAGTACGTTTGAAGTGTGGTCACTAGGAAATGCGGCAGCCAATTTGCACACAGCAAGCTCCCACAAACAGCAATGAGATAATCATAGAATGATACAGCACAGAAGGAAGCCAATCGGCCCATCATACCTGTCCTAGCTCTTTGAAAGAGCTATCCAATTAGTCCCACTCCCCTGCTCTTTCCCCATAAAATTTGCTTCATCCTAGATGGGACTATGAACCCACCATCCCTGGCTTAGGAGGCCAATGTCTTATCCATTCAGCCACTGGGGCTATAATGACCAGATAATCTTGTAGATCTTTCTCCTAAATATTGTGGATCTCCTCTGCTCTTCTATCAAAATAGTGCCATGGGATCTTTTGTGTCCACCCGAGACGGCAGACAGGGCCTCAGTTTAACATCTCATCTGAAAGACAGCACCTCCAACAGCGCAGCACTCCCACGGTACTGCACTGGAATGTCAGCTTAGATTATGGGCTCAGGGTCACTGGAGTGGGACTTGAACCCACAACCTTCTGACTGAGAGGCAAGAGTGCTATCAACTGAGCCACAGCAGACATCTGATGCTAGTTAATCTCTCAACTAATAATCGCCCTGTTCCTGATGAAAGGCAAGGAAATAGGAGGTCCATTTGGTGCCAAGTTCAGTGTTTAATGCAATAGTCTGCCTAAAGTTTTGGGATTTGGTTAAGTGGGAAGAGGTTGTGCGCTCCACGTCCAGTAAACAGCTATTCTACCTGTGAAAACTTTGCAGTAGCTTGAAACTGGTGAAGGGTTTCCACGTATGTCGGAGAGCTGGCTGACCAAATGGCAAGCTTGTTGTTGGAATAGTGCGGTCAGTTAAAGGCAGGAGTAAGCTTCCAAATAGCATATCATGTTTGTGAAATGTTGTTCAGAATGAGGATTTATGGATTATTGGTCTTCACAAGCAGTGTTGAATATTTAGGATGTGATGGAGCCCCAAATTTTGTAGATTACTGAGACGTGGGGACATCTCAAATCTTGTGGATCTCCTGACTCTTGTAGACCTCTCCCTTGAATCTTTGGATCTCATGAATTTCATCCATTACAGCGACATAGGAACCTCACAACTCTTACTGGACTATTAGAAACGTGAGGGCTAGAGGAGGGGGAGGAACTTTCAACAGCCTGCTGCCTATTTGTCGCTTGAAAAACGGGTGGTCAGCAATTGAAAATTGTAGGGGGCACTTTGGCTGCTCCATTGAACCCCACCTGATGCAATCTTCCTGTAAATGGGTGAGCAGCCCACGCAGGCCGTGTGCTGTTTAAATCTGAAAGTCGGGGTCCTACACTGGTTATAGGAACCCGATTGCAATTTTCAGGTCAAATGGGTGCGTTGTGAATTCATTTTCTCAGTTGTACCAGGCAACGAGCAGCCTTATGACTTTTCTCCCGGGTTGCTTTCAGCAGTGTCCAGGGGATTAATCTTGAATTCCTGGAGATTCCAGGACAATCCTGGCGGATTGCCAACCCTATTGTTGACTGCTCCTTTCTCTTTGTGATTTCTGTGGCTCCACAGCTGCCACTAAAGGAATCTAGACTAAAAACAGAAAATGCTGGAAATACATCATCTTTGTGACCTTTCATCAGAAATAGAAGAAGTTGGAGGTGTAACAGTTTTAAGCAAGTACAGAGGCAGGAAAGGGGGAGCAGGGAGGAGGAGAGGAAAGAACAAAAGGGAAGGTCTGTGATTGGATGGAGGGCAGGAGTGATGAAATGACTAAAGGGATGATGGTGTGGTAATGGGACAAGTGAAGAAACAAAAGATGGGTCTAGAGGAGCTGTAAATGGTAACAGCAGAACCATTACCAGCACCTGCTGTCTGGAAAAAATAGAGCAATGGTTATGATCTGAAGTTATTGAAATCAGTGTTGAGTCCAGAAGGTTGTACAGTGCCTCATCGAAAGATGAGGTGCTGTTCCTCGAGCTTCTGTTGCGCTTCATTGGAACAGTGTAGGAGGCCGAAGACAGAGAGGTCAGAGTGGGAGTGGGACAGGAGATTTACACTCCTTTCACTTGCCACATTAGACTTCTGCTGCCTCTATTATTGAAAAGTTCTTTAAACTCTATTGTTGCTTTACTGAGGTCACAAGCATCAAACATGCTTGTCATGAACCAGAAATTATTCAGACTTTGGTCATCAATTAGCCATGGGAGATCCACTAGTACCTCGAGCAAGAATGATCTGAAAATTTGTCCCACATGATGTGGATTTGTGGAGTTCACTATCTTGGTTTGGACTTGCCCCTGCTTGCAAAATGGCCACCGTTTGCACCCCACTTATGAATCCTGTTTTAAACTGTGCAATAATTGAAACAGTCCTTGTGCCCATATTTATTTTAACAGTGTCTCAGATTCTGAAACCATGGTGTTGAGCTGGTTCTCACGGAATAGACCATTGGCTCCTCCTGAACTTCTCCCCCACCCCGCAGGCACTGTAATTAGACCTTGGAGATTTCTGCTGCTCTGCATACATCAACAACTTTATTCAGTCAGTGTTCGTTCCACATCTTTTAATAGCCTTTCTTCAGAGCTTCGGATCGGGTCTCACCTGCGATTCCGTCTTTGATGAGATTCTCGGGTAGGAGACTAAATTGCAAAATGCCTTTTGAGATTGGTGTACTTTCCATGTTCACGCTGCACCTTAGTGTGGAATCTGTGCTGTACGTAAGTTATGTTTCTTCTACGACTGCGATAGCCATCAAATTGTTGAATCCACACATTTCAGTTTAGCTGGATCATCAATTTCAGATGTGTTAAATTTTCTGTAGCTTCTCCTAATGAATGGAGGGACAAAGAACACTGCTGCCCTCTGCCCTCTGCCCCTGAAGTACTTTTGGAGTGTAGTCACTGTTGTATTGTAGGAAACATGGCAGCCAATTTGCACGCAGAAACCACCCACAAACAGCAATGTGATAATGATCAAATAATCTGTTTCAGTGATGTTGGTTGAGGGATAAATATTGGCCAGGACACCGGGGCGAGCTCCCCAGCTCTTCTTCGAAATAGTGCCATGGGATCTTTTACGTCCATCTGAGAGAGCAGACGGGGCCTCAGTTTAACGTCTCATCTGAATGACGGCACCTCTGCCAGTGCAGCACTCCCTCAGCACTGCACTGGGAATGTCAGCTTAGATTTCGCAATTAAGTCTCTGGCATGGGACTTGAACCCACAACCTTCTGACTCAGAGGCAAGAGTGCTATCCACTGAGCCAGGCTGATGCAAAGCTATTACTCTCCGTACTGTAGTTCCAACATTATAGCACTGCATTATTATGCTTGGCCTAGCTCTGGCGATGGTGTCACCATTCCCTCCCCACAATGCACTCTGAGTTCTAGATATCCAGTCCATGAGTCGGAGTATAACTGCACAAATAGCACACAGAGGAAGATATACGAGGTAGAATTTAAGGCCAATATCCTTAACAGTGTGTTCATTATAGATCAGTCAGATCTGAGACGTTTACTGATGTTCAGCTCTGAGAGGTGGGGTATCTGCTTAGTGAAAAAATATTCTAGTTCTTTACAAGAGTGTCTGAAAAGGTGAGGAAAATCTAGCATCATCAGATAGTTGAAAGTGTGACTTTCTTTTACTACCTGCAAAGTAACATTTTCATAGAATCATTGGGCTGGATTTTCTGGGGGCTCAGCGGGCAGCGATTGGTGGTGGGTCGGGTGGGAAAGTTTTTTTTCTCCAGCGGGTCGGGATCCCGCTGGGAACCCGCCATCCCGCGCCTTTACCAAATGTCGGGTCTGTCAGCGCTGAGCAGACCTGACATGCAGCGGTGGGTTCACAGCGGGGGACCCAATTCAGGTAATTAGTGGTTTGTTTAGAGCCACTTAAGGATGAATTTCAGCTCACCTTCTGCATTTGACAGCTCGCCCACAGGGTCCACGCTGGTCGTGGACCACGTCTGTCAAACTGAGGCGGGAGTTTGGTGGCCATTGAACCAGCTGTTGCGTTGACAGCTTCAAATGTACAGTAAAAACTCCCACCTTACAGAGATATCTTCCTTTAGCC
Source organism: Squalus acanthias (assembly GCA_030390025.1). Lineage (NCBI taxonomy): Eukaryota > Metazoa > Chordata > Chondrichthyes > Squaliformes > Squalidae > Squalus > Squalus acanthias. The sequence continues at coordinate 99,991,285 of CM059427.1, read as the reverse complement.
ACAAGCTGTTCCTCACTGCATTTCCACAACAGATTGACCATGCTGCAAGTCTTTACACAAGTCTCCATCCAGTCTGACCTCATTACCTCTCTCACCATTGACAGATCGCTTCTGTCATCTCTACTTCACCTGCCATCTATTCCATCAGCATGGATGCCCTTTATACTCTCTCACCTTGGTTCTCAGAATCCCACCACAATCAGCCCCAACACCAGCATCACCAGGCACACCAGCAGCACCAAAACAACACCACCAACCTTCTCCACAATCACCTGATGCTGCACAGGACAGAGGTCATCAGCATCTGACTACATTGCTGCCCGGGAGGCCAGGGATGGCCTCACCATGGCCAGATTTACTTCACTTGACGCTGTACACCCTGGCTGCCACATGATGTGCCAGGTTGGCACCACCCCACACCAACACCATAAAGCATCTCTACAATGCCCAAGCCATTCCTTTCACACTCATCACCATTGCGGGGGGTACCATTATGTCTCACCATTCACTGCAACTCACTAAGCCACTTCCAAAGGTGCACACAAACATGTCCAAGAACTCAAAGTGTTGAAAATAAAGGTTTCAATGTTTGACACCACATTAACAGAAACTTTACATTAACATTGCATAAAACACCCAAGTGCCTACCCTTGTGTGTTGTTAGTTGGTATGATTGCACTAGGATGAGGGTGAGGAGTGACTAGTGAGATGGGGAAGCAATAATGTAGATAGAGAGGGATGGGTGGAGGTGCAAGGTAAGTTGATATGAGTAAGGATGTGCAGGAGTAGGGTAGGGAAGGCAGAGTGATGGGGATGTGATGAGAGGCACAGCAGGATGAGGTTGAGTGTGGCTTTGTACTAACGTTTCGTGATCTACTGAGATCATTGAAATGTTTGCGGCACTGCACCCAGGTCCTCCTGACCACATCCCTGCTTGTGTCCTCCTGTGCAATGTGCAACCAGGCTGTGTTGATCTCCTAGGGAGGTCTCTTCCAGCCATGGGAAGGGAAGAGGACCTCCCTGTGTGCTGTGACTCCCTCCATAAGCATATGGAGGGAGTCATGGGAGAGCCTGGGTGCAGCCCTGTGCCCTGTGCAGTCATTGTCAGTGTTTGCAGCACCTCAATGCTGCAGAACACTGACAGCACAAATGTCAAAATGAAGTTGGCCATGGTCCCTTTAAGGAAACTGGCTGATGACGTGTCATTAAATGACGTCACCAGACCCGCTTCCTCGAATTGGCCGGCAAACGTGCTGGGCGGGCTTAACAAGTCGTATCAAGGTAAATTCATTTCAGAGGCCGGGTTGGACCCAGCAGCGGGGTCGGGACCCGCCACTGATGTCGCCTGCCACGGTCCTGCCGAGGTCAGCAAAATCGTGGCCAGTGAATAGTACAGCAAAGAAGGAGGCCGTTTGGTCCATTGAGTCTGTGCCGGCTCTTTCAAAGAGAAATCCAGTTAGTCCCACTCCTCCACTCTTTCCCTGTAACCCTGCAATTTATCTCCTTCAAATATTTATCCAATTCCCTTTTGAAGACTACTATTGAATCTGTATCACCCGTTGCATAAAAAAGTTTTTCCTCATGTCGCCTCTGGTTCTTTTGCCAATCAGCTTAAATTTGTGCCCTCTGGTTACCGACCCTTCAGCCATTGGAAATAGTTTCTCTTTATTTACTCCATCTAAACCCTTCATGATTTCAAACACCTCTATCAAATCTCCTCTTAGCCTTCTCTGCTCTAAGGAGAACAACCCCAGCTTCTCTAGTCTATCCATGTAACTGTAATCTCTCATCCCCGGAACCATTCGAGTAAATCTCTTCTGTACCCTCGCCAAAGCCTTCACGTCCTTCCTAAAGTGTTGTGCCCAGAATTGGACACAATACTCCAGCTGGAGCCAAACTAGTGTTTTATATTGGTTTAGCTTAACTTCCTGGCTTTTGTACTCTCTCCCTCTATTTATAAAGCTCAGGATACCACATGCTTTATTAACTGCTTTGTTAACCCGTCCTGCCACCTTCAAAGATTTGTACACACACACCCCCAGGTCTCTCTCTTCTTGCACCCCCTTTAAAATTGTACCATTTAGCAATTATTGTCTCTCCTCATTCTTCCTAACAAAATGGAGCACCTCACACTTTTCTGCATTGAATTTCATCAGCCACGTGTCCGCCCATTCGGCCAGCCTGTCTATGTCCTCCTGAAGTTTATTACTATCTTCCTCACTGTTTACTGCACTTTCAAGTTTCGTGTCATCTGCAAATTTCAAAGTTTTATTGAGAGTTTGCAAAGGTTTTTATTTACAAAGCCCCAGGGTGGGACATCAGATTGTGAATAAGCTCATACGACAAGGAAATAACGAAAAACCCAGCTGTCTTTAATCCCTTGTATTACACGAGCCAGACATTTTGACAAACTGCGACAATGTAAGACGGATAAAGAAGTGTAAGGGAACAATGAAATAAATGTCCTGTCAAATGTCTTTACAATGAATGGTAAATAACACTGTAGCATATTGTGCAAAGATGAAATAGAACGAAAACACTTCAAACTACAGCAATAATACAAAGATTTTGTCTTGAGAATAGTTTTTTCCCTTGTCGAGTTTCTTTTCTTTCTGGAAGGCGCTGATTCACACTGGGATGTGATTTCACATGTGCTGGCACCTCGCCAGTACCTTGTCCAAGTGTCCTTTATAAACATAGAATCATTATAGAATCACATAGCCCATCATGCCTGTGCCGGCTCTTTGAACGAGCTATCCAATTAGTTCCACTCCCCCACTCTTTCCCCATAGCCCTGCAACTTTTCCTCTTTTCAAGTATTTATCCAATTCCCTTTCGAAAGTTATTACTGAATCTGCTTCCACCACCCTGTCAGGGAGTGCATTCCAGATCATCATAACTCGCTGTGTAAAAAAATCTCAGCATCTCGCCTCTGGTTCTTTTGCCAATTATCTGTCCTCTGGTTACCAACCCTCCTACCAGTGGAAACAATTTCTCCCTATGTGCTCTATCAGAACCTCTCATAATTTTGAACACATCTATTAAATCTCCCGTTAACCTTCTCTGCTCTAAGGAGAACAACCTCAGATTGTCCAGTCTCTCCACAACTGAAGTCCCTCATCGCTGGTACCATTCTGGTAAATCTCCTCTGCACCCTCTCCAAGTCCTTGACATCCTTCCTAAAGTGTGATGCCCAGAATTGAACACAATACTCCAGCTGGGGCTGAACCAGTGATTTATAAAGGCTGAGCATAATTTCTTTGCTTTTGTACTCCATGCCTCAATTATAAGGATGTTAATCCTTAATAATGAATTACATTTCACTGATTTACACTCACATAAAATTAGAAACAAATTGAGGTGAAAACAACCTCATTCCAGATCCTGGTTTGCCCTCAGTAACTGTCCCAGTACGAACAGAGGTAGGGGCTGATGTGGTTCTGAGCCTGTTGCAGTCTGACTGGAGAGTTGGTCCATTATTACTCCAGATTCTCCTCCTCCTTACCCTGACATGCCGGCTCAGCATTTTATGTTATTAATAGTTTTCATTGTATACTATCTAACTCTACCCCTGCTGTCACTCACTGATGTTTGAGCCTGGACAATGAGAGAGAGGCGATTTTCATCTCCAGCGAGAGAATTTGGGGCAGGGGACCTCGGTATAGTACCTTCATTGAGACCCACCCTCAAGTGCCAAGCTTTGCTGCCAATGAGTTCAATTTCAAAATCTGCTCTAGGTTATAATTGAATGGAATTTAGGAAACGAGTATTTGTCATGTTCATTATTTAATAAATTAACATTACAAGATCTTTTTACGTTTATTTCACAGAAAAGCGCAGGGATAGCCCAGGGCACTCCTGGCTGGCCTCCCACATTCTACCCTACGTAAACTTGAGGTCATCCAAAACTCAGATGCCCGTGTCCGAACTCGCACCAAGTCCTGTTCACCCATCACCCCTGTGCTCGCTGACCTACATTTGCTCCCGGTTAAACAACGCCTCAATTTCAAAATTCTCATCCTTGTTTCCAAATCCCTCCATAGCCTCGCCCCTCCCTGTCTCTGTAATCTCCTTCAGCCCCCCCCCCCCCCCCCGAGATATCTGCGCTTCTCTAATTCTGGCCTCTTGAGCATCCCTGATTATAATCGCTCAGCCATTGGTGGCCGTGCCTTCTGTTGCCTAGGCCCTAAGCTCTGGAATTCCCTCCCTAAACTTCTCCGCCTCTCTACCTCTCTGTCCTCCTATAAGACGCTCCTTAAAACCTACCTCTTCTGCCCTAATTTCTACTTATGTGGCTCGGTGTCAAATTTTGTGTCTTATAAAATATCTGTGAAGTGCCTTGGGACATTTTACTACATTAAAGGTGCTATATAAATACAAGTTGTTGTTGTTGATAGCAACTGTAAATCTAAAATTCTGCTGCTAAATTACTGTTGTAGATTCAAAGGGTAGATTAATTAGCCCTTTCCAAACAGGCTTGGTATATTCTGCCGATGTTTCACAACGCAAGGAGTTATAAACTCAAAAGCTGCTATGTTCACTAAACGGATAAACATTTTTGAAGACAAAAACAATATTTTTACTGAAACCAAGATCGCAAATTTTCTTTGTGAAAGGTGATTTTCTTGCTGCAAATAAAAATAATTTTTTTTTAATTTTACATTCTTCATGTTTATTTTACACAATCTTTGGAACCGCCTAAAACAAAATCAATTTTTTTCATGGTAAAACGATAAATTTTATTTGTGTTTTTCTTAAATAATACAGCGTGCCGTAATCTCAGATGTGTGAGGAAATCATTGAAATACCACACAAAAAAAGGAAAAAATGTTTGACTTCAATAGAAAAGAAAATCGGGTGGAGCGTAAAATGGGCGGTCGACTCACTATCATCAGTTTTGCTCTGCCGCCCAAGACTATTTTCACCCCCTAAGAGTCCAGGGGGGAGAAATTCGGTATCGCCCCGTTTGGGGCGCAATTATCGGCTGGGCACAAAGTTTAGCGCCTGCCGCTAATTATCGCCTCCGACTGCAAACTTGGCTTCTATTGCCCCTGGAGGTGATTGGAGCGCTAAATCAGGCGCTACACACCTCTCGTAAGGTGCTAACGCCGAGGAGCGAGGCGCTACCTCAGAGCGTTGGCAAAGCTCATGTGATGTCAGTCAGCAATGGAACACAGACACACTGGCGCCAGGCCAGTTCTTAAAGGGGAGCGTCGATCTTGCTCTCCATCCACACCCTGCTCATTGCAGCCTTGAATCTCGGCCTGGAGAGACCTGTACATCAAATCTGCTGGAAAGAACAATGGAGAGGCCCAGGGAAAGAGCTCAGAGTGCAGCCCCCACAGTCTCTTCTAAATCGATGCAAGGAAGGTCAAATCAAAATGAACCTGCAAAGTGCTGCTCAGTACCCAAAACTCTTTCACACAGCATTGAATCTCTCCAGAAGTCTCTCTCTCTCAGAATGCGTGGTGCAAAAATGTCGCCAACAAAAAAAGGCAGGAAGCAGTTGCCTTTAAATAGCACTCCCCCAGTCCCTTACCGACTACAAAACGCTCCCCTCAACCTGTCGTTGCTAGCAGCAGGCGGTAAGGCAGGGGGCGCCACTCAATATCCAGTCCAGGGTGCTACCGGGGCGTTGCACGCTCGACTGACGTCATGATTTGCAGGCACAGGAGATCGTGGCGGTAGTGTTTAGCACCGCTGCAAAATGTCTGGTCAATTTCGCGAGCGGTGCAAACATCGCCGTGCCCGGGCGTTAGTTGCTTTGCGCCCCATTAGCGCCCTCTTAAGGCGTTAATGGAAGGCACAAAGCAACCGAATTTTTCCCCCCAAGCATTTCATGTTCCTCAGGATAAATGGTCATGGATTTAACGTGGGTGTTTACCATTTGATACTGATTTGATGGCAGCCATCAACTTCCACACGGTTGGCTCTCTTCCACCTCTTGCTGGCCAATCAGCTCGGTAGAGGCGTATTAATCGAGTTAATGTTGCCCTAGTCTAGTGGTGCTGCTCACTATAAAAGCATATCAATGAACCAGCAACATTACCAGCAGGCGGGATGAGAAATCCGGCTGCTGTAGCCGAGCTGGAAGAAAACTAAGACGGGACGAGGGCACTGAGTGACCAACAGCAGCAGCAGAGGCACTGGAAGGGGTGCAAGAAAGATTTACAAGGATAATACCAGAACTGAGAGGGTATAACTATCAGGAAAGATTGAATAGGCTGGGGTTCCTTTCTTTAGAAAAGAGAAGGCTGAGGGGTGACCTAATAGAGGTCTTTAAAATTATGAAGTGTTTGATCGGGTAGACATAGAGAAAATGTTTCCACTTGTGGGGGGAAACCAGAACTAGGGGCCATAAATTTAAGATAGTCACTAATAAATCCAATAAGGAATTCAGGAGGAACTTCATTAACCAGAGAGTGATGAGAATGTGGAACTCGCTACCACATGGAGTAGTTGAGGCAAATAGAATCGATACATTTAAGGGGAAGATAGATAAGTACATGAGGGAGAAAAGAATAGAAGGATATGCTGATAGGATTAGATAAGAAGGGGCTCTTGTGGAGCATAAACACCAACGTAGACCAGTTGAGCCGAATGGCCTGTTTCTGTGCTGTAAAATACTATATAATTCTATGTATGTAATAAGGTCTTTGCCCAGAGCCTAGAGGTGTGAGCGATTATATATGTACAGAGCATGTTGTTGAATCTGTAGAATATTTCGATTTGAAGGAATGGAAGATAAAAAAAAGATCAACTGATAAATACCTTCCAAACTGTTAACTTTTTTTTTTATTTGTTCACGGGATGTGGGCGTCGCTGGCAAGGCCAGCATTTATTGCCCAACCCTAATTGCCCTCAAGAAGGTGGTGGTGAGCCGCCGCCTTGAACCGCTGCAGTCCGTGTGGTGAAGGTACTCCCACAGTGCTGTTAGGTAAGGAGTTCCAGGATTTTGACCCAGCGAATTAAAATAATTGCCAAATTTAAAGGCTTTGCCAATCCAGCACATATTTCAACTAATGTTTGTATTTGAATTGTGTAGCTTGGCCCCTTCCCATAGACACTTGTTCTTTTCTGACAAACTATTCAGTGTATTGAGTTAGGATATTATTTATATGAATGCAGCAGGATTTTAACCTTTTCATGTACGTTGGCAGAACTAAAGAAGTCAATATCAACAGATCTTGCTAGATATTGAATACTATAAAATCCGTGCCTTCACTACAGCTGTGTTGTTTTCCTTGTGTTATAACCTGTTATGTTGCAATGAGCTGATAGTATCTCTGGTTAACACTGTTTAAGGCTCGTCTATTTCCTAACACTCACAGAAGTTGATTCGATGAGTTGAATTTGAGGTGTTGCCAGACCGGGAGCCAATGTAGGTCAGCGAGCTAGGCCCTAAACTCTGGAATTCCCTCCCTAAATCTCTCTGCCTCTCCACCTCTCCTCCTTTAAGGCCCTCTTTAAAACCTACCACTTTGACCAAACTTTTGGTCACCTGTCCTAATATCTCCCATGTGGCTCAGTGTCCAATTTTGTCTGATAACGCTCCTGTGATGTGCCTTGGGACGTTTTACTACGTTAAAGGTTTTTTAAAATTCGTTCACGGGATGTGGGCATCGCTGGCAAGGCCAGCATTTATTGCCCATCCCTAACTGCCCTTGAGAAGGTGGTGGTGAGCCGCCTTCTTGAACCGCTGCAGTCCGTGTGGTGAAGGTATTCCCACAGTGCTGTTATGGAGTGAGTTCCAGGATTTTGACCTAGCGACGATGAAGGAACGGCGATATATTTCCAAGTCAGGATGGTGTGTAACTTGGAAGGTGCTATATAAATGCAAGTTGTCATTGTTGTTGAAGTGCTTCGAGATGTTTCTCAGAGATGTGATAAGGCCCTCTATAAATGGATGCCTTTCCTTTCAGCAGTTATGACATTTGATATGTACCTATTCCAAGATCTGTTTTGCAATAGCTGTGCTGGATGCAGATTACACTGCCCTCCGATTTAAATCTCACGGTAAATGCGGCTATAAAGTACTATAAATGGCCTTAGTGAGATCACATTTGTATCAAGTTACAAGACCAAGTTTGAATTAAAAGCATACAGGATCCTTGATAAAGAGAGTCACAGAGTACAACTGCAAGGAAGTCATGCTAAACCGTTATAAATTACTGGTTAGGCCTCAGCTGGAGTATTGTGTCCAATTCGAGGAACCACACTTTAGGAAGGATGTCAATGCCTTAGAGAGAGTGCAGAGGAAATTTACTAGAATGGCACCAGGTATAAGGGACTTCAGTTTTGTGGAGAGACTGAAGAGGCTGGGGTTGTGTTCCTTAGAGCAGAGAAGGTTAAGGGGAGATTTAATAGAGGTGTTCAAAATCATGAGGGGTTTTGATAGAGTAGATAGGGAGAAACTGTTTCCACTGGCAGGAGGGTCAGTATCCAGAGGACACAGATTTAAGATAATTGGCAAAAGAACCAGGAAGAGGAGGGATGAGGAGAATTTTTTTTGTACGCAGTGAGTTGTGATCTAGAATGCACTGCCTGAAAGGATGGTGGAAGCAGATTCAATGATAACTTTCCAAAAGGGAATTGGATTAATATGTGAAAAGGAAACATTTTCAGGGCTATGGGGAAAGAGCATGGGAGTGGGGATTAATTGGACAGCTCTTTCAAAGAGCCGGCACAGGCACGATGGACTGAATGGCCTCCTTCTGTGCTGACGATTCGATTTATTTGCTTTGATCCTGCTCACCCCTCCCTTTTTACTTTCACCTGTTCTTTTAACCTTTTGGGCACAGATTGCGATGAAGAATTGCCTCTTTCTGCTTGTTAAAATGCGATGGTAAGCATGACTTGTTTGTATTTCTGAAGCTCTTTAACAAATCACGCACCTGCATAAAAAAGTAGGAACATTGGTCAACAAAGCACCCCAGCTGATGGATGTGAGCTGCCTAGATGTGGGTATGTCTGAGCGGGTGATCTGTGCACTTTAAGTTTCCTCTGTACTCCTTATGGGTTTCACATCAAAGGGAATATTAATATAATTGGAACTACGGGGCTGTAAATAGCTGCTTTCTTCCTAAAGACTGCTAGATAAATAGAGAGGCTCGTTTAATGAGGTTCCTTGATCACACCCAGTGCAGAGGTTTCAGTCTCAGGGTTTAATTATAGGTCTTTGTGTTTCTGTTGAATTCGGCACTTTGAAAATGCACACTTCAAACATTGCAATCAGTTTACCTTCTTTGGCACTGTTCAGACTTGTGCTTTTAATTGTAGTTTGTTCTTTCCTCTCCGTTTTTGCATCTCAGGATATTGCTTCTGCTCCTTGAATTTGATGGTAATTAGATCATGCTCTCATCCCAAGCTACACAGTTCAGATCTATCTTACCATTGTGCACTGTTCCAATGGCCCCCTTGTGTGAACTGAGGGGCAGACAAGCGGCCTCTGGAAACGGGAGCAGAAATGTTGAAAAGGACAATCTTTATCTTTGGAGAAGTAATTTTAATCGTCAATAAATATCAGTTATTCTAATGTAATTGCTTGGGTTTCAAGGTTGTCTTCTCCATGTTCAGTGGAATATAAGCACCTTGTAACACGACATAAGCTACACTGGAATGCTGAGAGAAAGGGGCGGATCATGGATCACAGTTTTATTTTATTAAGCTAAGCATTTATATTAAGCTAAGTGTCTTTGATACGTACAGTGATTACAAAATGATTTACATTGCATTACATCTACCCCGCCCATGTTGTGTGAATTATCTCCCCCAGAGTCAAGTCTCCTCTTGCCTATTTTCCCACTTTACCCAGTGTTAAACATTTTCGCCCAGATTTTGCTGCCAAAATAAGTGAGTTTGATGCGCACGCCGTTATTAATTTGTAAATCGGCCAGCAATCTGTGGCAAGGAAGAGATAGAGCGTGAGTTGCAAATTGGCACAAGTGGCTGGACGATTTGCGCCACTCTGCCGTTAACTTCGTGACAACGGCAGCTCGCCCTCAACCTCCCCATGAGTTTCAAGAAGTTGCTGCATTTGTGCATTAATTGCCAATTAAACTTGCCGTAGAAAGTTAGGGCTGGTACATAACAGCGTAAGGACCTTTTTAATGAAGAGATTTATGTTCCTGCAATGCCACTCAACCTCTTTGGACCAGAAAAGGAACAATTGAAACTGTGGAGTCTCAGTCTTACAGGTAGTGAATTGTTGTTAGAGAATTTTTAATTTAATATTTAAAATTTAAAAAAACTTAGTTTTCCTTTGTCTCTTTTTTTTTCTCTCTCTCTTAATCCAATCTTTCTTTCCATCTCTTTATTTCTCTTTCTGTACCTGATTTGACTCTAGTTCACCCTTTTTCCTTCTTCACCATTCCTTTGTTTCTTTCTCAATCCTTAAATCGCATTGGTTACGGAGATAGATGGTTGATCCCGTCGTTCACCTAGATCCCAGATGCCCTGTTGCCCTCACTGCGCCATTATCAGCTCACACTTCCACCAACTTGCAGGGCAAAAAATGTTCGAGCTGAAGTTTGAGAGGAAAAGTCTAATTAACAGGGCACGCCACGAGATTGCCCCACTCCAGTAAAATCTGGGCCTTTGGAAATTACGCGCTGGGTTCTCTCGATTGTCATGATTCGCTGGAAGAGCCAAAGAAACCCCAGTTAAACAACACAAACACCATCCACACCATTTTCCCCAAGGGTTTCAACGGATCTTCTGCCAAAATTATGGCAGACAATTGGGAGAACCCCCTGCGGAAATTTGCCCCCAATTTTCACGAGTTTCTTGACACAGGCAAAATATCTCGCTCTCTAATTTCTCTCTCCCTCTACTACAACAACAACAACTTGTATTTATAGAACACCTTTAATGTAGTAAAACATCTCAAGGCACTTCACAGGAGCGTTATCAGACAAAATTTAGCACCGAGCCACGTAAGGAGAAATTAGGGCAGATGACCAAAAGCTTGGTCAAAATGGTAGGTTTTCAGGAGCGTCTTAAAGGAGGAAAGAGAGGTAAGAGAGGTGGAGAGGTTTAGGCAGGGAATTCCAGAGTTTAGGGCCTCGGCAGCTGAAGGCATGGCCGCCAGTGGTGGAGCAATTAAATCGGGGATGCGCAAGAGGTCAGAATTAGAGGAGCGCAGATATCTCGGAGGATTGTAGGGCTAGAGAAGGTTACAGAGACAGGGAGGGGTGAGGCCATGGAGGGATTTGAAAACAAGGATGAGAATTTTATAATTGAGGCTTTGCTTAACTGGGAGCCAATGTAGGTCAGCGAGTATAGGGGTGATGGGCAAACGGGACTTGGTGCGAGTTAGGACACGGGCAGCCGAGTTCTGGATGACCTCAAGTTTATGCAGTGTAGAAAATGGGAGGCCGGCCAGGAGTGCGTTAAAATAGTCAAGTCTAGAGGTAACAAAGCATGGATGAGGGTTTCAGCAGCAGATGAGTATTTTAACACCCACCTCCCCCTTTGACAGCAGGCCCTGTCCGCCCTCTCAGGTGGATGTAAAAGTTCCCACACAATGTTCCCTCGAAGCTGCGCGGCCACGTGTATAGGCAGGGTCTGTGAGCCGCTCACCGGCTTTTGCATTGTAAAAACCGCGCATGCGCAAAGTTTGAATGGGCCGCACAGCCAGTTAAAGGGCCCGCGCACCAAAAAAATTACACAGAACATTGTTCCCACGACATTATTTCAAAGAAGAGCAGGGGAGTTCTCCTCAGTGTCTGGGCCAATATTTATCACTCAAACATCATCACTAAAACAGATTATCTGGTCATTATCACATTGCTGTTTGTGGGAGCTTGCTGTGCGCAAATTGGCTGTCACGTTTCCTACATTACAACAGTGATTACACTTCACAAAAGTACTTCATTGGCTGTAAAGTGCTTTGGGACATCCCGAGGTTGTGAAAGGCGCTCCAGAAATGCAAGTCTTTCTTATGGCTACTGGTCACTCTGATTAGCTTTGCCTGGTTAGGTGAGTGTCAACAGTTTGCAGCTAAGCTGTTGGATGGATCATAAAATATTTCTGTTCATATTAATAAATATTTTACCTGAAGATGTTTTAGTGGCCTGATGCACTTCAGCTTTTGATCAGCTCCGTCTGTGCCCTGGGGCAATCTTGTGACTGGAGCTCATGGCTCTCTTGGTTGGAAGTCAAGGACCTCGCCCATTTGAGGTAAGGTGCTACCTGTGCCTGGATTCGTTCAGAGTTTGATGTCAGTCAGGTGTCAGGTGTTTACTTAGCATTTGAAAAGGGCCATGTCTGATTCATGCTGAAATTTCGCTGACACATCGTGTCTCTAGAAACGCTCTTTATGTTGAATTGGGCTGGCTTTTGGCTGTTGTGAAGTTCTGTTTGATGTTGACTTCTATTCACGGACTGTTTTTCTCCCTAACAGCGCCCCCCCCCCCCACCCCACAATTTCTTGAGCATTTTTACTAAAGTGTTTCAATGGTTGTTTCTACCACTGAATGTTGTACAGATGTGTTATTGTACTGACCACTCAGGGATCAGCAACATAGATCTCCTAGATTAACCATTCAAGCACTGCCTTTAAATTAAGAGATGACTTTAGATTTAATTCTTCTAGGAGAATTTTGTGCTCATAAAAGGAGAAAAATGTTAAGGATGAGAGAGGGAACATTTCTCTACTTAGTGCTCCCATTGCCAGTGTCAATCTGTTGAAGGCGAAAAAGACTTGCATTTATATAGTGCCTTTTTGACCTCAGGACGTCCCAAAGCATGTTACAGAAAATGAAGTACTTTTGAAGTGTAGTCACTTTTGTAAGAAAGGAAATGCGGAAGCCACTTAGTGTACAGCAAGCAGCAACGTGATAATGACCAGATAATCTGTTTTTTTTTAGTTATGTTAGTTGAGGGATAAATATTGGCCATGGCACCGGGGAGAACTGCCCTGCTCTTCTTTGAAATAATGCCACTGAATCTTTTACATCCAGCTGAGAGAGCACAGTGATACAGTATTGCTGTATACAGGATACAGTGCCCTGTTATAAATTAACGCTGTCTTATAGTTTATTTTATTAATTCTCAGGATGTGGCCATCGCTAGTAAGGTTGCCATTTATTGTCCATCCCTAGTTGTCCTTGAGAAGCTGGTGGTGGGCTTTTTTCTTGAACCGCTGCATTCTAGCGGTATATGGTACAACTAAGCGGTTTGCTAGGTCACATCGAAGGGCAGTTAGGTGGCAACCACGTTGGTGTGGGACTGGACTCGCATATAGACCAGACCGGGTAAGGATGGCAGGTTTCCTTCCCTAACGGACATTAGTGAACCAGTTGGGTTTTTACAACAATCCGACAGCTTCATGGTCACTGTTACTAATACCAGCTTTTTATTTCCATGGCTAAATAGAACCTTGGTTAGACCACACTTGGCGTACTGTGCACAGTTCTGGTCTCCATATTATAAAAAGGATATAGAGGCACTGCAAAAGGTGTAACAAAGATTTACAAGGATGATACCAGAACTGAGGGGTTACAACTATCAGGAAAGATTGAACAGGCTGGGGCTCTTTTCTCTAGAAAAGAGAAGGCTGAGGGGTGACCTAATAGAGGTCATTAAAATTATGAAGGGGTTTGATAGGGTAGACGTAGAGAAGATGTTTCCACTTGTGGGGGAGACCAAAACTAGAGGTCATAAATATAAGATAGTCACTAATAAAGACAATAAGAAATTCAGAAGAAACTTCTTTACCCAGAGAGTGGTTAGAATGTGGAACTCGTTACCACATGGAATAGTTGAGGCGAATAGCAGAGATGCACTTAAGGGGAAGTTAGATAAGTTCATGAGGGAGAAAAGAATAGAAGGATATGTTGATAGGGTGAGATGAAGTAACATTGGGAAGAGGCTCGTGTGGAGCATAAATACCGGCACAGACCAGTTGGGCTGATTACATAGAAATTACAGAAACAGGGCAGTGTGTCACAGGCTTGTTGGCTGTTTCATCAAGAATATAGACAATGCGATTAGACTCAAATGACCAAATAACATTTGGGTGGTGCCTTTGCTTCCTATTGCTCCACACTCAAATCATCAGGATGCTGCCTCTCGATGCAAGAGCTGGATGCGTTCTTGAACTACGAGCCAGGCTGTGAGGAAGAGGATTTTTTTGAATGCGAATGATATACAAATTCACTTTGGATTCATCGTTACATCAGCAAAGAACTAGACAAAGATTTTCAGGCTATCAGGCCTTTCCCTTCACATAGCAAAGGAAGTTGCCCTCTGTTGCGTATTTGTAACAAAATTCGAAACACATGTATAAAGAAACCGTTTAGAATTTCCCTACAAATAAGGAACAGAAAACATTAAAGCAAAACTTCATATTATCAATATAACCTTACATGTGACAGATATTGGGATTTCTGTTTTTAATTTATACAGTTTTGGAAAGTTAGGGTAAATCAGTGAGCGATGTCACTGGAAGGTCTGTACAAGAATCCCTTTGTTCTATGATAAAGTTGGTAACCAATACAAGTAGCTTGCTGCATATGATCAGACCTTGCTGTCCTATTCAATGGGAAACATCTGTCCTAAATGGGTTGTCTTTGCTCTTTCACTGTGTAGTGGGTTGCATAAAGTAAGTCCATTGTTCGTGTCCATGGGCCTCCAGTTCTACATGAATTCATTTGGTCACGCCTGTCTCAAAATGTAATCTTTTTAGTCAAGGACCATCTCTAGGATGATGTGAACATTGGTGGGTTAATACTCTACATCCCAGACATGAAATCTATGGTTTTACTATGACGTGTGTTTGCTAAGGACAATTTTTAAAGGGTCTGCTTATTCATCAAGGAAAAAAGATGGGTGTTTCATTTCCTGCTTCACAGCATTGTGGGCAAGTGATGGTCCATGAGGGAACATCTGCCATATAACTTCCATCAAAGACTGTTAAAAAGACACTGCAAATCAGAAATCAAAATGGAAAATTCTGGAAATAATCAGCAAAACTTTCCACATCTGGAAAGAGACTGGCAGATTAATATTTTGGGTGTAGATCTTTGGCCAGAATGGGTCCACACTTGAAAAATGGGTTCCGACAAAAGGTCCACACCCAAAACCTGAACCATTTTTCCTTACTGGTACCAGTGGAGCTGCTGCATATTTCCAGTACTTTCTGTTCCATTTCATTCGAGACGTTTTTAAAAATCTACGAATAAGAGATATAAAGATGTCGTACAGCCTCTTCTTGTTTTTAAGCAGTTGATATATTGGGGGTCATTTTCAACTGTGCCACCTGGTTGGTAAATTGGTGAGGCAAATTGTCCATCTGTTATAAACCCCACCCAGTTTTCATTTCTATTGATTACAATGAAATAGGGTGGGTTGTAGAATAGCGAGTAATGAGTTCCCCATCACATTGTTACCCAGTAGGTGGAGGGGACAAATGAAGTACCAAAGCAAAGCAACAAATTTAAACTTTGCAGAATTATACTCTTAGATGTCAGGCTCAGTGGGTAGCGCACTCACCTCTGAGTCAGAAGGTTGTGGGTTCAAGTCCTACTCCAGAGACATGAGCACAAAATCTAGTCTGACACTCCCAGTGCAGTGCTGAGGGAGTGCTGCACTGTTGGAGGTGCTGTCTTTCGGATGAGACGTTAAACTGAAGTGCCGTCTGCCCTCTCAGGTAGATGTAACAGATCGCGTGGCACTATTTTGAAGAAGAGCTGGAGAGTTCTTCCCAGTGTCCTGGCCAATATTTATCCCTCAGCCATCATCACTAAAACATATTATTTGGTCATTATCACATTGCTGTTTGTGGGAGCTTGCTGTGCGCAATTGGCTGCTGTGTTTCCTGCATTACAACAGTGACTGCACTTGAAAAGTATTTCACTGACTGTAAAGCGCTTTGAGACGTTCGAGGTTGTGAAAGGCAAGTTCATCTTTTTGGTTCGATGCTGTACTCCCGAGTGTTGAGCTGAGCTCAAGGAACTACAGGTTACAGCGTTACTGGTTTATCTCTGACTCACAATCCTTTCGAAGGTGGCTTCCAGCTCGGCGTGTGGATTCAGCCCGTATATCTTTCCTGAGCAATGGCCACCGTCACCACAGAGGCCCCATCTGAACTTTTCATACAGAAAATATGTAAGTGTCTATAAATAAACTCTTTAAAAAAGTCCACTGGATGGCAGCATCTATTTCAGAGTGAAGGGGCTCGATTTTGCCAGGCCCGAGGAGGCGGGAATGGAGGCATGGGGGGTGTTAAAATTGCAAAAAATGGCGGGCGGGCCCGACCCCGCCTCCAAGCAATTTTCCCAAATGCGTGGTTTATGATCCCATCTCTGTCCCGCCTCCAAGAGGCGGGATAGGCCCTTAAGAACCACTTAATTGCCTCTATACTCCCATTTTGAGAGGCCTTTCTGATTTTAACACTTTTCCGACGTGATGCACGCCTCCTCTGAAACATGACGGTGAAACCTGGCGGTAGCACACTTGGATTGCTGACTATCAGCTGCAGGTCCACCATTAAGGAGGAGATTTGATCAATCATCATTCTGGGGGAACTTTTAGCAGTCATAACCATTGTTGTGGAACTTTGGAGCCGGTGGTGGTGGTGAAAAAATCTGGGAGCAGTCTTAGGTCTCCTGCTGCTCATTTTGCCTCCAAAGGCCAAAAGCTTCCCAGTCTTTGCAGACCTTAAATGCAGCAGCAATGATGACATCATCAGAGGCGACTTTCAGACTGAAAAAACGAATTGGGTCAAGGGTTCCCACATGCTGGAACTCAATTGCCCAATTAGGGGAAAATGGAATAATTCTCCCACATCCAATTGGAGTCGGGTGGCTAACACGAAAAGCGGATGACACGACCCCAGCCCACCCCAATGTCAAAATCGAGCCCAAGGTTTCCCAAATGTGATGTTTGTTATAGGGGGTGGATGTGGGAGTGAGGGAGGGCTTTTGTTCCTCAAGACAGTGTGTTACTCCATGTGAGGGTTTTAAGTCTACTGAAGATAGATTCCCTGGTCTCTAACTACCATCACCAACCAGTGCAGGAATCGCTGCAGACCACAGCTATTTTTCAAGGTTGTTCGGTCCAATTTAAAGATTTTGGGGTTGAATGTTTTGTGGGGGTTCTTCCCGATTGTCCACCATCACTTAGCAGGCAATCCGCGGAAATCCAGGAGAAAAGCCGATTGGGAGAACCCCCACGGAAATTCAACCCCAGAGACATTGATCGTACTACAAACGTACTGGGCAGAAAGGCGATATTGAACTCCAATGGAAAAGAAAATTGGGTGGCTGTACGACCGGGGGGGCGGGGGGGGGGGGGGGGGGAGTAAAACGAGCGGGGTGTAGAACGGGCGGTCAATCTGATATCACCTGTTTTACACCCCCACCGAAGTTGAAAGTTCCGGTGACGAAAAGTGTGGTGACAAAAGACCGTGAGCCCTGTCCATGCTTTTCCTGTCTACTAGACAGTGCAGCCTTATGAACTGCATCTTCGAAATGGGTACTTCGAGAGCAACGTTGTCCAGTATGTCAGCCGCTAGCCACATGTGACTAATTGAGAATCCAGCTGTGGCTAATTGCATTTTTGATTAGTATATAAAAAATGAGTAATAGATACTGTTGTTGGGCATGTAGTCCCCATACTCATTCGTATGGTGTATACATATTTACTTTATCCTTTTGTGCATTTGTTTAAATGGTAAGGTGCAAAGCAGAGTGTACGAGTGTTTAACAGTTGTGTGTCCTTTACTTCCTTGGAAACTGCTTATTGGTTATCTGCTGAAATGGTGTGTGGCACTTGTAAAAATGCTGGATGCAGCCACAATGTATGGAGAGGGGAGCTGTCATTGTGGTCAGCTCGACCAATAGGAATAACCGCTCCAGGCCAGCAGAAGAACGCGAACCCAACCTATAACGAGCAGCATCCAACCATGTTCTAAATAGAGAGCAGCAATGGTTCTGGAACGTCCACATTCTCAACAATCATTCTGAGGAAGTCAACGTACTGCTTGCAACTGCAGGACCAAAACCTAGAAGCTGCACTAATGTGCTGTGCCTGATAAATTCATTCCAGAATTCCAAAATTTGGTGAAAGAGAAAATGTTGCACTGGATCGTGGTAGATGTTAAGTAAATACACAAATGAAGTACATTTATCTGCGTTTGTCCGTCAGGCGTTTTCTCCTAAAATTAGTGGATGTGGCTAAAATGGTGTCGCCGTGGCCATGCCTGTGGGCAGTCAGTGATTTCTATTGCAGTAGACTGGTGCGGGGGTGGGGGGGGGAACTATGCCCTATTTCAGGAAAATCCTCTGCCAAATCCTTCCCCAGCTCCATGAGGCAATCAAACAGATCCAGGAGCTCAAGACGCTTCTCTAGGTGAATTTACCTAAACCAGCCCCTTCTTAATGAACCACAATATGCCTACTGGTAACCACACCCAGACCCCTCCCTCTTAATGAACCATAGTATGCCCACTGGTAACCACACCCAGACCCCCCTCTTAATGAAGCATAGTATGCCGACTGATAACCACACCCAGCCCCCCCCCCCCCTCTTAATGAAGCACAGTATGCCCACTGGTAACTGCACCCACTGCCCCCCCCTCTTAATGTACCATAGTATGCCCACTGGTAACTACACCCAGCCCCCCCCTCTTAATGAAGCATAGTATGCCCACTGGTAACCACACCACCCCGCCCCCCCCTCTTAATGAAGCATAGTATGCCCACTGGTAACTTCACCCACTGCCCCTCCCTCTTAATGTACCATAGTATGCCCACTGGTAACCACACCCAGCCCCCCCACCCCCCTTAATGAACCATAGTATGCCCACTGGTAACCACACCCACTGCCCCCCCCTTAATGAACCATAGTATGCCCACTGGTAACCACACCCACTGCCCCCTCCCTCTTAATGAACCATAGTATGCCCACTGGTAACTACACCCAGCCCCCCCCCTCTTAATCAAGCATAGTATGCCCACTGGTAACCACACCCACTGCCCCCTCCCTCTTAATGAAGCATAGTATGCCCACTGGTAACCACACCCAGCCCCCCCCCCCTCTTAATGAAGCATAGTTTGCCCACTGGTAACCACACCCACTGCCTCCCCCTCTTAATGAAGCATTGTATGCCCACTGGTAACCACACCCAGCCCCCCCCCCTCTTAATGAAGCATAGTTTGCCCACTGGTAACCACACCCACTGCCCCCCCCCTCTTCTTAATGAAGCATAGTTTGCCCACTGGTAACCACACCCAGCCCCACCCCTCTTAATGAACCATAGTATGCCCACTGGTAACCACACCCAGCCCCACCCCCTCTTAAATGAACCATAGTATGCCCACTGGTAACCACACCCACTGCCCCCCCCCTCTTAATGTACTATAGTATGCCCACTGGTAACCACACCCAGCCCCCCCCCCTTAATGAACCATAGTATGCCCACTGGTAACCATACCCACTGCCCCCCCCTTAATGAACCATAGTATGCCCACTGGTAACCATACCCACTGCCCCCTCCCTCTTAATGAACCATAGTATGCCCACTGGTAACTACACCCAGCCCCCCCCCCTCTTAATCAAGCATAGTATGCCCACTGGTAACCACACCCACTGCCCCCCCCTCTTAATGAAGCATTGTATGCCCACTGGTAACCACACCCAGCCCCCCCCTCTTAATGAAGCATAGTTTGCCCACTGGTAACCACACCCACTGCCCCCCCCCCCCCATCTTAATGAAGCATAGTTTGCCCACTGGTAACCACACCCAGCCCCCCCCCTCTTAATGAACCATAGTATGCCCACTGGTAACCACACCCAGCCCCACCCCCATCTTAATGTAGCATAGTATGCCCACTGGTAACCACACCCAGCCCCACCCCTCTTAAATGAACCATAGTTTGCCCACTGGTAACCACACCCAGCCCCCCCCCCCCCTCTTAATGAAGCATAGTTTGCCCACTGGTAACCACACCCAGCCCCCCCCCCTCTTAATGAAGCATAGTTTGCCCACTGGTAACCACACCCAGCCCCCCCCCCTCTTAATGAAGCATAGTTTGCCCACTGGTAACCACACCCACTGCCCCCCCCCTCTTAATGAAGCATAGTTTGCCCACTGGTAACCACAACCAGCCCCCCCCCCTCTTAATGAAGCATAGTATGCCCACTGGTAACCACACCCAGCCCCCCCCCCCTTAATGGAGCATAGTATGCCCACTGGTAACCACACCCAGCCCCCCCCCCCCTCTTAATGAAGCATAGTTTGCCCACTGGTAACCACAACCAGCCCCCCCCCCTCTTAATGAAGCATAGTATGCCCACTGGTAACCACACCCAGCCACCCCCCTCTTAATGAAGCATAGTATGCCCACTGGTAACCACACCCAGCCCCCCCCCCTCTTAATGGAGCATAGTTTGCCCACTGGTAACCACACCCAGCCCCCCCCTTAATGTACCATAGTATGCCCACTGGTAACCACACCCAGCCCCCCCCCCCTCTTAATGAAGCATAGTTTGCCCACTGGTAACCACACCCAGCCCCCCCCCCTCTTAATGAAGCATAGTTTGCCCACTGGTAACCACAACCAGCCCCCCCCCCTCTTAATGTACCATAGTATGCCCACTGGTAACCACACCCAGCCCCCCCCCCTCTTAATGAAGCATAGTTTGCCCACTGGTAACCACACCCAGCCCCCCCCCCTCTTAATGAAGCATAGTTTGCCCACTGGTAACCACACCCACTGCCCCCCCCCTCTTAATGAAGCATAGTTTGCCCACTGGTAACCACAACCAGCCCCCCCCCCTCTTAATGAAGCATAGTATGCCCACTGGTAACCACACCCAGCCCCCCCCCTTAATGGAGCATAGTATGCCCACTGGTAACCACACCCAGCCCCCCCCCCTCTTAATGAAGCATAGTATGCCCACTGGTAACCACACCCACTGCCCCCCCCTCTTAATGAAGCATAGTTTGCCCACTGGTAACCACAACCAGCCCCCCCCCTCTTAATGAAGCATAGTATGCCCACTGGTAACCACACCCAGCCCCCCCCCCCTCTTAATGAAGCATAGTTTGCCCACTGGTAACCACACCCACTGCCCCCCCCCTCTTAATGAAGCATAGTTTGCCCACTGGTAACCACAACCAGCCCCCCCCCCCCTCTTAATGAAGCATAGTATGCCCACTGGTAACCACACCCAGCCCCCCCCCTTAATGGAGCATAGTATGCCCACTGGTAACCACACCCAGCCCCCCCCCCTCTTAATGAAGCATAGTATGCCCACTGGTAACCACACCCACTGCCCCCCCCCTCTTAATGAAGCATAGTTTGCCCACTGGTAACCACAACCAGCCCCCCCCCTCTTAATGAAGCATAGTATGCCCACTGGTAACCACACCCAGCCACCCCCCTCTTAATGAAGCATAGTATGCCCACTGGTAACCACACCCAGCCCCCCCCTCTTAATGGAGCATAGTTTGCCCACTGGTAACCACACCCAGCCCCCCCCCTCTTAATGGAGCATAGTTTGCCCACTGGTAACCACACCCAGCCCCCCCCTTAATGAACCATAGTATGCCCACTGGTAACGACACCCAGCCCCCCCTCTTAATGAAGCATAGTATGCCCACTGGTAACCACACCCAGCCCCCCCCCTTAATGAAGCATAGTATGCCCACTGGTAACCACACCCAGCCCCCCCCCCCTTAATGGAGCATAGTATGCCCACTGGTAACCATACCCACTGCCCCCCCCCTCTTAATGAAGCATAGTATGCCCACTGGTAACCACACCCAGCCCCCCCCCCCTTAACGAAGCATAGTTTGCCCACTGGTAACCACACCCATTGCCCACCCATCTTAATGTACCATAGTATGCCCACTGGTAACCACACCCACTGCCCCCCTCTTAATGAAGCATAGTTTGCCCACTGGTAACCACACCCAGCCCCCCTCTTAATGAAGCATAGTTTGCCCACTGGTAACCACACCCAGCCCCCCCCCTCTAAATGAAGCATAGTATGCCCACTGGTAACCACACCCAGCCCCCCCCCTTAATGGTGCATAGTTTGCCCACTGGTAACCACACCCAATGCCCCCCCCCCTCTCAATGAAGCATAGTATGCCCACTGGTAACCATACCCACTGCCCCCCCCTCTTAATGAACCATAGTATGCCCACTGGTAACCACACCCACTGCCCCCCCCCCCCATCTTAATGAAGCATAGTATGCCCACTGTAACCACACCCAGCGCCCCCCTCTTAATGAAGCATAGTATGCCCACTGGTAACCACACCCAGCCCCCCCTCTTAATGAAGCATAGTATGCCCACTGGTAACCAAACCCAGCCCCCCCCTTAATGAACCATAGTATGCCCACTGGTAACCACACCCAGCCCCCCCCCTCTTAATGAAGCATTGTATGCCCACTGGTAACCACACCCACTGCCCCCCCTCTTAATGAAGCATTGTATGCCCACTGGTAACCACACCCAGCCCCCCCCCCCCTCTTAATGAAGCATAGTTTGCCCACTGGTAACCACACCCACTGCCCCCCCCCATCTTAATGAAGCATAGTTTGCCCACTGGTAACCACACCCAGCCCCCCCCCTCTTAATGAACCATAGTATGCCCACTGGTAACCACACCCAGCCCCACCCCTCTTAAATGAACCATAGTATGCCCACTGGTAACCACACCCAGCGCCCCCCTCTTAATGTACCATAGTATGCCCACTGGTAACCACACCCAGCCCCCCCCCCCCTCTTAATGAAGCATAGTATGCCCACTGGTAACCACTCCCAGCCCCCCCCCCTTAATGAAGCATAGTTTGCCCACTGGTAACCACACCCAGCCCCCCCCCCCCTCTTAATGAAGCATAGTTTGCCCACTGGTAACCACACCCAGCCCCCCCCCCCTCTTAATGAAGCATAGTTTGCCCACTGGTAACCACAACCAGCACCCCCCCCTCTTAATGAAGCATAGTATGCCCACTGGTAACCACACCCAGCCGCCCCCCTCTTAATGGAGCATAGTATGCCCACTGGTAACCACACCCAGCCCCCCCCCTCTTAATGAAGCATAGTTTGCCCACTGGTAACCACAACCAGCCCCCCCCCTCTTAATGAAGCATAGTATGCCCACTGGTAACCACACCCAGCCACCCCCCCCTTAATGGAGCATAGTATGCCCACTGGTAACCACACCCAGCCCCCCCCTCTTAATGAAGCATAGTTTGCCCACTGGTAACCACAACCAGCCCCCCCCCTCTTAATGAAGCATAGTATGCCCACTGGTAACCACACCCAGCCACCCCCCTCTTAATGAAGCATAGTATGCCCACTGGTAACCACACCCAGCCCCCCCCCCCTCTTAATGAAGCATAGTTTGCCAACTGGTAACCACACCCAGCCCCCCCCTCTTAATGGAGCATAGTTTGCCCACTGGTAACCCCACCCAGCCCCCCCCCCTCTTAATGGAGCATAGTTTGCCCACTGGTAACCACACCCAGCCCCCCCCTTAATGAACCATAGTATGCCCACTGGTAACTACACCCAGCCCCCCCTCTTAATGAAGCATAGTATGCCCACTGGTAACCACACCCAGCCCCCCCCCCCCTTAATGGAGCATAGTTTGCCCACTGGTAACCACACCCATTGCCCACCCATCTTAATGTACCATAGTATGCCCACTGGTAACCATACCCACTGCCCCCCCCTCTTAATGAAGCATAGTATGCCCACTGGTAACCACACCCAGCCCCCCCCCCTTAACGAAGCATAGTTTGCCCACTGGTAACCACACCCATTGCCCACCCATCTTAATGTACCATAGTATGCCCACTGGTAACCACACCCACTGCCCCCCTCTTAATGAAGCATAGTTTGCCCACTGGTAACCACACCCAGCCCCCCCCCTCTTAATGAAGCATAGTTTGCCCACTGGCAACCACACCCAGCCCCCCCCTCGTAATGAAGCATAGTATGCCCACAGGTAACCACACCCAGCCCCCCCCCTCTTAATGAAGCATAGTTTGCCCACTGGTAACCACACCCACTGCCCCCCCCCCATCTTAATGAAGCATAGTTTGCCCACTGGTAACCACACCCAGCCCCACCCCTCTTAAATGAACCATAGTTTGCCCACTGGTAACCACACCCAGCGCCCCCCTCTTAATGTACCATAGTATGCCCACTGGTAACCACACCCAGCCCCCCCCCCTCTTAATGAAGCATAGTATGCCCACTGGTAACCATTCCCAGCCCCCCCCCCTCTTAATGAAGCATAGTTTGCCCACTGGTAACCACACCCAGCCCCCCCCCCTCTTAATGAAGCATAGTTTGCCCACTGGTAACCACAACCAGCCCCCCCCCCTCTTAATGAAGCATAGTATGCCCACTGGTAACCACACCCAGCCCCCCCCCCTTAATGGAGCATAGTATGCCCACTGGTAACCACACCCAGCCCCCCCCCCTCTTAATGAAGCATAGTTTGCCCACTGGTAACCACAACCAGCCCCCCCCCTCAAATGAAGCATAGTATGCCCACTGGTAACCACACCCAGCCACCCCCCTCTTAATGAAGCATAGTATGCCCACTGGTAACCACACCCAGCCCCCCCCCCTCTTAATGAAGCATAGTTTGCCCACTGGTAACCACACCCAGCCCCCCCCTCTTAATGGAGCATAGTTTGCCCACTGGTAACCACACCCAGCCCCCCCCCCTTAATGAACCATAGTATGCCCACTGGTAACCATACCCACTGCCCCCCCCTTAATGAACCATAGTATGCCCACTGGTAACCACACCCACTGCCCCCTCCCTCTTAATGAACCATAGTATGGCCACTGGTAACTACAACCCAGCCCCCCCCCCTCTTAATCAAGCATAGTATGCCCACTGGTAACCACACCCACTGCCCCCCCCTCTTAATGAAGCATAGTATGCCCACTGGTAACCACACCCAGCCCCCCCCCCCCTCTTAATGAAGCATAGTTTGCCCACTGGTAACCACACCCACTGCCCCCCCCCCATCTTAATGAAGCATAGTTTGCCCACTGGTAACCACACCCAGCCCCCCCCTCTTAATGAACCATAGTATGCCCACTGGTAACCACACCCAGCCCCACCCCCATCTTAATGTAGCATAGTATGCCCACTGGTAACCACACCCAGCCCCACCCCTCTTAAATGAACCATAGTTTGCCCACTGGTAACCACACCCAGCGCCCCCCTCTTAATGTACCATAGTATGCTCACTGGTAACCACACCCAGCCGCCCCCCCTCTTAATGATGCATAGTATGCCCACTGGTAACCACACCCACTGCCCCCCTCTTAATGAAGCATAGTTTGCCCACTGGTAACCACACCCAGCCCCCCCCCCTCTAAATGAAGCATAGTATGCCCACTGGTAACCACACCCAGCCCCCCCCCCTTAATGGTGCATAGTTTGCCCACTGGTAACCACACCCAATGCCCCCCCCCTCTCAATGAAGCATAGTATGCCCACTGGTAACCATACCCACTGCCCCCCCCTCTTAATGAACCATAGTATGCCCACTGGTAACCACACCCACTGCCCCCCCCCATCTTAATGAAGCATAGTATGCCCACTGGTAACCACACCCAGCGCCCCCCTCTTAATGAAGCATAGTATGCCCACTGGTAACCACACCCAGCCCCCCCCCCTCTTAATGAAGCATAGTTTGCCCACTGGTAACCACACCCAGCCCCCCCCCTCTTAATGAAGCATAGTTTGCCCACTGGCAACCACACCCAGCCCCCCCCCCCCTCTTAATGAAGCATAGTTTGCCCACTGGCAACCACACCCAGCCCCCCCCCCCTCTCAATGAAGCATAGTTTGCCCACTGGTAACCACACCCAGCCCCCCCCCCTCTTAATGAAGCATAGTATGCCCACTGGTAACCAAACCCAGCCCCCCCCCTTAATGAACCATAGTATGCCCACTGGTAACCACACCCAGCCCCCCCCCCTCTTAATGAACCATAGTATGCCCACTGGTAACCATACCCACTGCCCCCCCCCTTAATGAACCATAGTTTGCCCACTGGTAACCACACCCAGCCCCCCCCCCCTCGTAATGAAGCATAGTATGCCCACTGGTAACCACACCCAGCCCCCCCCCCTCTTAATGAAGCATAGTATGCCCACTGGTAACCACACCCATTGCCCCCCCATCTTAATGTACCATAGTATGCCCACTGGTAACCACACCCACTGGCCCCCCCCTCTTAATGAAGCATAGTATGCCCACTGGCAACCACACCCAGCCCCCCCCTCTTAATGAAGCATAGTATGCCCACTGGTAAATACACCCAGCCCCCCCCCCTCTTAATGAAGCATAGTATGCCCACTGGCAACCACACCCAGCCCCCCCCTCTTAATGAAGCATAGTATGCCCACTGGTAACTACACCCAGCCCCCCCCTCTTAATGAAGCATAGTATGCCCACTGGTAACCACACCCAGCCCCCCCCTCTTAATGAAGCATAGTATGCCCACTGGTAACCACACCCACTGCCCCCCCCCCTCTTAATGTACCATAGTATGCCCACTGGTAACCACACCCACTGCCCCCCCCTCTTAATGAACCATAGTATGCCCACTGGTAACTACACCCAGCCCCCCCCTCTTAATGAACCATAGTATGCCCACTGGTAACCACACCCAGCCCCCCCTCTTAATGAAGCATAGTATGCCCACTGGTAACCACACCCAGCCCCCCCCCTCTTAATGAAGCATAGTTTGCCCACTGGTAACCACACCCAGCCCCCCCCTCTTAATGGAGCATAGTTTGCCCACTGGTAACCACACCCAGCCCCCCCCCCTTAATGAACCATAGTATGCCCACTGGTAACCATACCCACTGCCCCCCCTTAATGAACCATAGTATGCCCACTGGTAACCACACCCACTGCCCCCTCCCTCTTAATGAACCATAGTATGGCCACTGGTAACTACACCCAGCCCCCCCCCCTCTTAATCAAGCATAGTATGCCCACTGGTAACCACACCCACTGCCCCCCCCCTCTTAATGAAGCATAGTATGCCCACTGGTAACCACACCCAGCCCCCCCCCCCTCTTAATGAAGCATAGTTTGCCCACTGGTAACCACACCCACTGCCCCCCCCCCATCTTAATGAAGCATAGTTTGCCCACTGGTAACCACACCCAGCCCCCCCCTCTTAATGAACCATAGTATGCCCACTGGTAACCACACCCAGCCCCACCCCCATCTTAATGTAGCATAGTATGCCCACTGGTAACCACACCCAGCCCCACCCCTCTTAAATGAACCATAGTTTGCCCACTGGTAACCACACCCAGCGCCCCCCTCTTAATGTACCATAGTATGCTCACTGGTAACCACACCCAGCCGCCCCCCCTCTTAATGATGCATAGTATGCCCACTGGTAACCACACCCACTGCCCCCCCTCTTAATGAAGCATAGTTTGCCCACTGGTAACCACACCCAGCCCCCCCCCCCTCTAAATGAAGCATAGTATGCCCACTGGTAACCACACCCAGCCCCCCCCCCCTTAATGGTGCATAGTTTGCCCACTGGTAACCACACCCAATGCCCCCCCCCTCTCAATGAAGCATAGTATGCCCACTGGTAACCATACCCACTGCCCCCCCCTCTTAATGAACCATAGTATGCCCACTGGTAACCACACCCACTGCCCCCCCCCCATCTTAATGAAGCATAGTATGCCCACTGGTAACCACACCCAGCGCCCCCCTCTTAATGAAGCATAGTATGCCCACTGGTAACCACACCCAGCCCCCCCCCCTCTTAATGAAGCATAGTTTGCCCACTGGTAACCACACCCAGCCCCCCCCCCTCTTAATGAAGCATAGTTTGCCCACTGGCAACCACACCCAGCCCCCCCCCCCCTCTTAATGAAGCATAGTTTGCCCACTGGCAACCACACCCAGCCCCCCCCCCCCTCTCAATGAAGCATAGTTTGCCCACTGGTAACCACACCCAGCCCCCCCCCCTCTTAATGAAGCATAGTATGCCCACTGGTAACCAAACCCAGCCCCCCCCCTAATGAACCATAGTATGCCCACTGGTAACCACACCCAGCCCCCCCCCCCCTCTTAATGAACCATAGTATGCCCACTGGTAACCATACCCACTGCCCCCCCCTTAATGAACCATAGTTTGCCCACTGGTAACCACACCCAGCCCCCCCCCTCGTAATGAAGCATAGTATGCCCACTGGTAACCACACCCAGCCCCCCCCCTCTTAATGAAGCATAGTATGCCCACTGGTAACCACACCCATTGCCCCCCCATCTTAATGTACCATAGTATGCCCACTGGTAACCACACCCACTGGCCCCCCCCCTCTTAATGAAGCATAGTATGCCCACTGGCAACCACACCCAGCCCCCCCCCCTCTTAATGAAGCATAGTATGCCCACTGGTAAACACACCCAGCCCCCCCCCCTCTTAATGAAGCATAGTACGCCCACTGGCAACCTACACCCAGCCCCCCCCCTCTTAATGAAGCATAGTATGCCCACTGGTAACTACACCCAGCCCCCCCCTCTTAATGAAGCATAGTATGCCCACTGGTAACCACACCCACTGCCCCCCCCCTCTTAATGAAGCATAGTATGCCCACTGGTAACCACACCCACTGCCCCCCCCCCCTCTTAATGTACCATAGTATGCCCACTGGTAACCACACCCACTGCCCCCCCCCTCTTAATGAACCATAGTATGCCCACTGGTAACTACACCCAGCCCCCCCCTCTTAATGAACCATAGTATGCCCACTGGTAACCACACCCAGCCCCCCCTCTTAATGAAGCATAGTATGCCCACTGGTAACCACACCCAGCCCCCCCCCCCCTTAATGACGCATAGTATGCCCACTGGTAACCACACCCAGCCCCCCCCTTAATGAACCATAGTATGCCCACTGGTAACCACACCCATTGCCCCCCCCCTATTAATGAAGCATAGTATGCCCACTGGTAACCACACCCACTGCCCCCCTCTTAATGAAGCATAGTATGCCCACTGGTAACCACACCCAGCCCCCCCCCCCCTCTTAATGAACCATAGTATGCCCACTGGTAACCACACCCACTGCCCCCCCCTCTTAATGAACCATAGTATGCCCACTGGTAACCACACCCAGCCCCCCCCCCTCTTAATGAAGCATAGTTTGCCCACTGGTAACCACACCCAGCCCCCCCCTCTTAATGAAGCATAGTTTGCCCACTGGTAACCACACCCAGCCCCCCCCCCTCTTAATGAAGCATAGTTTGCCCACTGGTAACCACACCCAGCCCCCCCCCCCCTTAATGAAGCATAGTATGCCCACTGGTAACCACACCCAGCCCCCCCCCCCCTCTTAATGAAGCATAGTATGCCCACTGGTAACCACACCCACTGCCCCCCCCTCTTAATGAACCATGGTATGCCCACTGGTAACCCCCCCCCCCCCCTTAACGAACTACTGGTCACCAGACCCCCAACCCCCGCCATCTCAGAGATGCCCTGAAATATGTCATCAGTGCAAAGGGTTATTGGGGAACTTGCTTTGAAAGTTTACCAGAGCTATAAATCGGTGATGACTCAGAGCTAATCGAAACACATAGCAATTTTTGTTGTTGCTTTGAGTGTTGCCAATTTATAAACGGTCGCCATAAATCTTAACTGCTGCTACATTCCGATAGAGCGCTCGTTGCCAAAGGCTATACACCGTCCAGAATGAAATACTGTCAAAGTGGGAAATGAGTGTGCTGATCGGAGACTGGAAGAGTTTGTTCGGTTGCTAGTGGAAGGACAGGCAATGTCCCACTGCCCTGCGAGAGGGGAATTCCTCTGCCTTTCTAGTCTGAGGGTTGGCAATGGATTAAAGCTGGAGATCTCTGCAATAGTGGCTGTGAGAGCTCAGGTGTCATCGGAATGTTTAAAGGACCTGGCAAGGAGCTGATTTGACTGGAAGGTAATTACACACAACTGATGTCATGAATGAAAGGCAGACAATCCCGAATCTCAGTCCGCCTTTCGGGGCTCCCGTCTTAAAGAGAGGGAGCTAGACACCAAACGGACCAGAAGCCTCAAGCCTGCTCCTGGACTCACTGGGCTCTCAGTCTTAAGAATTGGGGGACTTCCAAACAGATCATCAAGGAACTTTCATCAGGTGGGCCAGAGAGGAGCGGCATTCCTCCCCTCACTGCAACTGACCTGCTCCTGCACCAGCCACCGAGGAGGGACAGAGATGATCTTTGGGCAGGTTGAAGAGATCCACCAAACACTACCGCAGCTCCAACCACACCCAGCCGCAGCACGGGTCCGGAGAGCGGGCGGCTCGCTCCGACAGCCTGCCCTGTAATGAAGGAGACCAAAGACAGCTCTCTGAACGG
Source organism: Squalus acanthias (assembly GCA_030390025.1). NCBI lineage: Eukaryota > Metazoa > Chordata > Chondrichthyes > Squaliformes > Squalidae > Squalus > Squalus acanthias. The sequence goes on along the minus strand of CM059427.1, from coordinate 99,960,894 downwards.
CTCTGGACTTTCGGAAGGGGATTATCGGAGGATTTGGGGCGTCGGAGAGGAGGGTTACTGTTTATGGATGTGACTGAGAAGTCCCGATGTCTGTTTTCCTGCTGATTTGTGCACTCCTGCACTTGGGAATCGACAGCAATTTGTCCAGAAGATACAGTCCATGCACAGGTAGGAGAAGGGACTGGAGAGGCGACAGAGAAAATATGTAGAGGACCACGGACAGGTGAAATGAGAAATTATACAGTGTGACAGGTGCAATGAGACAATATACAGTGTGTCAGGTGAGAATATATACAGTGTGACAGGTGAGAATGAGACAATATACAGTGTGACAGGTGAGAATGCGACAATATACAGTGTGACAGGTGAGAATGTGACAATATACAGTGTGACAGGTGAGAATGCGACAATATACAGTGACAGGTGAGAATGCGACAATATACAGTGACAGGTGAGAATGCGACAATATACAGTGTGACAGGTGAGAATGCGACAATATACAGTGACAGGTGAGAATGCGACAATATACAGTGTGACAGGTGAGAATGCGACAATATACAGTGACAGGTGAGAATGCGACAATATACAGTGTGACAGGTGAGAATGCGACAATATACAGTGTGACAGGTGAGAATGTGACAATATACAGTGTGACAGGTGAGAATGTGACAATATACAGTGTGACAGGTGAGAATGCGACAATATACAGTGACAGGTGAGAATGCGACAATATACAGTGACAGGTGAGAATGCGACAATATACAGTGTGACAGGTGAGAATGTGACAATATACAGTGACAGGTGAGAATGCGACAATATACAGTGACAGGTGAGAATGCGACAATATACAGTGTGACAGGTGAGAATGTGACAATATACAGTGTGACAGGTGAGAATGCGACAATATACAGTGACAGGTGAGAATGCGACAATATACAGTGACAGGTGAGAATGCGACAATATACAGTGTGACAGGTGAGAATGCGACAATATACAGTGTGACAGGTGAGAATGCGACAATATACAGTGACAGGTGAGAATGCGACAATATACAGTGTGACAGGTGAGAATGCGACAATATACAGTGACAGGTGAGAATGCGACAATATACAGTGTGACAGGTGAGAATGCGACAATATACAGTGTGACAGGTGAGAATGCGACAATATACAGTGACAGGTGAGAATGCGACAATATACAGTGTGACAGGTGAGAATGTGACAATATACAGTATGACAGGTGAGAAGGCGACAATATACTGTGTGACAGGTGAGAAGGCGACAATATACAGTATGACAGGTGAGAATGCGACAATATACAGTGACAGCTGAAATGAGACAATATACTGTGTGACAGGTGAGAATGTGACAATATACAGTGTGACAGGTGAGAATGTGACAATATACAGTGTGACAGGTGAAATGAGACAATATACAGTGTGACAGGTGAAATGCGACAATATACAGTGTGACAGGTGAGGATGTGACAATATACAGTGTGACAGGTGAGAATGAGACAATATACTATGTGACACATGAAATGAGACAATATACTGTGTGACTGGTGAGAATATGACAATATACTGTGTGACACATGAAATGAGACAATATACTGTGTGACTGGTGAGAATGTGACCATATACAGTTTGACAGGTGAGAATGCGACAATATACAGTGCGACAGGTGAGGATGAAACAATATACAGTGTGACAGGTGAAATGAGACAATATACAGTGTGACAGGTGAAATGTGACAATATACAGTGTGGCAGGTGAGAATGCGACAATATACAGTGTGACCGGTGAGAATGTGAAAATATACAGTGTGACAGGTGAGGATGTGACAATATACAATGTGACAGGTGAGAATGAGACAATATACAGTGTGACTGGTGAAATGAGACAATATACAGTGTGACAGCTGAGAATGAAACAATATACAGTGTGACAGCTGAAATGAGACAATATACAGTGTGACTGGTGAAATGAGACAATATACAGTGTGACAGGTGAGAATGAGACAATATACAGTGTGACAGGTGAGAGTGAGACAATATACAGTGACAGTTGAGAATGGGACAATATACAGTGACAGATGAGAATGAGACAATATACAGTGTGCTAGACGAGAATGGGACAATATACAGTGACACAGATGAGAAAGACAATATACAGTGTGATAGATGAGAAGGAGACAATATACAGTGTGACAGTTGAGAATGGGACAATATACAGTGTGACAGATGAGAAGGAGACAATATACAGTGTGACAGGTGAGAAGGAGACAGTATACAGTGTGACAGGTGAGAAGGAGACAATATACAGTGTAACAGATGAGAAGGAGACAATATACAGTGTGACAGGTGAGAAGGAGACAATATACAGTGTGACAGGTGAGAATGGGACAATATACAGTGTGACAGGTGAGAAGGAGACAATATACAGTGACAGCTGAAATGAGACAATATACTGTGTGACAGGTGAGAATGTGACAATATACAGTGTGACAGGTGAGAAGGAGACAATATACAGTGTGACAGGTGAGAAGGAGAAATCACAGAGTGCGGACATAGTGCTCCTCTGAGGCAACTTGTGACTTTCGTTCTACATTAATGGTGTTATATAAGTGTAAGTTGTTGTTGGAATTGTCACCTTGGTATGTGAGAAAGTGATTATGGAGTTAAGTGGGGAACTGTGCCAGCAGCAGAGCTGATTACAAGGCAAAATTAAGTAATAGTTTGCAGGCTAGATCAAAAGTTGGATTTAAAGATGAGGGAGAGCTTTAAAAATGAATGTAGACTCAGGAGAAAGAATATAAGGAGAGGCTGAACGAGTGAATAAAGGTCACATTAATGAGTAAGACGGGGACTATACACATAGCACAGTGAACGAATAAAGAGTGAGCAATCAAGTGAAAGATTGTACAGGTGTTAGAGCTTGAAAGCAAAATAGATTTTAGAGGTAGAATGATAAAATAGGGAAGGAAAGTAACAATCGGGGAATGAAGAAAGTAGAAAGAAAGGATAAGATTGAATACTGAAGTAAAATCTAGCCTTGCAGTAGAGTCAAAACAATGATTAATACTTGGGCAGTGTTATATCTAAATGTTTGTTTCTTCACTATCCTTAACCTGAAGATGACTGGTTCTAACTTAAGGCACAGGTGATTATTTTCAATTGGAAGAAACAAATGCTCAGGTCATTGAAGGTGTTTGATTGCTGCCTGGTCCAGTAGCAGCCTCTAGGTGAAGTGCCTTAGTTCCTACAAAACTGTATGTAAAAGAGCTGACAAGTAAAAATGCAGCAATAACAACAACAACTTGCATTTGTATAGCGCCTTAACACGATGAAACGTCCCATGCAGCTACACAGGAGTGTTATCAAACAAAATTTGACACCGAGCCACATAAGGTGATATTAGGACAGGTGACCAAAAGCTTGGTCAAAGAGGTAGGTTTTAAGGAGCGTCTTAAAGGAATAGAGAGGTGTAGAGAATCAGAGAGGTTTAGGGAGGGAATTCCAGATCTTAGGGCCTCGGCAACTGAAGGCATGGCCGCCGATGGTAGGGCGATGAAAATCATGGATACGAAAGAGACCAGAATTGGAGGAGCGCAGGGATCTTGGTGGGTTGTAGGGCTGGAGGAAGTTAGAGATAGGGAGAGACGAGGCGATGGAGGGGTTTGAGCACAAGGATAAGAATTAAAAAATCGAGGCGTTGCTGGACCAGGAGCCAATGTAGGCCAGCGAGCACAGGAGCGATGGGCGAACAGGACTTGGTGCGAGTTAGGGGCAGCAGAGTTTTAGATGAGCTCAAGTTTACGGAGGATGCAAGGTTGAAGGTCGGCCAGGAGAGCATTGGAATGGTCGAGTCTAGAGGCAACAAAGGCATGGATGAGGGGCCCAGCAGAAGATGAGCTGAGGCAGGTGTGGAGACGGACGATGTTCGGAGGTGGAAGTAGGCGGTCTTGTTGATGGAGAGGTTATGGGGCCAGTAATTCAGCTCAGGGTCAAATAGGTCGCCACGGTTGCGAACGGTCTGGTTCAGCCTCAAACAGCGGCCAGGGAGTGTTAAGGTCTCGATCAACTCAGAATTTTTTCTCACACATTAGGAATCCTGTAAACACTTCTACAGGCTTTCAATAGATGTACATCATACACTTCAAGTCAGAATGACCACATATACTAAACCTTTAAAGGACCAAGCCTATTGTAGGCAATTAATATCTGTTACAGGATGAAAACAATCATAGCTAAGGCATCACTGAGAAATTGGTTAACAATACAAATAGCGATGAGTTGGAGAATTGGTTTATATATGAAAAAGGACACCTGTTACAGGCTGTAGCCTAATCCATGGATTCAGATGGTTAATGTATAGAATAAAATCAGAAGTAAAGTGATGGAGCTGTAACTGGGATCAACATCAATATAACCTAACAGAGCTGATCTTCTGTAATGAAAGTAATGCTGCAGCAAGCTTCCAACTGTCTGTATTAACTCTACCAGTCAAGTGGTATTACCAGAAAGCACACAGCCTCCTTGATGCGATGACAGATTAAATGACGTGTGGAAATGCTTCTAACCCTGTTTGATGGTGAAGAGAAATCAATCTACTTTCTGATTCAAAGCACTGATTCAAGCATCTCCGAACACCTCCTTTCTTTGAGCTAAAACAGATAAACCTGGGGCAGATGGTTTTATTATTTTTCTCATTATTCTTTTCCAAAGAGTCTTCTTTCATTTTCTTCCCCTCTTATGATGATACACTCCTTGTTGAGATACAGCGTGGAGAAGGGGCACCAAATTCTCTCTCTTTATCTACAATAACATACTTATCTCAAGCTGTTGCAAACTGGAGGATACAGCACAGAATCCAAAAGTGGCTTTTGCATGCTTTCAATTTCATGCTTGAACATACGATAAAAGATTGAGATACCGGGCATCCTGGTGAATGAATGAACAACCTTGCTTGTTGGCTGTCATATAATCCAGCGAAATATCGCAAATCGTAACTGCCATCTTTGGGTTTCTCAAACATTTAACAAGGTTTTGATTGCAGTTGATGCTTTTTGTGGTAGTGTACAGTTTTCTGTGTGTGGTGTACAGTTTGCTGTGTGTGGGTGGTGTACAATTTGATGTGAGATACTTAAGAGACATCAGGGCAGCATTTGACCCGAGTCTGGCATCAAGGAGCCCTAGTAAAACTGAAGTCAATGGGAATCGAGGGGAAAACTCTCTACTGGCAGTAGTCATACCTAGCACAAAGGAAGATGATTGTGATGGTTGAAGGTCAATCATCACAGCCCCAGGACATCGCTGCCGGAGTTCCTCAGGGCAGTGTCCTAGGCCCAACCATCTTCAGCTGCTTCATCAATGACCTTCTCTCCAACACAAGGTCAGAAATGGGGATGTTCGCTGATGACTGCACAGTGTTCAGTGCCATTCACAACTTCTCAGATAATGAAGCAGTCCATGCCCGCATGCAACAAGACCTGGACGCGTTCAGGCTTGGGCTGATAAGTGGCAGGTAATATTCGCGCCACTGAAGTGCCAGGCAATGACTATCTCCAACAAGCGAGAGTCTAACCACCGCCCCTTGACATTCAACGGTATTACCATCACTGAATCCCCCACCATCAACATCCTGGGGGTTCACCATTGACCAGAAACTTAACTGGACCAGCCACATAAATACTGTGGCAACAAGAGCAGGTCAGAGGCTAGGTATTCTGCGGCGAGTGTCTCACTTCCTGACTCCCCAAAGCCTTTCCACCCTCTACAAGGCACAAGTAAGGAGTGTGATGGAATACTCTCCACTTGCCTGGATGAGTGCAGCTCCAACAACACTCAAGAAGCTCGACACCATCAAGGACAAAGCAGCCCGCTTGATTGGCACCCCATCCACCACCTTAAACATTCACTCCCTCCACCACCGGCGCACCGTGGCTGCAGTGTGTACCAGCTACAAGATGCACTGCAGCAACTCACCAAGGCTTCTTTGGCAGCACTTCCCAAACCCGTGACCTCTTCCACCTAGAAGGACAAGGGCAGCAGACGCATGGGAACACCACCACCTCGAAGTTCCCCTCCAAGTCACACACCATCCTTATTTAGAAGTATATCGCCGTTCCTTCATCGTTGCTGGGTCAAAATCCTGGAACTCTCTACCTACCAGCACTGTGGGAGTACCTTCACCACACGGACTGCAGCGGTTCAAGAAGGCGGCTCACCACCACCTACTCAAGGGCAATTAGGGATGGGCAATAAATGCTGGCCTTGCCAGCGACGCCCATATCCCATAAACAAATTTTTAAAAAGGTTGCATTGTTGTAATCATTCACAGTCCTCATGTTGATGTGCTCTGATTTCTGTCTTTAACACTAATGCCTCTTTTTAGATTTGCAACCATTGGATCTCCTGTCGGAAGTTATTGAAGCTCCTCAGATAGAGATGAATGGAGTCAGGATGGTCCAGGAACGCGGAGCCCGTGGACTGCGACTCAGTAAGGATGTGAAGGCAGCCAGCTTCTCAGCTTCTCTCATCTTCAAAATCTGTAACTATTTCCCAGCTGAGTTCTCCATTGTCATCACACTGAAAGTGAACAGCATGACATCAAAGGTACTGTCAAAACTGGACACAGCTAATGGGATATTAATGAGCTATGCTGGTGCAACACTTTCATAGTTTGCCTAGTCGTGTACCAGTGTTATTGCCAAGAGAACTGGTACCAGGTATTGTCCAAGGATGCAATAATGATATTACAGGGACACACTTTGGTGCAATATCGGCCCTGAAATTGCGGTATGTATGACAGTGTACTCTCAGAGTTCGCCGTCATATTCCCTTTGAAATGCCCTAAGAGTTTGGGATTTCCAGAAATTGCGGCCTGTCTACATACGTGTTGACAGGCCATCCATGGGGGCCACAAAAAAGCAATCGCTGGTGTAGAGTTGGGCTATTTGCCCAGCGATTGCGCACAGAAGTCTTACATTTAATGCAAACAGGCTCAGGGCCTGTTTGCATCAGTGTAAGGAGATATCTAAGGTTTTAATTAAACATTTTCAGATACTAATTTATGTACATACATTGTATGAAATGAGTTTATGCAACTATTGACCCAGATTACACTTTTAATGATGTATAAAATTATCAAAAAATTAATTTTTTAGTGAGGTTGGTGAAATGAAGGTAATTATGAATAAAATTCCAATTCTGTACATTGTACAATTAGATTTGGAGATTTCATTGCATATCATTAGGGGATTCCCTTCGTAAATGATTGAAATGGAATTCTGCTTTATGATTGGAGGACCGGGCCCATGTGAGCCCAGGTAACCATCCACACCACCTGTGTCCCTGGGATCTGTGGGCCATTACGCTGCCCTCCTCCTCGAGGCCTGAGACCACAATTTTTCGCAGCCTGGGCGCCAACACGTAGTTTCGTAATTGTTTCACGGGTCGGAGGCCTACTCCGGAGGTACGCCTCCGACCGCAATTTCTAGCCCATCATTTTATGGCTCAGTGGGTAGTACTCACGCCTCTGAGTCAGATGGTCGTGGGTTCAAGTCCCATTCCAGGGACTGAGGGAGTGCTGCATTTTCAGAGGTGCCGTCTTTTGGTTGAGAAGTTAAACTAAGGCCTCGTCTCCCCTCTCAGGTGAACATAAAAGATCCCATGGCACTATTCGAAGTAGAGCAGGGTAGTTCTGCACGGTTTCCTGGCCAATATTTATCCCTTAATCAGCATCTCAAAAACAGATTATCTGGTCATTATCACATTGCTGTTTGTGGGAGCTTGCTGTGTGCAATTGGCTGCCTCGTTTCCGACATTACAACTGTGACTACACTTCAGAAGTACTTCATTGGCTGTAAAGCGCTTTGGGACATCCTGAGGTCATACAAGGTGCTATATAAATGCAAGTTCATTCTTTTTTTTTACAGTAGTTACCTGTCATTGTGGTTAGTGGTGATTGGAGCTGCTGTTTGTAAAATCATTTAAGAATGTAATATCTGGCAGTGTATCTGCCATCAAGCTCAGGGGGTGGGAGGGGGAAATGCAGGTCTTTAGATTCTTTGGTGAGCTGGTGATGAGTCTCCCTCCACTATATCCCATTCCCAAGTGATCTTGTGACTGTAAGTTTGGTCACTGGTGGCTGATTGGGGGAGGGGCATCAACCTATGAACTTCAGGCTAGATCAAAGAAAGAGGCAGAATCTGTACTGGGTTCCAGAGGGCTGGAGTACAAATCTGAATCTGTGCAATCTTTTGCCACTGTATTGATGAGACTCCACTTCAAGGATTGTGTGACATCCTAATCGTAGGAAGGATTTAATTGACCTTGACCGAAGAGTAAGAAGGCAAGTCATGTGGAACTTTCATATCCAAAGGGTAATAGGATTCTGAAATGAGTTGCTACAGAGACCATTGGAGCCATCAGTATGAATGAGTTCTCTGGATAATGAGATTCATTTTTTGGAGAGAATTGGGGTTGAATGATAATGAAAGAAGGACTTGCATTTATATAGCGCCTTTCACGACTTCAGGACGTCCGAAAGTGCTTTACAACCAATTAAGTACTTTTTAAAATGCAATCACTGTTGTAATGTAGGAAGTGCAGCAGCCAATTTGTGCACAGCAAGGTCCACAAACAGCAATGAGATAAATGACCAGATAATTAATTTTAGTGATGTTGGTTGAGCGATAAATATTGGCCAGGATACCAGGGAGAACTTCCCTGCTCTTCTTCGAAAAAAGTGCCGTGGGATCTTTTACATGCACCTGAGAGGGCAGATGGGGCTCGTTTTAACGTTGCATCTGAAAAACGGCACCTCCGATAGTGCAGCACTCCCTCAGTACTGCGCTGTTGTGTTGGCCTAGATTTTGTACTCAAGTCTCTGGAGTCCCACTCCGTTCTGACTCAGAGGCGAGAGTGCTACCCACTGAGTCACAGCTGACACAATGGAGAGAAGGTGAGTAGGTAGCTGGGGTTGATCTATCAAAAAGGGGCATCGTGGACTTAGCCTGCTCGTTGGAAATCTTCCCTTCTCATCAAACTAATTCTATTTGCTTTCCAGAAAAACGAATATATCTTCACTTTGCTCCAGGAGAACTCGAACCACATGCTGCTAGGGCTGAGGGTCTCGTCTGACAAGCTCCACCTTGAGTTCTCCTACGGTGACCTCCCCTATAGCCGCAGGAAGCGAGTCACATTCCGAGATATCTACCTGGCTGATCAGTGCTGGCACACTTTGGTGCTGGCTGTATCGGCCAATTTTGTGTCTCTCACCGTGGACTGCTGCCCCCCTATAGACATGTAAGTAATTCTCAACCCCTCCCTTCGCCCCACTTCCGCAGTAGCGGAGAGGTACGACACGCGGGTTAATCGGGTGTTCCTCTGATATCCTGCCGAGGTCGCAGCAGGAGATTCAGGGTCAACTTTTTTTTAATAAAAGGTTAAATTACATGGAGGGACTGGAGAAGCTGGGGTTGTTCTCCTTAGAGCAGAGGAGGTGAAGGGGAGATTGAATAGAGGTGTTCAAAATCATGAAGAGCTTTGATAGAGTAAATAAGGAGAAAGTGTTTCCACTGGCAGTGAGTTCGGTAACCAGAGGACGCAGATTTAAGATAATTGACAGAAGAACCAGAGGTGAGATGAGGAGAATTTTTTTACGCAGCGAGTTGTTATGCTCTGGAATGCATTTCCTAAAAGGGTGGTGGAAGCAGATTCAATAATAACTTTCAAAAGAGAATTCGATAACTACTTGGATTGGGAAAGATTTTCAGGACTATGGGGAACAGGCCGGGGAGTGGACAAATTGGATAGCTCTTTCAAAGAGCCGGCACAGCCACGATGGGCTGAATGACCTCCTTCTGTGCTGTATGATTTTATGAGAACAGGTTGCATGGACTAGGCTTGTATTCCTTTGAGTATAGAAGATTAAGGGGTGATCTAATTGAGGTGTTTCTGCGAACTGCAAGTGGTCTCTCGCAGCGGATTGGAGGTCCCGCGCAGGCCGCTCAACAGCTTTTAAATAGAAAAGCTGCACGTGCGGAAATTTGAATGGGCCGTGCAGCCCATTAAAGGGGCCGCGCACCCAAAAAATATTAGTGGGATCATTGCCTCTCGCTGGGAAGTTGCTTTGTTTTACCTGTCTGCTCTCTGTGGGACGTTGCAAAGAAAAGACTTGCATTTCTATAGTGCCTTTCATGACCACCGGACGTCCCAAAGCGCTTCACAGCCAATGAAGTACTTTTTGAAGTGTAGCCACTGTTGTAATGTAGGAAACGCGGCAGCCAATTTGCAGCCACAACCTTCTGACTCAGAGGCGAGAGTGCTACCAACTGAGCCACAGCTGACACTGCTACGTTTTACCAGTCTGATCTCTCTCTCAGTTGGACTTTGCTATGTTTTACCTGTCTGCTCTCTCTCTAGGAATTTCCTACGTTTTACCTGTGTCTAAAACGCAACTGTACTTTCCACAGGTTTCTGGACATTCCATTCCCTGAAGATTTAAACACAGCGAGATCTCGATTCTACATCGGGAACAGGAGGAGACAGAAGGGACTGTTTTCAGTAGGTGTATGGGGAAGTGTACAGTTCAAAGTCAAAGTGCACAAACCTTGCTGACTGTGAAATACAAATATTCATTTCAAGACAAATATTGGAAATCGGAAATAAAAACAGAAACTGCATCTCTCCAGAGAATAGACAGGTTCATGTTTCAGGTGTACAACTTCACTTTCCATCAAAGGACTGCGCCTGAAAAAAATCAATTGTCCTTTCTCTTTTCAGATGCCGACTGACGTGTTGAGTATTTCCAACAGATTCTGTTTCTCTGTCTGACTATAAGCTGCATAATAGATTACAGGAGAGACAGGGACAGTGTAACAGACTCCTCACACAGACACACACTACACTGGAGAGACAGGGACAGTGTAACAGACTCCTCACACAGACACATACTACACTGGAGAGACAGGGACAGTGTAACAGACTTCTCACACAGACACATACTACACTGGAGAGACACGGTCAGTGCAACAGACTCCTCACACAGACACATATTACAGGTGAGACAGGGACAGTGTAACAGACTCCTCACAGACACATATTACACTGGAGAGACAGGGACAGTGTAACAGACTCCTCACACAGACACACACTACACTGGAGAGACAGGGACAGTGTAACAGACTCCTCACACAGACACATATTACACTGGAGAGACAGGGACAGTGTAACAGACTCCTCACACAGACACATATTACACTGGAGAGACAGGGACAGTGTAACAGACTCCTCACACAGACACATATTACACTGGAGAGACAGGGACAGTGTAACAGACTCCTCACACAGACACATATTACAGGTGAGACAGGGACAGTGTAACAGACTCCTCACACAGACACATATTACACTGGAGAGACAGGGACAGTGCAACAGACTCCTCACACAGACACATATTACACTGGAGAGACAGGGACAGTGCAACAGACTCCTCACACAGACACATTACAGGTGAGACAGGGACAGTGTCTTAAAGGAAACTTCTCAGCCTAGGCTGCCTTTGAACCCACAACCCAGAAGAAAATGGATACAACTTTAAAAGCAAAAAGTGCCCTGTAACCTTACATTTTGAATACATCTTCAAAACAAAAGCTCCCTGTGGGCTCACTTTGATACCCAGACTCCCAAATGCAAAAATAATTTAAAAAAGTTATACCTTTGAAATATATTTAGCAATGTTCCACTCTGTGCGAGAGGAGCAAAGCCCAAGCTTGTTCTTTCCATGTAGTCAGCTCACTCAAGAATTTCCCATAATCTGTCTTGCCAACACCACACAAGACTTGCAGGTGCCAATCCATGCCTGACGTTTGGCAGCAGATTTTTATTCATTCTCAGGATGTGGGCGTCGCTGGCAAAGCCGGCATTTATTGCTCATTCCTAGTTTCCCTTGAGAAGGCAGTAGTGGGCCTTCTTCCTGAACTGTTGCAGTCCGTGTGGTGAAGGTGCTCTTATAGTGTTGTTAGGGAGTTCCAGGAATGTGACCCAGCAACCATGAAAGATCGGTGATATATTTCCAAGTCAGGATGGTGTGTGACTTGGAGGGGAACTTCGAGGTGGTGGTGTTCCCATGTGCCTGCTGCCCTTGTCCTTCTAGGTGGCAGAGGTCGCGGGTTTGGGAGTTGCTAACGAAGAAGCCTTGGCGAGTTGCTGCAGTGCATCTTGTAGATGGTACACACTGCAGCCACGGTACACCGGTGGTGGAGGGAGTGAATGTTTAAGGTGGATGGGCTGCTGATAAAGTGGAAATATTAAATTTCTAAATTAAATCCCGGTTCATGTACTGTCTATGCAATGGTAAATATGCAGTGTTGTACAGGAAGAGAGATCAGGCTATTTCTGACCCATGGGAACTACATTTAAGACTTAAAATGGTAAATTTTCATCTTTATCACATGGGCGATGATCTGGCAGCCCTCCAGTTATAGAACCCGCCCAATTTTCATCGCTTTGATAGGAATCAGGCAGGTTTTAATAACGGGCAGGTAATCTGCTTTTCCGGATCACCAAACATGTGATCAAGGTGAAAATGACATAGAATGTACAGCACAGAAACAGGCCATTCGTCCCAACTGGTCCATGCCGGTGTTTATGCTCCACACGAGCCTCCTCCCACCCCTCTTCATCAAACCCCATCAACATATCCTTCTATACCTTTCTCCCTCAAGTATTTATCTATATTGCCCTTGCTATTTGCCTCAACTACTCCATATGATAGTGAGTTCCACATTCTAACCACTCTCTGGGTAAAGAAGTTTCCCCTGAATTCTCTATTGATTTATTGGTGACTATCGTATATTTATGGCCTCTAGTTTTGGACTCCCCCACAAGTGGAAAGATCAGTGTAAATATCTTCTCTACGTCTATCCTATCAAACCCCTTCATAATTTTAAAGACCTCTATTAGGTCACCCCTCAGCCTGCTCTTTTCTAGAGAAAATAGACCCAGCCGTTTAAAAAAAAATGTACCAATAGGATCAAACACCCAAGGCTTTCGTTCCTCAGTAATGTCCGATTAGTATCGAACATTAATTAACACTGCTCCATGCTCCTGGTGGGGGGGTGGGGGCATCAAGCAGATGTCAGTTGGGGCAAGTTGTCCTAGTTACCTGCTAAGTAAAAGGCGTGGGGCGGGGTCAGCGAGTAGCTGGCCCCTGACCAGTGGTGTAAAGCATACCAGGGACAGGGGGGGGTGGGGGGGTGCGCAGGCAGGTGAATAAGGGAGGGTGGGGGTGGGGGGGGGGGGGGGGGAAGAATAAAACTTCTAAAACTGCTCCATCTGTTGTGCTGCAGGGGTTACTGAGACAGCTGGTGCTGTTACCAGGATCTGATGCTACTCGAAGAATCTGCCCCAATCCCAATCCCAGATTAGCCGCACTCTCGGTCCCGAAGGTGTTGACGGAGCTCCCTCTAAAGCCATCGGAGACCGACATCGTGAAATATCCGTACGGTAAGGAAGAGTTGGCGGATCGATCTCGGCTTCCTCATGTATGTGGAATGAGACAAGTATGGTTTCATTAAAAATATATATTTTGTTAACTCTTCCTCTCTCAGTTTTCTCTTCTCTCCTGAAGACTCTGACTCCCACTGGAGTACAATTCCATGGACACTGGGCGCCCTCCAGGATTGCACTCGAGTGGCCAATATACAGGAACGAGTGTCAAGGCCAAGCTTGACGATGTCCACACCCTCTGTCCATAGAAGCATAGAAGATAGGAGCAGGAGTAGGCCATTCGGCCCCTCGAGCCTGCTCCGCCATTTAATGAGATCATGGCTGATCATCCAAATTCAGTACCCTGTCCCTGCTTTCTCCCCATATCCCTTGATCCCTTTAGCCTTAAGAAATATATCTATCTCCTTCTTGAATATATTTAATGAATTGGCCTCAACTGCCTTCTGTGGTAGAGAATTCCACAGGTTCACCACTCTCTGGGTGAAGAAATTCCTCCTCATCTCAGTCCTAAATGGCTTACCCCTTATCCTTAGACTGTGACCTCTGGTTCTGGACTCCCCTGCCATCGGGAACATCCTTCCTGCATCTAGTCTGTCTAGTCCTGTTAGAATTTTATAAGTTTCAATGAGATCCCCTCTCATTCTTCTAAACTCTAGCGAATATAAGCCTAATCGACCCAATCTCTCTTCATATGTCATTCCTGTCATCCCAGGTATCAGTCTGGTAAATCTTCACTGCACTCCCTCCATGGCAAGAACATCCTTCCTCAGATAAGGCGACCAAAACTGCACACAATACTCAAGGTGTGGTCTCACCAAGGCCTTATACAACTGCAGCAAGACATCCTTGCTCCTGTACTCGAATCATCTCGCTATAAAGGCCAACATACCATTTGCCTTCTTAACTGCCTGCTGCACCTGCATGCTTACCTTCAGCGACTGGTGCACAAGGACTCCCAGATCTCGTTGCACTTCCCCTTTTCCCAATCTATTGCCGTTCAGATAATAATCTGTCTTCCTGTTTTTGCCACCAAAGTGGATAACCTCGCATTTATCCACATTATACTGCATCTGCCATGCATCTGCCCAATCACCCAACCTGTCCAAATCATACTGGAGTTTCTCTGCATCCTCCTCACAGCACACACGCCCACCCAGCTTTGTGTCGTCTGCAAACTTGGAGATATTACATCTAGTTCCCTCGTCTAGATCATTAATATATATTGTGAATAGCTGGGGTCCTAGCACCGATCCCTGCGGTACCCCACTAGCCACTGCCTGCCACTTGGAAAAAGACCCGTTTATTCCAACTCTTTGCTTCCTATCTGCCAACCAGTTCTCTATCCAAATCAGTACCTTACCCCCAATCCCATGTGCTTTAACTTTGCACGTTAATCTCTTATGCGGGACCTTATCGAAAGCCTTCTGAAAGTCCAAATACACCACATCCACTGGTTCTCCCTTATCTATTCTACCAGTTACATCCTCAAAAAATTCCAGTAGATTAGTCAGGCATGATTTACCTTTTGTAAATCTATGTTGACTTTGTCCGATCCTGTCACTGTTTTCCAAGTGCTCTGCTATTACATCTTTTATAATGGACTCTAGCATTTTGCCCACTACCGATGTCAGGCTTACCGGTCTATAGAAGTTCCAGAATCTATAGAATTTTGAAAGATGACCAGCAATGCATCTACTATTTCTAGGGCCACTTCCTTAAGTACCCTAGGATGTAGATTATCAGGCCCTGGGGATTTATCGGCCTTCAATCCCGTCAATTTCCCCAACACCATTTCCCTACAAATACTGATTTCATTCAATTCCTCCCTCTCATTAGACCCTATGTTCCCCGACATCTCTGGGAGGTTATTTGTGTCCTCCTTTGTGAAGACAGAACCAAAGTATGTATTTAATTGGTCTGCCATTTCTTTGTTCCCCATTATAAATTCCCCTGATTCTGACTGCAAGGGACCTACGCTTGACTTCACCAATCTTTTTCTCTTCACATATCTATAGAAGCTTTTACAGTCAGTTTTTATGTTCCCTGCAAGCTTACTCTCATATTCTATTTCCCCCCTCTTAATTAATCCCTTTGTCCTCCTTTGCTGAATCCTAAACTGCTCCCAATCCTCAGGTTTGCTGCTTTTTCTGGCCAATTTGTATGTCCTCTCCTTGGATCTTATGCTATCCCTAATTTCCCTTGTTAGCCACGGTTGAGACACCTTTTTTGTTTTATTTTTATGCCAAACAGGGATGAACAAATTCTGTAGTTCATCCATGCGATCTTTAAATGTTTGCCACTGCCTATCCACCGTCAACCCTTTAAGTAACGCTCCCCAATCCATCCCAGCCAACTCGCGCCTCATACCATCCACAAATGCTCACACCAGCAGGGATTGCTGGAGAGTGTTCAGGAGCAGTAGACTCCCTGTGGACCTGGTCAGACATGTCTAACAGCAATAGATTCCCTCCCCAGCAACAGCAACAACTTGTCTTTATATAGTGCCTTTAACATAGTAAAACGTCCAAAGGGGCTTCACAGGAGCAGCATTCAACAAATATTTGACACCGAGACACCAATGTTTCCTGTAATTTTTTTGGGGCTGCGTGGCCCCTTTAACGGGCTGCACAGCCCATTCAAAATACCAGGCATGCGCTGTTTTTCTATTTAAAAGCCGGCTGCTTGGGACCCCTGCGCGGCCGCACAGCTTAAAGGGAATGTTGCAAGCCACATAAGGAGATATTAGGACATGTGACCAAACGGTTTTAAGGAGCGTCTTAAAGGAGGAAAGAGAGGTAGAGAGGGGGAGAGGTTTAGCGAGTGAATTCCAGAACTTAGGGCCTAGACAGCTGAAGACAATAGTGGAGCGAAAGAAATAGGGGATGTGCAAGAGGCCAGATTTGGAGGAGCGCAGAGTAGGGCTGGAGGAGGTTACAGATATAGGGAGGGGCAGGGCCATGGTGGAATTTAAACACAATAATGAGAATCATGAGAATTACAAACATAAATAATTTGCCTTTATATAACACATCACATTCTCAACACACCCCTAAAGCACTTTTACAATCTGTTTGTGTAACTATGCTGTGTGCCGATTGGCTGCCGTGTTGTTCTGTAACGTGGCAACAGGAGTAGGCAGCTCGAGCCTGTTCCGGCATTCGGTTAGATCGTGGCTAATCTGTATCTTAACTCCATGTACCCACCGTGGTTCCGTAACGTTTAATACCCTTGCCTAACAAAAATCTATCAATCTCAGTTTTGATATTTTCAATTGACCCCCAGCCTCAACAGCATTTTGGTTGAGAGAGTTCCAGATTTCCACTACCCTTGGTGTGAAGAAGTGCTTCCTGACATCACCCCTGAACGGCGAGCTCTAATTTTAAGGTTATGCCCCTTGTTCTGGACTCTCCCACCAGAGGAAATAATTTCTTTCTATCTACCCTATCAAATCTTTTAATCATCTCATTAGATCACCCTTTAATTTTTTACACTTGAGGGAATACAAGCCTAGTCTATGCAACGTGTCCTCAGAATTTAACCCTTTTAGCCCCAGTATCATTCTGGTGAATCTGCGCTGTACCACCCCCCCACCCCACCCAAGGCCTATATATCCTTCTTAATGTGTGGTGCCCAGAATTAAATGCAGAACTCCAGATGGGGTCTAACTGGAACCCTGTACAGCTGCAACATAACTTCCTCCCCTTGGGTTCCAGCCCTCTTGAGATAACGAGTAACATTCCATTCACCATTTTAATTATTTTGTGTACCTGTCCACTAGCTTTTAGTGATTTCTGTACACGGACCCCTAAATCTCTCTGCTCCTCCACAGTTCTGAGCTTCTCGCCACTTAGAAAATACTCTGATCTATCTTTCTTAGGTCCAAAGTGGATAACCTCACATTTCCCCACACGGAACTCCATCTGCCAGTTTTACTCACTCACTTAATCTATCAATGTCCCTTTGCAACTTTCTGCTCCCATCTACACTAGTTACTGTGCCACCTAACTTAGTGTTGTCAGAAAACTGAGATATACGGCTCTCTATTCATTGTAAAACGCAGAGACAAATCTTTATATTGGGGGTTCCTATGGAAACCAACCTTATTATGATGATGTTGGGTGGAGCTACTAGAACTATTTGGGCGAGGGAGTTTTTATTTTTGCGCATGCAATCTTAATTCTGTTTGACTCCCTTTCGCAGCCTCTCCCGCACATGTTTCGTTTGGCAGCCAGAGAACAGGATATTCCGGGCTGCCCCAGGTCATTGGTCTCCGTCAATCCTGATCCACAAATCTGTCACGAAACGTGCAGATCAGAGGCAGGTGATAGGTCTCGCTAAAGGATGTTCCTTTCCACCCAGATAGCGATGGCACACTGCCACAAGGCACTCCCTTACAGTAGGGTTTACTGTAGACTTTTGTTACCTGTCCTAATATCACTTTAGGTGGCTCGATGTCAAATATTGTTTGATAATGCTCCTGTGAAGCTACGTGGGATGTTTTACTACGTTAAAGGTGCTGTATAAATGCAAGTTGTTGTCGTTGTTGTTTGACTGACACTATAGCATTTGTTTATTATATAAGGGTGTTACTATAAGATTGATATTAAACACCATATTACATAGGGGTCTTACTACAGACAGACACTAGAGGAAATATATCGCAGTTTCTTCATTGTCGCTGGGTCAAAATCCTGGAATTCCCTCCCAAACAGCACTATGGGAGTACCTTCACCTCACGGACTGAAGCGGTTCAAGAAGGCAGCTCACCGCCACCTTCTCAAGGGCAATTAGGGATGGGCAATAAATACTGGCCTTACCAGCAACGCCCACATTTCATGAATGAATAAATAAAATAAATCATCTCCACCTCTCCTCCTTTAAGACACTCCTTAAAACCTACCTCTTTGACCGAGCTTTTAGTCACCTGTCCTAGTATCTCCTTATGTGGCTCGGTGTCAAATTTTGTTTGATAACGCTCCTATGAAGTGCCTTGGGATGTTTTACAATGTTAAAGCCACTGTAATAACGCAAGTTGTTGATGGAGATGTATGACTAATGACTTGTATGGAAAGCGAAGTGCACCTGGACCTATTGCACTCGACTCTATTTTCATGACTTGTTTCCAGTAGATGTGAATGTTGCTGACCTCCTCTGTGTTGAATTCAGAAGCGGAAGTGAAGATGACGATCGGAAGCCACCCACCCTGCACTGAGAATGAAGCCGGGCGCCTCTGGTTTAACGTCTTCAATAAAGGCCTATTTATCTGTGATGGCAAGAATTGGGTGTCAATCTTAAAAGGTAATGCAAAAATATAATTAAGGTACAGATGCATTTTTTGTACTACTACCTCTTAGTAAGGCTGCTAGTAAATCAGTAGAGTTTGTAAAGAAAGGAAGAACATGCATTTATATCAACTTCAGGACGTCCCGAGGCATATTACAGCTAATGAAGTGCTTTTCTGAATTGCTGTAATGTAAGAAGCACGGTAGCCAATTTACGCACAGCAAGATCTCACAAAGAGCAATGATATAATGAAAAGAAAGACTTGCATTTATACAGCTCCTTTCACAACCTCAGGACATCCCAAAGCGCTTTACAGTCGATGAAATACTTTTGAAGTGTAGTCACTGTTGTAATGGAGGAAACGCGGCAGCCAAATTGCGCACAGCAAGGTCCTACAAACAGCAATGTGATAATGACCAGATCATCTGTTTTAGTGATGTTGACATCAGGGATAACTCCCCTTCTCTTCAAAATAGTGCCATGGGATCTTTTACATCCACCTGAGGGGGCAGACGGGGCCTCGGTTTAACGTCCGAAAGACAGCACCTCTGACAATGCAGCACTCCCTCAGTATTGCACTGGAGTGTCAGCCTAGATTTTATTGTCATGTTTCTGGTGTGGTACTTTGACCCCACTACCTTCTGACTCAGAAGCAAGCGTGTTACCAACTGACACCAATTCAAGCAGAGTTAGTGTTGAAAGCATCATCAGTTCCCACGAGCAATTTTCCGATATGCACTGGTCGCAGAGGAGGTTCCTGCTGCCTTTGAGTATTCAGTAAATCACCCCCAAAGTTTCTGCTGAATCTTTCACTCAGTTTGATTTCAGAATGGTAGCATAGTGGTCATGTTACTGGACTAGTAATCCAGAGGCCTGGACTAATAATTCGGAGACGTGAGTTCGAATCCCACCACGGCAGCTGGGGAATTTAAAATCAGTTAATTACATAAATCTGGAATAAAAAGCTAGTATCAGTAATGGTGACCATGAAACTACCAGAAAATTCATCTGGTTCACTAATATCCTTTAGGGAAGGAAATCTGCTGTCCTTACCTGATCTGGCCTATATGTGACTCCAGACCCACAGCAATGTGGTTGACTCTTAATTGCTCTTTGAAATGGCCTAGCAAGCCACTCAGTTGTAAAGAACTGCTACGAGAAACAATAATAAAACCAGACGGACCACCCGTCATCGACCTCCGCACCGACTACGGCAACTGCACACCCACCAGCCTAGTCAACCCTGCAAAGTCCTCCTCACCAACATCTGGGGACTTGTGCCAAAATTGGGAGAGCTGTCCCACAGACTAGTCAAGCAACAGCCTGACATAGTCATACTCACAGAATCATACCTTTCAGTCAATGTCCCAAACTCCTCCATCACCATCACCAGGGGTGGCGGCACAGTGGTATACAGTCGGGAAGGAGTGGCCCTGGGAGTCCTCAACATTGACTCTGGACCCTATGAAGTCTCATGGCTTCAGGTCAAGCATGGGGCAAGGAAACCTCCTGCTGATTACCACCTACCACTCTCCTTCAGCTGATGAATCAGTACTCCTCCATGTTGAACACCACATGGAAGAAGCACTGAGAGTAGAAAGGGCACAGAATGTTCTCTGGGTGGGGGACTTCAATGTCCATCACCAAGAGTGGCTCGGTAGCAGCACTAATGACCGAGCTGGCCGAGTATTGAAGGACATAGCTGCCAGTCTGGGCCTGCGACAGGTGGTGAGAGAACCAACACGAGGGGAAAAACCTACTTGACCTCGTCCTCACCAATCTCCCTGTTGCAGATGCATCTGTCCATGACAGTATTGGTAGCAGTGACCACTGCACAGTCATTGTGGAGACGAAGTCCTGTCTTCACACGGAGGACACCCTCCATCGTGTTGTGTGGCACTACCACTGTGCTAAATGGGATAGATTCAGAACAGATCTAGCAGCTCAAAACTGGGCATCCATGAGGCACTGTGGGGCAGCAGCAGAATTGTATTCCACCACAACCTGTGACCTCATGGGCCGGCATATCCCTCACTCTACCATTACCATCAAGTCAGGGGACCAATCCTGGTTCAATAAGGAGTGTAGAAGAGCATGCCAGGAGCAGCACCAGGCATACCTAAAAATGCGGTGCCAACCTGGGGAAGCTGCAACACAGGACTACATGCATGCTAAAAAACAGAAGCAGCATGCTATAGACAAGGCTTAGCGATCCCACAATCAACGGATCAGATCAAAGCTCTGCAGTCATGCCACATCTAGTCATGAATGGTGGTGGACCATTAAACAACTAACGGGAGGAGGAGTCTCCATGAATATCCCCATCCTCAATGATGGTGGAGCCCAGCACGTGAGTGCAAAAGACAAAGCTGAAGCGTTTGCAACCATCTTCAGCCAGAAGTGCCAAGTGGATGATCCAGATCGGCCTCCTCCTGAGGTCCCCACCATCACAGAAGCCAATCTTCAGCCAATTCGATTCACTCCACGTGAGCACACTGGATGCAGCAAAGGCTATGGGCCCTGACAACATCCCAGCTATCATGCTGAAGACTTGTGCTCCAGAACTAGCCGCGCCTCTAGCCAAGGTTCCAGTACAGCTACAACACTGGCATCTATCCGACAATGTGGAAAACTACCCAGGTATGTCCTGTTCACAAAAAGCAGGACAAATCCAATCTGGCCAATTACCGCCCCATCAGTCTACTCTCAATCATCAGCAAAGTGATGGAAGGTGTCGTTGACAGTGCTATCAAGCAGCACTTACTCACCAATAACCTGCTCACTGATCCGCCAGGATCACTCGGCTGCCGACCTCATTACAGCCTTGATCCAAACATGGACAAAAGAGCTGAATTCCAGAAGTGAGATGAGAGTAACTGCCCTTGACATCAAGGCAGCATTTGACCAAGTGTGGCATCAAGGGGCCCTTGTAAAACTGAAGTCAATGGCAATCGGGGGGGAAAATTCTCCACTGGCTGGAATCATACCTAGCACAAAGGAAGATGGTTGTGGTTGTTGGAGGTCAATCATCACAACCCCAGAACATCGTGCAGGAGTTCCTTAGGGCAGTGTCCTAGGTCCAACTATCTTCAGCTGCTTCATCAATGACCTTCACTCCATCATAAGGTCAGAAGTGGGGATGTTCGCTGATGACTGCACAGTGTTGAGTGCCATTCGCAACTCCTCAGATAATGAAGCAATCCATGCCCACATGCAGCAAGACCTGGACAACATTCAGACTTGGGCTGATGTGTGGCGCGAATGTTACCTGCCACTTAAGTGCCAGGCAATGACTATCTCCAACAAGCGAGTGTCTAACCACCGCCCCTTGATATTCAACGGCATTACCATCGCCAAATCCCCCACCATCAATATCCTGGTGGTCACCATTGACCAGAAACTTAACTGGACCAGCCCCATAAATACTGTGGCAACAAGAGCAGGTCAGAGGCTGGGTATTCTGCGGTGAGTGTCTCACCTCCTGACTCCCCAAAGCCTTTCCACCATCTACAAGGCACAAGTCAGGAGTGTGATGGAATACTCTCCACTTGCCTGGATGAGTGCAGCTCCAACAACACTCAAGAAGCTCGACACCATCCAGGACAAAGCAGCCCGCTTGATTGGCACCCTATCCACTACCTTAAACATTCACTCCCTCCACCACCGGCGTACCGTGGCTGCAGTGTGTACCATCTACAAGATGCACTGCAGCAACTCGCCAAGGCTTCTTCGGCTGCACCTCCCAAACCCGTGACCTCTTCCACCTAGAAGGACAAGGGCAGCAGGCACATGAGAACACCACCACCTCCAAGTTCCCCTCCAAGTCACACACCATCCTGACTCGTCGCTGGGTCAAAATCCTGGAACTCCCTCCCTAACAGCACTGTGGGAGTACCTTCACCACAAGGACTGCAGCGGTTCACCACCACCTTTTCAAGGGCAACGAGGGATGGGCAATAATTGTCGGCCTTGCCAGCGACTCCCACATCCCATGAACGAACAAAAAAAAAAGCCACCAAACAGCTAGGTTACCGCAGCATGCATTTAATATAGCACTTTGATATTTTAAAAATTACAATTTCTAATCTTGCTGAACAATATTTCAAATATTTCAAAAATCCACTATCATTCATTCATAAGGCCTTCATTAAGCTGAAATTAAAGTAAATAAGAGGGTAAAAATGGTGGAACAAGGAAAAGGCTATTCAAGTCATGAAGCTCACTTCTTGCATCATGAACTCAAATTTACCCATCTAATCTCCTGAGGAGATTGACAGAACCATCTTCTGATCCTCAAATCTCCAGAGTGTTCAACCTCTTCCACATCTCCACTATTCAACTCTGGCTGGTTGCTTTTTACATTTGACCTTTCCTTAACTACAGGACAGGAAACATGGTGTTCCATGGATTATTTGATTATCTCTATTTACCCATAACCTTCAGTCGCATTCCTGGCCAGATATTTAATCCAGTTCCTATTTGAGGGAGCTAATTGATGCCACATTGACTGTTTTTGCTAAGGTCCTTTCCATGTACCACTACTGTGTGACAAAATAGTTTCTTCTCTAACCTTGATTGAGGCTCAATAAATTTTATACTTGTGGACGCTAGTTCTGTGCTCACGGTCCAAGTTAAATAAAGTGTGGCACTTCTTTAAAAGCACAGACACCAACAACAACTTGCATTTATATGTTAACTAAAAGTTTGGCCAAAGAGGTAGGTTTTAAGGAGCATCTTAAAGGAGGAGAGGTGGAGAGGTTCAGGGAGGGAATTCCAGAGCTTGGGGCCAAGACAGCTGAAGGCACAGCCGCCAATGGTTGAGCGAAGGAAGTGGGGATGCAAAAGAGGCCAGAATTGGAGGAGCGCGCAGATCTTGTAGGGCTGGAGGAGGTTAAAGAGATAGGGAGGGGCGAGGCCATGGCGGGATTTGAAAACAAGGATGAGAATTTTAAAATTGAGGCGTTGCCGGACCGGGAGCCAATGAAGGTCAATGAGCACAGTGGGGTGATGGGTGAATCCTCTAAGACAGTTTAAGATTTAAGGGATAGACTTCAACACATTCACACAGACACCATGCAAATCATTTCAAAAATACAGCTACAAATTGCAGCTCAAACTAAATCACGCCTGGCTTGTATACAGACAGCAGGAACCGCAATGCACGTCTCTCCACAGTCACTATTAAGAGGCAACAGAGATGCTTATAAATCAGACTGCATGGTTAACAGCATGTCACGGCAGATCTGCCTTTATTTACCCATCTTTATCAATGCAAATTGCGAACAATGTGTGAAGAGTGTGACACAAATCGGGCCGTCTGCCAAAGCCTGAAAATAATTACTTTTTGGATTGTTAAAGATATTTCAGAATACAGCCCGAGGGGTTGAAGATGTTACAATTGGGTTTAACTTCGAAATGGACATAAAGATGGAATCTTACGACTGCACCACACATACAGAAACAGCAGCAAATTCTAACTGTGGCTTGGAACCTTGGGTTCAAAAGCACAAGCTTTAATCTGTGGATCAAGTGGGGAGCTTTTGGTGACGGAACAGTGCCTGTCTGCTTCAGAGCATTGGGTTTGAGTCTTTAGGGCCACACGGAGAAACTAGTGTGGTGCTTGTACCAGCCAGGGGTTCTCAACCTTTTTGCTTCTGAGGCCCCTCTCCCGTGTTATAAAAATACCACGGACCTCCTGTGACACAACGCAAGTACTTTTCTTCATAAAAATTAGCTATAGAATTAAGCATATAGATTTATTACTATTTTTGTTTGACTTGTTGCTGGTGCCGAGTGGTTCCTGTCACGTGGTAAAAAAACTAGCAGCAAATTTGAGCACTGCAAGATCCCACAACAGAATATCAGATGGATCACCGTTTACGAAGCTCCAGGCTCACTTCCCAATGCAAAACGGTGTATTATGTAAAAAAAAAGTCAACTTTCATGGCCATCCACACCTCGCGTGAGTGATGCCCCTGGGACTTGGACCCGTTTGATCAGCCGCCCGTGCCGTGCTCGGCTGCATAAAGAGCGAAAGGTGAAGTCAGCCGAACATTCGCCGACAATTTGGTTAATTCTCGACCCATTCCACCACAAAAACAGACATCAAACCCCACCGACCTGTTGCTTCACTTACCCGATTTAAACATGGCGGGCAGGAAACCGTGGCCTGCCGGGAAAAGAACCCGCTGCCAACTGGCACTAACGGATTTTGTGTGGGGGCGGGGTCGCCTCTCCTCTCCTCCAACATCAGCGGCGGTGGCACATCATTTTTTTTACTTCTCTCCGTCATCTTATGCTTCTCCCTATGCTAGGAGTGTGAAATTTCATGAAATGTGCTCCCAGTGCGTGCCAGGAATAGCGCAGCGGAAATTTAATCGCATAATTGGATTTTTAAACAGATTGTATTCTTGAAAGATGCTGATTTGGCGGACCCCTTGAAACCTTCTCAAGGGCCCCTAGGGGTCCGCAGATCCCCAGTTGAGAAACCCTGACCTAGACCATGTCTGCACGGAGGACAGAGCCCCTTTAAACTGGGCCATTTGTAACAGTGACTGCTGTAGCGTCAGCCGTGGCTCGGTGGAAGTTCTCTCGCCCTTCAGTCAGAAGGTTGTGGGTTCAAGTCTTGCTCCAGCGAACATAATCCAGGCTGACACTTCAGTGCAAGTACTGAGGAAGTGCTGCACTATCCTTTCGGATGAGACGTTAAACCGAGGCTCTGTCTGCCCTCTTAGGTGGACGTAAAATATCCCTTGACACTATTTTGAAGAAAATCAGGGAGTTCTCCCCGGTGTCCTGGCCAATATTTATCACTCAATCAACCTCCCTAAAGCAGATTATCTGGTCATTAGCGTATTGCTGTTTGTGCGCAATATCCTGCATTACAACAGTGACTGCATTTGAAAAAGTTCTTAATTGGCTGTGATTTGCTTTGAGACGTCCTAAGGTCGTGAAAAGCACTGTATAAATACAAGTCATTCTTTCTTTGTATTCCCCAGAGATAGTGTCTAATCTTAGCCATAGTCATAGTTCCGGGATTTCCCCCCCTATTTTGGGGCCTGGATTAGCTGAGAGACACAAGGCTATCCATATTGGCTCAGTTGATGATCTGTCATCTCACCATGTTTTTTTTAAAATTTCTCCAGCTAAAGAAAGACTAGATTATGTGGAGGACTATCAAAATCTGGTCACCAACTCAGAAACACTTGATGTTGAGATCTTTGAGATCCCGAATGTTGGACTCTTTGCTGCCACCGCCAATAAGAAGCCTTGGCCCGGTTCGACGATCTTTAAGTGGTTGGACGGGAAATTTGAGCCATATCAGAACATCACAACGTACGAAGCACAGGCCTGGAAACACTTCTCCATCGGCCCTCAGGTACAGTGGGAAAAGGAGAAATAATAAGTTTTAAGATTTCACAGTGTGAGGAGGGTAGAGAAAAGGGTTTGGACTTCATTGACGAACTTCACGTACAGATGCTTAATGTGTCTGTGCTACATCCTTCTGTGCACTGTCTTTACACAGACAGTAACTGGGTTATTTTCATTATTTTAATCTGATTACAGTGAAAGGTGTGAGGTACAGTATACAGTTAGGTCTTGGTGAAATTGGAAATTCAAATCGATTTGGATGAATTCTGTACTGTGTCAAATCCTTGGGTTGGATCAAGGTACTTTTGTTAAAATGAGTGCATACATTGTTCCTCACGATCTCTGTATGGAACAGGGAACAAAAGGAGGGGAAGTGATCTCCTGTGGGGTGGAAGAGTCTGCACTGTAGTTACATGTTGTACAGGTGATGGGGCTCCGTTTGATATGGAGACTTTCTAATGCAGCATTTATCAGGATTCCCATTTTCTACATTTTGACTGTGGGAATGGGAATGAGAAGGGGAATCGGGACTGGCCGTAGAGCCCCTTTACCAGTATCTCAGAGAGCCGCTGGCCCTCCCTGCACTCTATTAATACTCTACCTTTTCAGGTCTTCTTGGCAGTGGCCAACTTTGAAAAGAATGAACAGAACCAGGAGTATTCAGTCATCTACAGATGGAGCCCGAGGAAGCTGCAGTTTGTTTTGTACCAGAGATTAGCAACCCACAGTGCACGCGATTGGGAGGCCTTCCACATCAATGGGGAGACCTTCCTTGCTGTAGCCAATCATCGTGAAGGTACGCTGTTAACCGTCTCGTGTTGCTAGTTGCCACCTTTTCTCTTGCCTGATGGACTATCTCCAGAGGGCTGGAATTCAAAGGAGTGGAAGTTATGTTACAGTTATATAAAGGTCTGATTACATCCCATTTATAATAGTGTTCAGTTTTGAGCTCCGCACCACAGGGGCTTAAAGGGTTAAATTTTGAGGCAGGTTGCATAGACTAGGCTTGTATTCCTTCGAGTATGGAAGATTGTGGGGTGATCTAATTGAGGTGTTTAAGATGATTAAAGGATTTGATAGGGTAGATAGAGAGAAACTATTTCCTCTGGTGAAGGGAGTCCAGAACAAGGGGGCATGACCTTAAAATTAGAGCTAGGCCGTTCAGGGGTGATGTCAGAAAGCACTTCTTCACACAAAGGGTAGTGGAAATCTGGAACTCGCTCCCCCAAAAAGCTGTCGAGGCTGGGAGTCAATTGAAAATTTCAAAACTGAGATTGCTAGATTTTTGTTAGGCAAGGGTATGAAGGGATAGGGAACCAAGGCGGGTAAATAGAGTTGAGATCAGCCATGATCTAGTTGACTGATGGAAAAGACTCGAGGGGCTGAATGGCCTACTCCTGTTGCTATGTTCCTATTTTGCCTAGCTTTACATAATACAGAACATATCAGAAAGAGCTGTCTCCCCAGTCAACAGGGAGAGGCTGATGTCAGTAGGAGGCCACTTCTCTTTGTACTCACCTTCGATAAGAAAAAGGGTTCCTTGTCTGCAATCAAAAACTCGGGCTGTGCAATGCGGGAAGCAGGGTTGAACCTGACTAATCTGTTGCAACTGACGCAACGAGGTATACACCTGCAAGGTCTGGCACAGGCCCAGGATGGTCAGGGCCTGTTCAGACGACACACGCACTCAGGGACCAGGCAGTAGCTTTGAGCAGAAAGGGAGTTTTCTTAAGTCTTTTACATAACTACTCAAGCTAATGGTTCCTAAAGCCAGTGACTGGTTCACATTCTCTTCCAATGACCAAGAGGAGCAATGAATTTGTAACTACACCTTGGAGTATTTTCCTACTGGATACATGCCGATGTATTAAATGAGAAGTCGCACAACACCAGGTTATAGTCCAACAGATTTATTTAATTTTACATGTATTAAATGTTTGCTTATGTGTTTGTAATAATCAGAGCGCATATGTTGGGGGGCAGATAACCCCCCCCAAGACCACCCATATAAACCGAACGTCAGCATTTGAACGTCGCGTGCTGCCTTCCCCCTCCCCCGAAGGTAGCCCCCAAAAGGTCACACAGATCCCTTCCACGCATGTGCCGTCACATCTGTTCCGTGCTGGCTGGTGATCAAATTACCTGGCAGCCGGGAAGCAAACTCAAGTCGCTTTGATGGCTGCAGATCAAGCTTTGTTTTGTATGTTGAAAGTGTCAGATAGAATGTACGGGTTCTTCTTGGCCATATTATCTTTCAAGAAATCACCTCTGTTTCCCATCAAGCTGAATCTGATGCAGTGAAAACATGAAGCAAAATAGTTACGTGTCAGCCCTGGTTTAGTGGTAGCACTCTCACCTCTCGGTCAGAAGGTTCTGGGTTCTGGGTTCAGGCCCCAGTCTTGTAATAAGCTGATTCTTTCCACGCCATGTTTCTAAAATATTTTGTAGACCCGTGGAATAATCAGGAAGGAACATGCTGGATTGTGTGCTCAAGAGAAAGAAAAAAGAAAGACTTTTCATACAGCGCTTTTTACAACCTCAGGACATCCCAAAGTGCTTTACAGCCAATGAAGTATAGTCACTGTTGTAACCTAGGAAACACAACAGCCAATATGCGCACAGAAAGCTCCCACAAACAGCAATGACCAGATCATCTGTTTTTGGTGATGTTGTTTGAGGGATAAACATTGGCCAGGACACCAGGCTCTTCAAAATAGTGCCATGGGATCTTTTATGTCCACCTGGGAGGGTAGTCAGGGCCTCAGTTTAACATCTCATCTGAAAGACGGCCCCTCTGACAGTGCAGCACTCCCTCAGTACTGCACTGGAGTGTCAGCCTGGATTTTGTGCTCAAGTCTCTGGACTTGAACCCACAACTTTCTAACTCAGAGGCGAGAGTGCTTCCCACTGAGCCACAGCTGCTGCAAGGAATGTACAGGAAACTTTCGTTTATCCGGCACCGACGGGACCGGCGTGGTGCCGGTTGATCGAAAGTGCCGGATTACAGAGAGGTATACTTACCAAGGTACGAGAGCCCCGTACACGGCCACAGGCTGAACAATTGGGACCCGGAGAGGGAAGGTAAACGAGACTCCGGCTTTTTCCTCCGTGGCGGCGACAGGTCGGAGTCGGAAGAACGTTGACCCCCCCTTTCGTGGGGGCGAAAGGTCAGAATCGGGGTCTTGTCTGTATAATAAAACTTACCTGATTTTTGCCGGTTAAGCGAGAATTCCGGATATTAGGGTGCCGGATAAACGAAAGTTTCCTGTATATGGCAGATTGCGGCTTTATACAACATTGTGGATCTTAGAGGAAACCCAATTGCATTGCTTTCATCAATTTTTGTATGGCTATCAACCTAGACCCTCGTGTGCCCACATTGAAGCAGCTGCAGATTGCGGGAGTGCGTGCCCAATTCTTGAATTTAATCCGCATGAGTACTACAACGCCAAGATCTATGAAAAGGGTGGATGGGAGACTGGCTGAATTCTCTTGAAAGAAGAGTGAGGCGAGGTTGTCTGCCATTGTCTGTCCCGTTCACCATCTTCATTGTTGACGTATTGGAAGGGTTTGTAAGGGAGCGCTTCAGAGTGTCCATTCCAGGCATTTCTGAAAGAATTGTCATGCTCCTTTTTTGCAGATGATATTGTTTACTTGGTGGACTCGCCTACAAATCTAGGGCCCACTGCTCACCATCTTAAACAATGATGTATACAACAACAACTTGCATTTATGTAACGCCTTTAACGTAGTAAAATGTCCCAAGGCGCTAAACAGTGAGATGCGGTGATGTACAGTATTATGTCTATCCAAAAGGGGATCATGAAGGTATTGATTGGAAAGTACAAGGGCCACCGGTCCCAATTGTTGATTCACAATAGGATCTGGGGGTCCCGTTGGATAATAATTTCAGCCTGGACACAGTCCTTCAGGACCACATGGAGAAGGGTTGAAAGGCAATTTGGCATTTCTTATCTTTTCTCAGTGGCAGCAAATGCCACAACAACAACAACTTACATTTATATAGCGCCTTTAACGTAGTAAAACGTCCCAAGGCGCTGCACCGAAGTATTATAAGACAAAAAAACATAAGCTTGTGGTGTATCAGGCATGTATTGGAACACTTCTCCTATTTGTGAATGCTGCCCCATCGGCGACATCATCCGAAAACATAACGTCAGGTTCCACATGTACACTGATGACACCCAGCTCTACCTCACCACCACCTCTCTCAACCCCTCCAGCCCTACAACCCTCCGAGATCTCTGCGCTCCTCCAATTCTGGTCTCCTGCGTATCCCTGATTTCCATTGCTCCACCATTGGCAGCTGTGCCTTCAGCTGCCTAGGCCGTAGGTTTTGGAATTCTCTATCTAAACCTCTACTTTTCTCTCCTCCTTTAAGACACTCCTTAAAACTTATCTCTTTGACCAAGCTTTTGGTCACCTGTCCTAATATTTCCTTATGTGGCTCAGTGTCAAATTTTGTTCAATACCATTCCTGTGACGCGCCTTGGGATGTTTTAATATGTTAAAGGCGCTATATTTAATGCAAGTTGTTGTTGTAATAAATAGTACAGAACTATTGGATTTAATTAATTATTAGCATAATAATTTGCATATGTATTGTAACATTGTACACTCGCTTAAAAAATATTACAATCATGGGTCCTGGATGTACTTTCTGTTTCTGTCATTGATAGATAACTTTTTATAGAGGAGAGAAGCTATGAAATAAATTTGTGATAATGAATGTAATAGTGGAAGTCATGATAGTGGAATGGTTTGAAATGGAGAGTGATGGGTTGTAGATGTACATACAGAATTACTGAATCTCATGTCATTGAATTCAGCAGCAGTTTGAGTACAAGTGTGAGCTCCCTTTTAGCAATAAAGTTCAAAAAACATTACCAATTTATTATCTAATAGGCTAGAATATTACACTGATACAGTGGCAAAAGACAAAAAACAGCAGTTCCAGAGACTTGAGAACAAAATCTAGGCTAGCACTCCCAGTACAGTGCTGAGGGGCCGTCTTTCAGATGAGGCGCTAAACCGAGGCCCCGTCTGCTCTCTCAGGAGATCCCACGGCACTATTTCGAAGAAGAGAAGGGGCGTTCTCCCCAATGACCTGGCCAATATTGATCCCAATATTTAGACCAGATTATCTGATAATTATCACATTGCTGTTTGTGGGACCTTGCTGTGTGCAAATTAGCTGCTGCGTTTTCCCTACATTACAGCAGTGACTACACTTCAAAAAGTACTTCATTGGCTGTAAAGTGCTATGGGACGTCCAGAGGTCATGAAAGGTGCTGTATAAATGCTAGTCTTTATTTCTTGATGTGGAGATGCCGGCGTTGGACTGGGGTGGACAAAAATGAGAAGTCGCACAACACCAGGTTATAGTCCAACAGATTTATTTAATTTTACAAGCTTTCGAAGCAGTTCGCTCCTTCGTCAGGTAAGTTAGCAATGAGAGAATCTCCCAGAATTCACAATTTAAACCCAGACAAAATCTATTCACATTATTCCCTACAACAAAGAGCACAGCCAAGACAATGAGATGTGTCCCAGGGGGTCCAACGTGTCAAACCACCTGCTGGCTGCATATCCTGTCAATTTGTGTTCTTGTGTTAGTCTTTTTAAAAAAAAAAAAAAATTATTTCTTGAGGCAGCTGATTGAAACCCTCAGGCACTGATTATGGCAAAGCTCAGTTTGACTTTGGAAAGAGGTTTGGAGATGGTAGGGATCCAAAGCGTTGAACCGCCTGGGATCATCAAATAAATTCCCGTGGTTGGATGATGTGATGCAATGATGCAGAATTTCAAAAAGATATGTTAACATTTCAGGAAAGAAGTCTTATTCCATTGCACTCCAGGCAAATCGAAACAGAGCAGCAAGTCAGAACAAAAACTGTAAAAGTCTTTGAATGCTTTGCTCAACCTTCATTTTTTTGTTGTTGTTGCTCCTTTTGCGACTGAATGAGAGGCAGCGAGCTGGTCTGTTGGGGCGGGAGGTCAGTCTTCGTTAATGTTCTATTGAAATAAAAATCGAGTGCGTTGACAGGAGAGGCACAGAGAATACATACAAGGTTGAACACGAGCGTAAATCACAAATCGTAATGTTTCAGATGGGGTGTGGTAGGCCTGGGATTAGGGGTTGAATAATCAAATCAATGTCACCACACCCCAGTTTAAACCAGGGAAGAATCAAGTCAAACAAAACTCAACCTTTTTTTAAAAAATTGAAAGGTAGATCACAAATGTAATAACATATTGCAATGATTTGTTAAGACATTAATTACATTATAAAATATTAACTTTTAACAGCTGATCCCATATTGTGTCATTGGTAATTTTTTTATCAATTTGTATATATTTTGGTTAGCATAATTTCACCCTCTCCAAACTGACATGGGATAACACATGTAAGCACAGGCTGCAGTCACACATACACGGCGCAGGACACGTACATGGGACTGTACACACACACATACCCGGAGACAGGAATCGCCCGCTCTGGTTGGTCAGTGTCCAGCCGTGGCCCAGTGGGTAGCACTGTCGCCTCTGAATCAGAAGGTTGTGGGTTCATTGTCTCACTCAAGAGACTTGACCAGAAAATCTAGCCTGACACTCCAGTGCAGTGCTGAGGGAGTGCTGCAATGTCGGAGGTGCCATCTTTTAGATGAGACGTTCAACTGAGACCCCTGTCTGCCCTCTCAGGTGGGCATAAAAGATCCCATCGCACTATTCAAAGAAGAGCAGGGGAGTTCCTCCTGGCCAATATTTATTCCTCAACCAGCGTCACTAAAAAAAAAAATCAAATTACCTGGTCATTTATCTCATTGCAGTTTGTGGGAGCTTGCTGTGTGCAAATTGGCTGCCATGTTTCCCAAATTACAACAGTGACTGCACTTCAAAAGTACTTCATTGGCTGTAAGGTGCTTTGGGACGTCGTGAAAGGCACTATACAAGTTCATTCTTTTTTCTTTTTCACTGGCTACATGTTGTTTGTCTACAGCGGACCTCCCTGGGGTTTGTTGGTCACTGTTTACAACTTTGCTGAGAGTATCTGTAGACAGGAGCTCCTTAGTTTGGTCGATAAGGGTCAGGGACAATGTCCTAGAATCTGACTGCATTTGCTTCTACCTTTCAGGAGACAATCACAACATTGACAGCATCATTTACAAGTGGAACCCAGACACACGTCTATTCGAAAGGAACCAGACTATTCCCACTTCGGGAGCCTATGACTGGGAATTCTTTACAATCGGGCCCTATCCTTTCTTAGTCGTAGCAAACACCTTCAATGGAACATCAACCCGGATCTACTCTCGGATTTACATCCAGCTGGGTGGAATGTTCCGACTTTTCCAGTCAATTCCGGTGAGTGCCCAGTTCCTTTGTTCATTTAATTAGAGTGTGAAAAGAAAGACAGACTTTTGCATTTCTACAGCACCTTACCATGTCATAGGAACAGGCGGGGGCCATTCAGCCCCTCGAGACTGTTCCACCATTCAATTAGATCAGGGCTGATCTGTATCTTAACTCTATCTGCCTTGTCACTTGGGAACATCTCAAAGATTGTCACAGGAAATGAAATACTTTGCAATGGGGTCACCATTCTTACATTAGCAAACACGACTGTTTAACTCACAGCAAAATCCCACAGACACCACTGAGATAAATGACCAGTTAATCTACTTTCGGTGGTGTTGGTTGAGGGACAAATGTTAGTCAGGGCACTGCGAGAACTACCTGCTCTTTTCTGACTAGTAAGATGGGTACATTCACCTGAACCAATGTTTCATACAGAGCATGGCATCCCTGATAATGCAACACTCCCTGTAAAGATACATAGTAAGGAACCATTACTCTGTGAATAAACTAGAACACTGTACAGATACTCAGTGAGTAACCATGACCATGTGAATTAACAGGGACTCTGTGTAGTCACACAGTAAAACCTTACACTGTGAATTCCATGCAATTATACAGTGACTAACCCTCACTAAAGATCAAGTCTGGGTGGAGTTCAACTTTACCCAAATTCACAGCAATGCGAGTGAGCAATGAGAATGTCACTGCTTTTTGTATCTCTGTAAACATTGAGCCAATACTGCAGCAAAAATAGTTGGATTAAAATTCTCCTTTTTTCTCTCCATCTATCTCTCATCCATAGCTCACTTCCATTTCACTCTATCTCCTTTTCTTCTCTCTTCACTGCTGGTGTTCCTTTTTTTATTTTCTTATTTTCACTGCTGGTGTTAAGGGAGCTCAGCTATCTCAGTGCACACTGTGGGGAGGGGGTTATGAGATCTCCTTCCTGTCTGTCACACCACAGCCCACAGTTGCACTGGGATTTGATCCACTCCTCCCCACCATCCTTTTCCCTGCCTGCCTGTGACATTCCTTCAAGTTGCTGAAGGTGTCCAGCCAGATTGGAAGTCCTCCAAGTGTAAAATGCAGTTTTTATTTAAATTTTAAACTCCATCTCCCTCCCTGGCCACTGTCTGAGGCTGAACCAGACTGTTATATTTGACTCTTAGATGAGCTTCCGGCCCCATGTCCTCTCCATCACAAAGACCGCCTACTTCCACCTCTGTAACATCTGAGGCCCCTGCCTCAGCTCATCTGCTGCTGAAACCCTCATCCATGCCTTTGTTACCTCTAGACTCGACTATTCCAATGCTTTCCTGGCCAGCCTCCCATCTTCCACCCTCAGTAAACTTGAGCTCATCTAAAACTCTGCTGCCCGTATCCTAACTTGCAACAAGTCCTGTTCACCCATCACCCCCATTGGCTCCCGGTCTGGCAACGCCGCGATTTTAAAATTCTCATCCTTGTGTTCAAATCCCTCCATGGCCTTATCCCTCCCTGTCCCTGTAACCTCCTCCAGCCCTACAACCCTCTGAGATCTCTTTGTTCCTCCAAATCTGGTCTTTTGCACATCCCCGATTTTAATCGCTCCACAATTGGCGGCCTTGCCTTCAGCTGTCTAGGTCCTAAGCTCTGGAATATCCTCCCTAAACCTCTCCGCCTCTCTACCCCATCTCCGTCTCTCTCCTCCTTTAAGATGCTCCTTAAAACCAAGCTTTTGGTCACCTGTCCTAATATCACCTTATGTGGCTTAGTGTCAAATTTTGTTTGATAACGCTCCTGTGAAGCACCTTGGGACGTTTTACTGCGTTAAAGGCGCTGTATAAATACAAGTTGTTGTTAT
This sequence comes from Squalus acanthias, assembly GCA_030390025.1. Lineage (NCBI taxonomy): Eukaryota > Metazoa > Chordata > Chondrichthyes > Squaliformes > Squalidae > Squalus > Squalus acanthias. Next base: position 99,925,502 of record CM059427.1, on the reverse strand, counting down.
TGATGGATTTGGGGAGCGGATGTTGAGTGTATTTATGACGTTATAGGACGGGCAAATTTCCTAATGTAAGCAGGGCTAATCTTTAAGTAAGCATTGTCTTGAGGTACTGGTTACAAATGACTGACAGCTCAGCACAATCCTGATGGTGCTGTGTGTACAAAATATTTATATCATTACTCAAACCCTGAGGTCCTCCACCATTAGTTACACCTAGTTACAAGCAAATCAAATTTCATCTTCTGTGCCAACTGGTTTTCACAATCTAAGTGCGGAGAGGTATGAAGGCAGCCCTGCTTTGTATCGATTTCAAGGACGTACGGGGTATAAATCATGTGACCGTAACAGAGAGCAGTGCACACTGTCATAGATTCATCAGTCTGAAGTGCTGCGTCTCTCTGGAACAACATCATTTGGCTTGTGTAGCCTCCGCTTTTAATATATATCCAAAAATTCATGCCTCCCTCTGTGTACGGAAACAATGGAAATATCATTCCTGATAAAGCATGATTGTCCAATCTGTCCCGCAATGCCTGATTGTCTTAAGGAAGGATATTGATCGTCAGGCCCTCCATTTTAGTGTGTGATAGCTCCCTGAGGGAAAGACTGAGATACACCAGTTGGTGTACAGCTATCTCCCTGGGGTAGAGGGGGCTGAGAAACACCAGTCAGTGTACAGATGTCTCCCTAAGGGAAAGACTGAGAAACACTAGTCAATGTACAGATATCTCCCTGAGGGAGAGGGGGGCTGAAAACAAAAGAACATAAGAACATAAGAATTAGGAGCAGGAGTAGGCCATACGGCCCCTCGAGCCTGCTCCTCCATTCAATAAGATCATGGCTGATCATCGACCTCAACTCCACTTTCCTGCCCGATCTCCATATCCCTTGATTCCCCTAGAGTCCAAAAATCTATCTCAGCTTTGAATATACTCAACGACTTTACCCTTTGGGGTAGAGAATTCCAAATATTCACAACCCTCTGAGTAAAGAAATTCCTCCTCATCTCAGTCTTAAATGGCCGACCCCTTATCCTGAGACTATGCCCCCTAGTTCTAGACTCTCCTGGCAGGGGAAACAATCTCTCAGTATCTATCTTGTCAATCCCCCTCAGAATCTTATATGTTTCAATGAGATCACCTCTCTTCATTGGGCAACCCTCTTATCCCAGGAATCAATTTAGTGAACCTTCATTGCACCGTCTCTATGACAAGTATATCCTTCATTAGATAAGGAGACCAAAACTGTGCACAGTACTCCAGGTGTAGTCTCACCAAGGCCCTGAACAATTGTAGCAAAAATTCCTTACTCTTGTAGTCCAACCCTCTAGCAATAAAGGCCAACAGGCCATTTGCCTTCCTAACACCAGTCAGTGTACAGATATCGCCCTGAGAAACACCAGTCCGTGTATAGGATAGCTCCCTAAGGGAAACACTGAGAGGAACCAGTCAGTGTACAGATAGCTCCCTGAGAAACTCTAATCACTGTACAGAAATCTCCCTGAGGGATAAACTGAGAGATACGAGTAACTGACACAAGCAAATGATGAGACATTGCTGCGACACTGAACAGGAACCAACTTGTCCAATTCCCTCTTCTCCATGTTCCTTTCTATCCTCTTTGGAAAGTCCCGCTCCCCATTCTCTTTGGAAAGTCCCGCTCCCCATTCTCTTTGGAAAGTCCCGCTCCCCATTCTCTTTGGAAAGTCCCGCTCCCCATTCTCTTTGGAAAGTCCCGCTCCCCATTCTCTTTGGAAAGTCCCGCTCCCCATTCTCTTTGGAAAGTCCCGCTCCCCATTCTCTTTGGAAAGTCCCGCTCCCCATTCTCTTTGGAAAGTGCCGCTCCCCATTCTCTTTGGAAAGTCCCGCTCCCCATTCTCTTTGGAAAGTCCCGCTCCCTGTTCATAAGAACATAGAAGCAGGAGGAGGCCATTCAGCCCCTCAGGCCTGCTCCACCATTCCATTAGATCTTGACTGATCCATATCTTAAGTCAATCTGCCCACATTGGTTACATATCCCTTGATACCCTTACCTAACAAAAATCTATCGATCTCGGTCTTGAAAATTTCAAGTGACCCCAGCCTCAGCAGCCTTTTGGGGAGACCAGTTCCCGATTTCCACTACCCATTGTGTGAAAAAGTATTTCCTGATTTCACTCCTGAATGGCCTAAAATTATGCCCTTGCTCTGGACTCCTAACCAGAGGAAATAGTTTTTCTCTTTATATCCTATCAAATCCCTTAATCATTTTAAACACCTCGATTGGATCACCCCTCAACCTTCCAAACTCAAAGGAATGCAAGCCAAGTCTATGCAACCTGTCCTCATAATTTAACTCTTTAAGCCCCGGTATCATTCTGGGGAATCTGTGCTGCACCCCCTCCAAGGCCAATATATCCTTCCTGAGGTGCGGTGCCCAAAACTGAATGCAGTCTCTAGATCGGGTCTGGCCAAGGCTCTACAACAAAATTACAGAGGAATTTCCCTGCTGTCTGCCACAGGGAAAGTCATCGCAAGAATCCTCCTCAATCGCCTTCTCCCAGTGGCTGAAGAGCTCCTCCCAGAGTCGCAATGCGGATTCCGCCCACTAAGGGGCACAATGGACATGATCTTCACCGCACGTCAATTACAAGAGAAATGCAGGGAACAGCACCAACCGCTGTACATGGCCTTCTTTGACCTCACAAAGGCCTTCGACATGGTCAACCGTGAGGGATTATGGAGTGTCCTCCTCAAATTCGGCTGCACTCAAAAGTTTGTCATCCACCACCTGCTTCACGACGACATGCAAGCCGTGATCCTGACCAACGGTTCCACCACAGACCCAATTCATGTACGGACCAGGGTCAAGCAAGGCTGTGTCATCGCACCAACGCTCTTCTCGATCTTCCTTGCTGCAATGCTCCATCTCACCCTCAGTAAGCTGCCCGCTGGTGTGGAGCTAATTTACAGAACAAACGGGAAACTGTTCAACCTCCGTCGCCTCCAGTCCAGATCCAAGGTCGTCCCATCCTCTGTTGTTGAATTACAGTATGCAGACGATGCTTGCGTCTGCGCATACTCGGAGGTCGAACTCCAAACCATCGTCAGCACCTTCACCAAAGCATACAAGAGCATAGGCCTTACACTAAACATCCGTAAGACAAAGGTCCTCTACCAACCTGCCCCCGCCACACAGTACTGCCCCCTGATTATCAAAATCCACGACAAGGCCTTGGACAATGTGGACCACTTTCTATACCTCGGGAGCCTACTGTCAACAAGGGCAGACGTCGATGACTAAGTCCAACACCGCCTTCAGTGTGCCAGTGCAGCCTTCAGTCGCCTGAGGAAGAGAGTGTTTGAAGACCAGGACCTCAAACCCGGCACCAAGCTCATGGTCTACAGAGCAATAGTGATACCCGCACTCCTGTATGCCTCAGAGACAACGACCATGTACAGCAGGCACCTCAAAGCACTGGAGAGGTACCACCAACGCTACCTCCGCAAGATCCTGCAAATCCATTGGCAGGATAGGCGTACCAACGTCCGTGTTCTCGCTCAGGCCAACATCCCCAGCATCGAAGCTTTGAACACACTCGATCAGCTCCGATGGACGGGTCACATCGTCCGCATGCCCGATACGAGACTCCCAAAACAAGCGCTCTACTCGGCGCCCCGACACGGCAAGAGAGCTCCAGGTGGGCAGAGGAAACGCTTCAAGGACACCCTCAAAGCCTCCTTGAAAAAGTGCAACATCCCCACCGACACCTGGGAATCCCTGGCCCAAGACCGCACCAAGTGGAGGAGAAGCATCTGGGAAGTCGTCTGAATACCTTGAGTCTCTTCACCAGGAGCAAGCGGAAGCCGAGCGCATGTCAACCCAAGCACCCCACCCACCCGCCCCTTCAACCACCGTCTGCCCCACTTGTGACAGAGACTGTAGGTCCTGCATTGGACTCATCAATCACCTGAGAACTCATTTTTAATGTGGAAGCAAGTCATCCTCGGTTCCGAGGGACTGCCTAAGAAGACAACAAAAGCATAATTTCCTCACTTTGGAATTCCAACCCCTTTAAGATACTTGCCAGGAACCGAGTCCTGGTGCGTCTGTTGCACAATGGTATCGCCCTTTTTGGCTAGGAGCTAGTTTTTTTTTAAACTAACGTCTTTGGTTCTTCCCCTCCTGCAACCCCTGCACCCCCCCAGGCCTGGGATTAGTGGGTGGTCTAGCTTCAGCACTCCTGCTTGGATGCCTGATCACTTTATGTTAGTGCCCCAGATATTCAGACTGGGACAGAGATGCCGGACAGAAAAAGACAGAAGTCATACTCAACCTCAGTTATGGCGGTGGAGTGCGATTCACAAGTTGTCAGGCTCGTATATTATGATGTAGTTAAAAGAAAGACTTGAATTTATATAGCGCCTTTCACGACCTCGGGACGTCCCAAAGCGCTTTACAACCAATGAGGTACTTTTGAAGTGTAGTCACTGTTGTAATGTAGAAACGTGACAGCCAATTTGCGTACAGCAAGCTCCCACAAACAGCAATGTGATAATGACCACATAATCTGTTTTTAGGTGTTACTTGAGGGATAATTGTTGGCCAGGACACCAGGGAAAACTCCCCTGATCCTCTACAAAATACAGCCATGGGATCTTTTATATCCACCTGAGAGGGTAGACGGGACCTCAGTTTAACGTCTCATCTGAAAGACGGCACCTCCGACAGTGCAGCACTCCCTCAGCAGTGCACTGGAGTGTCAACCTAGATTTTGTGCTCAAGTCTCTGGAGTGGGACTTAAACCCACTACCTTCTGACTCAGAGGTGAAAGTGCTACCACCTGAGCCACAGCTGACACAGTTTAGCCATGAAATTCATGGCATCGGCTACTGCCATTTCCTGTACTCCTGCAGTTGGCCTGTTTGCGTGTTGGAATATTTGACTTGCAAATGATAAATACTGAGCAAATAAAAGAGAGGGAAAGCCCCTCCACCCACAGAAATAACAACATCTTGTATTTATATAGCGCCTCTAACGTAGTAAAACATCCCAAGGCGCTTCACAGGAGCGTTATCAGACAGAATTTGACACTGAGCCACATAAGAAGATATTAGGACAGGTGAGGTGGGTTTTAAGGAACGTCCTAAAGGAGGAAAGAGAGGTGGAGAAGCGGAGAGGTTTAGCAAGGGCATTCCTGAGCTTAGGGCCTTGGTAGCTGAAGGCACGGCCACCGATGGTGGAAGTAAGGAAATCGGGGATGCGCCAGAGGCCAGAATTGGAGGAGTGCAGAGATCTCGGAGGGTTGTAGAAAATGCTGGAAACATACAGCAGGTCAGTCAGCATCTGTAAAGGTAAAGAATGCGTTAATGTTTCCGGTGTAGCCCCTTCATTATCAATAGTAGTTGCAGTGATGTACCATCAAGTCATCTACAAAAGAAGATCGATTGGCATGATGTACATGGATGGTGGGCGGGGAGTGTTAGGGGTAGCAATGATCACTTTTTAATTCATTCTCAGGATATGACCGTTGCTGGCAAGGCCAGCATTTATTGGCCATCACTTGCCCTTGAGAAGGTGGTGGTGAGCCGCCTTCTGCTGCAGTCCGTGTGGTGAAGGTACTCCCACAGTGCTGTTAGGGAGGGAGTTCCAGGATTTTGACCCAGCGACGATGAAGGAACGGCAATATATTTCCAAGTCAGGATGGTGTGTGACTTGGAGGGGAACTTGGGAGTGGTGGTGTTCCCATGCGCCTGCTGCCCTTGTCCTTCTAGGTGGAAGAGGTCGCGGGTTTCAGAGGTGCTGTCGAAGAAGCCTTGGCGAGTTGCTGCAGTGCATCTTGTGGATGGTACACACTGCAGCCACGGTACGCCGGTGGTGGAGGGAGTGAATGTTTAAGATGTTTGAAACATGACGATATGGGATAGTTTCACTGGACCAGCCGGTTATTTTCTGTCTGTCCATATTGTACGTTTGTACATGGTCGTAAGATCTTTTTATAATTGGAGGAAAAATAATTCTCTTTTTTTTCTTCTCCAGACGTATGGTGCTACTGACTGGGAGGTTTTCCGTGTTCAGGAAAGAGTCTTTCTTGCGGTTGCAAACAGCCAGAGCTATGAGACAGGGGCGCTAAACAGCGTCAACCCCTTCAACATCAACTCCAGCATCTACGAACTCAACATCACTGCCCAGATGTTTGTCAAGTTTCAGGACATCCCGACATACAGGTAGATCATTGGTGTGACCGTATTGGTGAGTTAAACTCTCACTAATATAGAGCCATCCTTTGTTTATTCTGATCCTTTATTTCCTCAGCCTTCAATGGTGAGAGGGTAGATGGGTCCTAGGTTTAACATTTCATCCGAAAGACGGCACCTCTGACAGTGCAGAACTCCCTCAGCACTGCACTGGGAGTGTCAGCCTAGATTTTGTGCTCACGTCTCTGGAGTGGGACTTGAACCCACAACCTTCTGACTTGGAGGCGATACCCAGCCTCACAGAAATGCAACGTCATGTGTCTCGCTGACTAGTCACAACACAACACAAGTAGCTCATGTATAAAAGTTGCCTGACGAGTCAGGATAATTACCGTGTCACTTGACTGCTGTTACTGTCTCCCAGTGTCTACACGACCTGCAGGGCAAAATGCCGAGGTACACCCTCAAACCAACTAAAGCACGCAGAGATTGGGAACTGAATGTCAAATAAAACCGGGTTTGGCATTTTTACAGGGGATTTTAAGGATTCCCGACTTACGCACGGACTAAGACAAAGTAACAACGCACTTTACCTGTGGGAAGGCAGGTAGACTCCAGGGCTGCAGACTACCATGTACTGAAGATGTTTCTGTTTCTACTTTAGATTTCCAGCATCTGCAGTACTTTGCTTGCAACTAAGTTGCTTCCTCCTTGTACACTGTTTGATGAACACATGGGAGTATGATATTATTGCTATCACAGAAACATGGTTGAGGGAGGGGCAGGACTGGCAGCTCAATATTCCGGGGTATAGAATCTTCAGGCGAGACAGAGGGGGGTGTAAAAGAGGAGGGGGTGTCGCAATATTAATCAAGGAGTCAATTACTGCAGTAAGGAGGGATGGTATCTTGGAAGGTTCCTCTAATAAGGCCATGTGGGTAGAACTTAAAAACAAAAAGGGGGCAAGCACTTTGCTGGGAGTGTACTATAGGCCCCCAAACAGTCAGGGGGAGATAGAGGAACAGATATGTAGGCAAATCTCAGAGAAGTGTAGAAATAATAGGGTAATAATAGTAGGGGATTTCAACTTCCCCAATATTAATTAGGATAGTCAGAGTGTGAAAGGCTTAGAGGGTGCAGAATTCTTAAAGTGCATCCAGGAGAGCTTTTTGAGCCAGCATGTAGAAAGTCCTACAAGAGAGGGGGCGGTACTGGACCTAATTCTAGGGAATGTAGCCGGGCAAGTGGTAGAAGTGTCAGTAGGAGAGCATTTTGGTGACAGTGACCATAATTCGGTGAGATTTAAGGTAGTCATGGAAAAGGACAAAGATGGACCGGAAATAAAGGTTCTAAATTGGGGGAAGGCCGATTTTAATATGATAAGGCAGGATCTGGCCAAAGTGGACTAGAATCAGCTACTTGTAGGAAAATCCACATCAGAGCAGTGGGAGTCATTCAGAAAGGAAATAGAGAGAGTACAGCGCCAACATGTTCCCATAAAGGTCAAGGGTGGGACCAACAAGTCCAGGGAACACTGGAAGTCAAGGGATATACAAGAATGGATTAGGAAAAAAAGGGAGGCTTTTGGCAGATACAAAGGACTAAAAACAGTGGAAGCCCTAGAGTAGTATAGAAAGTGCAGGGGGGTACTTAAAAAATAAATTAGGAGAGCGAAGAGGGGGCATGAAAAAACACTGGTGGGCAAAATGAAGGAAAATCCCAAGGTGTTTTATAAGTATATTAAGGGCAAGAGTAGGGCCCATTAGGGACCAAAGTGGCAATCTGTGTGTAGAGCCAGAAGATGTAGGTGAGGTTTTAAATGAATATTTTGCATCTGTGTTCATTATGGAGAAGGACGATGTAGGCATAGAAATCAGGCAGGGGGATTGTGATATACTTGAACAAATTAGCATTGAGAGGGAGGAGGTACTAGCGGTTTTAGCGGGCTTAAAAGTGTATAAATCCCCAGGCCCAGACGAGATGTATCCCAGGCTGCTGTGTGAGGCAAGGGAGGAGATTGCAGGGGCTCTGACACAAATTTTCAGAACCTCTCTGGCCACAGGGGAGGTGCCAGAGGACTGGAGGACAGCTAACGTAGTACCATTATTCAAGAAGGGTAGTAGGGATAAACCAGGGAATTATAGGCCGGTGAGCCTAACATCAGTGGTAGGGAAATTATTGGAAAAAATTCTGAGGGACAGAATTAGTCTCCACTTGGAGAGGCAAGGATTAATCAAGGATAGTCAGTATGGCTTTGTCAGGGGGAGATCATGTCTAACCAATTTGATTGAATTTTTCAAGGGGGTGACTAGGTGTGTGGATGAGGGTAGTGCAGTTGATGTAGTCTACATGGACTTCAGTAAGGCTTTTGACAAAGTCCCGCATGGGAGACTGGTCAAGAAGGTAAGAGCCCATGGGATCCAGGGCAACTTGGCACAAAATTGGGATCGGTGCTGGGTCCCTTGCTGTTTGTAGTGTACATTAATGATTTAGATATGAATGTAAGAGGTATGATCAGTAAGTTCGCAGATGACACAAAAATTGGTGGAGTGGTAAATAGCGAGGAGGGAAGCCTCAGGTTACAGGACGATATAGATGGGTTGGTCAGATGGGCAGAACAGTGGCAAATGGAATTTAACCCTGAAAAGTGTGAGATGATGCATTTTGGGAGGACTAACAAGGCAAGGGAATACACAATGAATGGTAGGACCCTAGGAAGGACTGAGGATCAGAGGGACCTTGGTGTGCATGTACATAGATCCCTGAAGGCAGCAGGACAGGTAGATAAGGTGGTTAAAAAGGCATATGGGATACTTGCCTTCATTAGCCGAGGCATAGAATATAGGAGCAGGGAGGTTATGATGGAGCTGTACAAGATGCTAGTTAGGCCACAGCTGGAATACTGTGTGCAGTTCTGGTTGCCACACTATAGGAAAGATGTGATTGCATTGGAGAGGGTGCAGAGGAGATTCACCAGGATCTTACCTGGGCTGCAACACTTCAGCTATGAAGACAGACTGGACAGGCTGGGGTTGTTTTCCTTAGAGCAGAGAAGGCTGAGGGGGGACCTGATTGAGGTGTACAAAATTATGAGGGGCATAGATAGGGTAGATAGAAAGGAACTTTTCCCCTTAGTAGAGGGGTCAATAACCAGGGGGCATAGTTTCAAGGTAAGGGGCAGGAGGTTTAGAGGGGATTTGAGGAAAAACATTTTCACCCAGAGGGTGGTTGGAATCTGGAACTCACTGCCTGAAAGGGTGGTAGAGGCAGGAACCCTTACAACATTCAAGAAGCATTTAGATGAGCACTTGAAACGCCATAGCATACAAGGCTACGGACCAAGTGCAGTAAAATGGGATTAGAATAGATAGGGCTTGATGGCCGGCGCGGACACGATGGGCCGAAGGGCCTCTTTCTGTGCTGTATAACTCGATGACTCTATGACTGTTTGTATTAGTATTCAACCAAAGTGTTATTAATAATAATTATGAAAAAAAATATGATGCAAACGATACAACTGACACTGACTATATAAACTGAATCCTGACTGGTAATGTTGCACCATTATCGCTAAATACCTGCAAGTGATGTCAGGCTGCATCACACCTATAATCATACAGCACAGAAGGAGGCCATTCTGCCCATCGTGCCTGTGTCGGCTCTTTGAAAGAGCTATCCAATTAGTCCCCTGCCCTTTCCCCACAGCCCTGCAAATTTTTCCTTTTCAAGTATATATCCACTTCCCTTTTGAAAGTTACTATTGAATCTGCTTCCACCGCCCTTTCAGGCAGCGCATTCCAGATCGTAACTAATAAATTTTCCATGTAAGCTTTTGTAATGTCCTGTATAAACTATCGCTGTAAGGACAGAGGTACAGGCAAGACTATAAACTGCAGGAACTCTGTCCCCACATGGATACCTGTTTAGAGTTTTACCATCAACAGCACCACCCAGTGGCTGTGCCTTCTCTGTTCTTTTCCATGTTACGTTCATCAGAATACATAGCGTAGCAACATAGGAACAGGAGGAGGCTATTCAGCCCTTCCAGCCTGTTGTGTCATTCATTTAGATCATGGCTGATCCGTATCTCAACTCCATTTACTTGCCTTAGTTCCATATCCCTTAATACCCTCACCCAACAAAAATCTATCAAAAGCAAAATACTGCGGACGGGGGAAATCTGAAATAAAAACAGAAAATGCTGGAAATACTCAGCAGGTCAGGCAGCATCTGTGGAGATAGAAACAGAGTTAATGTTTCAGGTCGATAACCTTATATCAAGACTGGAAAAAGTTAGAGATGTAACAGGTTTTAAGCAAGTACAGAGGCAGGGAAAGGGGGGAGGGGAGGAAAGAACAAAAGGGATGATCTGTTATAGGGTGGAAGGCAGGAGTGATTAAATGACAAAAGGGATGATCTGTTATAGGGTGGAAGGCAGGAGTGATTAAATGACAAAAGGGATGATGGTGCAAGGCAAAAGGAGATGGTAACGGGACAAGTAAAGAAGCAGAAGATGGGTCTAGAGGGAATCGCAGAATCATTACCAACAGCTGCTGTTCGAAAAAGTGGGGCAGTGATTATGATCTGAAATTGTTGAACTCAGTGTTGAGTCCGGAAGGCTGTAAAGTGCTTAATCGAAAGATGAGGTGCTGTTCCTCGAGCTTACAGTGAGCTTCATTAGAACAGTGTAGGAGGCCGAGGACAGAGAGATCAGAGTGGGAGTGGGGCAGAGAAATAAAATGACAGGCGACAGTGAGCTCGGGGTCACGCTTACAGACTGAACGGAGGTGTTCAACAATGTGGTAACTCAATCTGCATTTGGTCTCCCCAATGTAGAGGAGACTGTATCGTGAGCAGTATCAATCTCAGTTTTTAAATTTTCAATTGACCCCCAGCTTCAGTAGCTTTTTGGGGAGAGAGTTCCAGCTTTCCACTACCCTTTGTGTGAAGAATTGCTTCCTGACATCACCCCTGAATGGCCTCGCTCTTAATTTTAAGGTTATGACTCCTTGTTCTGGACTCCCTCACTAGAGGAAATAGTTTCTCTCTCCCTACCCTATCAAATCCTTTAATCATCTTAAACACCTCAATTAGATTGCCCCTCAATCGTCTAGATTCGAGAGAATACAAGGCTATATGTGAAGCATCCTGTAAGAACCAGGAACGAGTGAGATATGACAACTGCCAATAGGGAATAAGGACTGTACTACGGTCTCATTGCCTCCGATCTTCTTTCTGTAACAGTGCAGTTGACTGGGAGTTCTTCACTGTGGGCGATGACAGCTTCCTGGTTGTGGCAAACTCTTTTGATGGCTCCAAGTTTTTTTTAAACAGTGTTATATACAGGTGAGTTGAGAATGTCAGGTGTGAATGTAACTCGCACCATGTCCCGTTCACCCATCACCCCTGTGCTCGCTGAACTACACCGGATCCCGGTCCGGCAACACCTCGATTTTAAAAGTCTCACACTTATTTTCAAATCCCTCCATGGCCTCGCCCCTCCCTATCTCTGTAACCTCTTCCAGCCCTACAACCCTCTGAGAACTCTGCACTGCTCCAATTCTGGCCTCTTGTGCATCCTCGATTTTAATCGCTCCACCATTGGCGGCCGTGCCTTCAGCTGCCTAGGCCCTAAGCTCTGGAATTCCCTCCCTAAATCTCTCCACCTCTCTGTCTCTCTTTCTTCCTTTAAGCCGTTCCTTAAAACCTACCTCTTTAACCAAGCTTTTGGTCATCTGCCCTAATATCTCCTTATGTGGCTTGGTGTGAAATTTTGTTTGCTAACGCTCCTGTGAAGCGCCTTGGGAAGTTTTACTATGTTAAAGGTGTTATCTAAATACAAATTGTTGTTGGAGACTGAAATTAAACACACTCCTAAATAAAATAAAAAATTAGACACAATCTGAGAGATTTTTTTTCTTTTAGGTGGCAGGGTTACGAAAGTTTTGTCCCAGTCCATCAGCTGCCAACATATGGCTGCACAGACTGGGAACAGTTCAACACGGCAGAAGGCTCATACCTCATCTATTCTAGTGCGAAGGAACGCATTTCCAAGGTGCTCAAACTGAAGACCTATTGACCGAGAGACGATTCAGTCAAAACTTTACGGACACAGAAAAGGAATTGGATTTAGGGTAGAGGCTCCTGAACTCGAGGGCCTGTCACTCAAGAGGTCTTTCTCATTGGAAGTAATTTACCTTGATGAACCAGGCTAGAGTGAAGAGTTTCTTTTTGTTGGAATGCTTTACTTACTCCCAAGAGGAGATGACTGTACTCAGGATTATCACAAGAGAAGGAAGAGAGTATGGAGGCCACAGTACAGGAGGAAGCCTGGGTTCAGGAAGCTATTTTGTGAGCAACCAAAAGGAAGTGTAATTGGTGCTTTTTTTTAAATAATGTTCTTTACGAATTTGTTACTCAGCCCATTTCGCGTGTTACCATGAATAAGCAACTGGAGGAACTGGCTGATTGTAATCCTGGATTCTATTTGGACGATGAGAACTACTATGGGTGGCATTCCTGGATGGGCAGGGAATTTGTGCTACGTGCAGCCTTTATTTATTTATATAAATCTATTTTATATATTGCACACCCCCAACACACATATGACACTCCCACCAGTGCCAATACTGCTGCATGGATTGATCAAGTTAGATTTGGTTTAAATCTAATGGACAGAGCTGGGGAGCAGGACTCCCCAGTGCCACTGCTTTCTTCTTGTCTCTATGGCTCGAGTTACTCTGTACCAAACAGAACCGTTTTGATGTAGTCACTTAGCTGAGCTGTACGAAAGTTATTGAAAACCTCGTACCGAATGAACAAGGGGAAATAAAGCTGTCAGGGAAACATTACGAAACTAACAATAAATAATAATAAAAGTAAGTGACGTCATCTCTCCACTGGGGTGCGTACAAAGTATAGGGACTCCTTAGATCCAAACAATTAGCTCATCCCCACTTAGAGCTGAGGTGTACCTCATAGTCTTATCCAACAAGTCCTGAGCGTATGAACATAGGCAGACCTTGTTTTGATACTCTCTGGTTAGAACCTCAATTCTGGAGTCGCTTCTTGTTGAAATATTGTGATAAGGAAGGGCTGTGAGACAAGGAATATTCCTGCTGCCTTTGACTTTTACGGAGTCCTTCCATCCTATTTGTGTTTTTAACTTGTATGAAACTGAGGAAACTGCTGCCCAGTACTAGAGAAAATGGGAAGTTTACTGTCTGTTTAGTACAAGATACTTTTGGATCCACTCTACCAGGCCGGAACACCAAACTGTAGTTTGATTGGATTACTAAGCGGTACTTGGAATAGAACAGGAAACTACACAAAGCAAGAGTATCAAAATGTACCTGGCCTGGCACTCCTAACTGCAGCTGGATTGGTACTTCAAAGACGACCTAAGCTGGAGCTCCTCCATCAGGTTTCCAATTCGCTCAGAACCATGAGCACACAAGGAACCTTCTAGAAATGTGTTATTAGATGGCATCATAGAGGACCTCAAGGACACTTTAGTATCTTAATAATGAAAACATTATGTTTCTCTTTAAAATCAAATGGTCATGAATGAAGGATGGTTTATATGGTTATTTTATATTTTAATTGTGCCTCCACTTGTTTCTGTTTTATAGAATAGGAATATTCTGAATAGTCTGAAAACCCCATGATCACCCGCATTGCAAGTCCACTGTCCACTGTTGTGTTGCCTCTTTTTTCTGCAAGTAATATAAATCATTTCTGATTTATTTATTTAAAGGGGATTTAACCCTGTTTAAAAAAAAATTTAAATGTTCGAAATGATGTTCTGATGTCAGAATTATGTGCAGCTGTCTGCCTCTGGGAGACACCAATGTTTGCAATGTAATCTGGAGCCAATTTGTGATATGAAACATTTCAGAGAATTTTGACACAGAAGAAATCGACCTTCTGTCATACGGCGAGCTGGGCTTTTTTACAACTCAGCGGGAACGGACGATTCCCTCAGTAAGTCTCATTCTTTCTGCAAGGCTCTGGGTGAAAGAGAAGCAACCTCAGGCTGTGACTGCGAACTGAGCTTCTCTGCAACAGTGAGCTGCAAGGCTCAGAACACTCCGATGAGTGTTTTAATTAAATTTCAACAGCGCGCTCTGAATTGTTCAGCAGAGTTGCGTTCACCTTTAATTTGTAAGATAATAAGAAAATGCATTTACTGTTGTTTTCATATCTTCACGCTCTTCCCTTGGAGAATAATGCAAATTAGTGGATGGATTTGCAGGCTGACAGGCCATGGCGTGAACACTCTTTCTAGCAGTCGTTAGGGTGGTTAATCCTATACGGTAGGAGGGCTTTATTACAACTCGCATGGTGGGGCGGGTGCATCAGAGTGCCTCAAACACCCACACCCACACCCACATCCCACTGGATGTCAACCGTGAATACAGAACTGGAGCTCTGATCTCTGCTCACCGGGACTGTCTGGAGCAGGGTTCGAACACTACACCTTCTGACTCCGAGATAGGAATGGTACCACTGAGCCAAAGGGTCGCTCCTAATATAGACACTCAATGTTACTTCTAGCTTGGACGATATGAACTGAAGGAAAATAAGGAGGCAACAGAACATTGGGCATAAGGCATCAAATGTGGGGCCCGTGTTAAAGGAGACGGTTTAATTGATTTCCCAGTCCCCATACTGACAGTAGGTATCTAATTTGGCAATCGGTGTTGTATAATTCCAGAAAGTTGGTATTTTGGGTTCATTTTCTGGGATATTTTAACTCATCCTGGACATCAGGTTTTGTTTGTATCAGGCTCTTTCCAACAGATTCAAAAGGGAATGTTAACAGAATTCAGGAATGCAGTTTACGTGCCTTGCAGGAGGAGTATTTTGTCATTTTTGAATTTATAGTAAGGCTGCTGTTGCCTGATGTCTCACTCACTGATGATTCACAGATGAGAAAGAGGTGCTCTTACAGCAATAACACAAGATTATCCAAACCTCAAAATTGTCTACGTTTGTTGTAGCGCACACCAATCCATCTATTTTATTTTAAATGATAATTACTATTGTGCATTGTGAGCCAGACAAAACAGGCCTGTTTTCTTAAAAATAATCACTCTTACAGTGGAGTTTTCTCAATTGCTTGGGTGCTGGATTCATGTGCAGTGACATCAGTGAGTGCCAGATACAAGCTTTGATGATGTAGAAAAACGTAAAATACCAATCATCAATATAGAAGTATATTGCAATGTTATACTGTTGGGGGTTTGCATTGCATTGTATTGTGTAAAGATGTTCTGAATATTGGGAATTGTTTTGGTATACCATATGGGATACCAAACCACTGGGAATTCTACATGTAGACTGAGGCCTTAATGTTTTACTTTATTGTCATATGACAGTTCCTGATGTCCTAGTTACAGGTAAACCAGCAGACACAGATAAAGCAGGTAGTGACATATAGAAGTTAGAGTGCTTTCTGCTCAACCTTCAGTCTCAGTTGTTCTTAGAGAACAGAAAAGGAAATCTTAAAGATTCTTGGAATTTCAACACACAACATTGTTCTTCTGAGAGCAGAGAAGGTTTAGGGGAAATTTAATACAGGTGTTCAAAATTGTGAGGGGTTTTGATACAGTAAATAGGGAGAAACTATTTCCACTGCCAGGAGGGTCGGTAAGCAGTGGACACAGATTTAAGGTGATTGGCAAAAGAACCAGAGGGGAGATGAGATTTTTTTTTACACAGCGAGTTGTTATGATCTGGAATGCACTGCCTGAAAGGGTGGTGGAGGCAGATTCAATGATAACTTTCAAAAGGGAATTGGATATATTTTTGAAAGGGGAAAATTTGCAGGGCTTTGGTGAAAGAGCAGGGGAGTGGAACTAATTGGATAGCTCTTTCAAAGAGCCAGCACAGGGACGATGGGCAGAATGGCCTCCTTCTGTGCTGTATCATTCTATGAAATTGGTACTTTTACTCACTGATCCATCAGAGAAAGCAAGGTATTTATTTTATATAATATATATTCTTTAAAAATTGTAGGATTAAAACTTGAATAAAGCTGAAAGAAATCTTACTGTGTTGGTTTATACACACTGTGGTCATTCATAGAGAATGCTCCTGGGGTCGTAATCACATGTTAACTCATCCGAGTCAAGGGATAGCTCCCTCACTGGGCCGGTGCTGTTGTTTATCTCGCTGTACCCATTAGTTTACAGAATTGATGCCTCTATACAAAAGAACATTTCTTATGTTCTTATATACGCCACTTACATAAAGTACAAATCAATCATGGGTATGCGTGTATAATCTTAGAATTATCCGCATGATTCCTGTTCAGGATTACTGAGGCTGCGTTACTTTGACTTCTGCAACACAGTGCTGACACCATCAATGATCTCACTCATCCCGCCAAATAATAACTGAGGTGTGCGCATACGTGTTATTGTCTGTGTATATTTAAATAAGATATGTCTACATTTAAGACACTGATGCTATTAAGGTGCTCTGTGATTATGGGTAAAAGCGGCCTGGTTATGGGGAAAAAATATGATTTTAATAGATATTAACTTAAAACTTTCTTACTTTGAATTCCACATTTTTTAGTGGTTGGGGGGATTTTGAAATGTAATTAACCCCCATGTTGTGTAGGAGTAGAAGTTTTCTTACTCCCGAATTGGTAAGTTTAAATCAAAGGCCTACCTGATATTCCATTGTGTTGAACCCCAGATTACAACAGTGGCTGGCGAAAGCCAGTGACCTATATGATGATCCAATGTACAATCCACCAATCACAGCTTCAAATCCCAACACTGCCTGGAATCCCTGTGAGGGAGAAAGCTGGAAGAAAAATAAAGGCCGTATTATATGGGTGGCAGCAGGTTCTGATTCTGGCGCACCTACTGTTCAATACGTTTAAATTGTTTGCTCTCTGAATGGCAGTGATGATGTGATGGAGTCATCAGCATGTCTAATTGTCAGGAGAATAGAGTGTGTCTGATATCCACCTCCCAAAGACCCGATTCTGTCATTCGGAACAAAGCGCCTGCACAACATGACCTTTCTAAATGGTTTGGTTGGGAATCTTGAACTGAGAGAGACTCCTGCTGTGAGCAGGATGACGACACTGCCTATGCTGCACTCCCTGGTCCATGCATTGCAAGTAACTTGCTGCTGAGATTCTCAGGATAGCCTTATTGGCACATAAACTTTAACATCACCACACCAATGTACAAACAGGGACGTTTGGGAGGCTTCAAGTAGCCCTCTTTCAGCTGAAAGGGCAGCTGTCTAACTCACGGAATCACAATCCCCAAGTTTGTCCAATCTTATAGCACACATTGGCTATGCAATTAGTAAGGGGTACACCCAAACCAATCATTTTATAAAGAAAATATTCTAAAGACAATTTTATACCCTCAATCTTTTCGATGAAAATCTGGCCTAATGGAGTGGCTTCTCTACATTACATCTAATGACATGGTTCTCACACACAACAACAGGTGGTCTTTTGGTCATGAAGCTCAAGCGTGGGCTGGAATCTTCCTGTTCATAAGCAGTCTCGAAAACATTGCTGGGAGGATCTTGCTGAGATCTTGACTGAACTGAGAATTCTAGTCTGCCTGTGTATCATACGGCCATTTAACCTTTCAGTTTTTACCTCCTAGATTGGAACTAACTTCTAGTTCAGTCAGACATCTGTCCTTTCTGCCAGTGGTACTCGCATTGCCCAACAAGGAAGCATTTCTTTCAGAAGTAGTACCATTCCAATGCTCTCCTGGCCGGCCTCCCACCTTGCAACTCCCATAAACTTGATCTCAAACAAAACTCTGCTGTCCATAACCTAACTCGCACCAAATCCCATTCACTCATCACCCCTGTGCTCACTGAACTACTTTGGCTCCTGGTCCGGCAATGCCTCAATTTAAAAATTCTCATCTTTGTTTTCAAATCCCTCCTTGGCCTTGCTCCTCCCTCTCTCTCTCACCTCCTCCAGCCCTACAACTCTCCAAGATCTCTATTCCTCCAACTCTGGCCTCTTGCATGCCCCCCGATTTCCTTTGCCACACCATTGGCAGCCGTGCCTTCTGTTGTCTAAGCCCCAAGCTCTGGAATTCCGTCCCTAAACCTCTCCGCCTCTCTACCTCAGATTTTGTCTGATAATGCTCCTGCGAAGCACCATGGGACATTAAAAAAAATAAAACAGAGACTTGCATTTACATAGCGCCTTTCACGACCTCAGGACATCCCAAAGCACTTTACAGTCAATTAAATACTTTTGAAGTGTAGTCACTGTTCGAGCAGAGAAGCTTAAGGGGCGATTTAACAGAGGTGTTCAAAATGATGAAGGGTTTTGATGGAGTAGATAGGGAGAAACTGTTTCCACTGGCAGGAGGGTTGGTAACCAGAGGACACAGACTTAAGGTAATTGGCAAAAGAACCAGAGGTGAGATGAGGTGATTTTTTTTTACACAGCGAGTTTTGATGATCTGGAATGCACTGCATGAAAGGGCGGTGGAAACAGATTCAATAGTAACCTTCAAAAGGGAATTGGATAAATACTTGAAAAAGAAAAATTTGTAGGGCTATGGGGAATGAGCAGGAGATTGGGGCTAATTGGATAGCTCTTATAAAGAGCCGGCACAGGCACGATGGGCTGAATGGCCTCCTTTTGTGCTGTAAGATTTTATGATTCCATCAGGATTACAAACAAGAAACTGCGCAGTGACATTACAGCATAAATCGCATCACCAAATGTCTGCTGCTAAGTTATATTCTCAATTTTCTCCCATCTTTCATGTCCTTGTCTCATCCTCGGACACAGATCTCTGGCCATTCTCCAATACCTCATCTCAATAGCCATTCCTCACATATAAACCTGGACAGTGAACATTGGCAAGCGATGTCTACACTAGGGTTCCCAACTCTGGTTGGACATATTCCTGGAGGTGTCATCACATACCTGCCTCCAAATGCCCTGCTCCCACACTCCTGCCATTGGTTGCCCAACATGTCCATCCTCGTGGCACCTCTCCTTCCCACCATAATTGGCTTAATGGGAATGGTGGCATAGTGGTTATGTTACTGGACTAGTAATCCAGAGGCTAGTAATCCAGAGGCCTGACTAATGATCTGGAGACAAGAGTTCATAATCCCACCACGGCAGCTGGGGAAATTAAATTCAGTGAATTAAATAAATCTGGAATAAAAAGCTAGTATCAGTACTGGTGACCATGTAACTACTGGATTGTCGTAAAAACCCATCTGGTTCACTAATGGCCTTTAGGGAAGGAAATCTGCCGTCCTTACCTGGTCTGGCCTGTAAGTGACTCCAGACGCACAGAAATGTGGTTGACTCTTAACTGCCCTCTGAAAATGGCCTAGCAAGTCACTCAGTTGTCAAGAAGGTAGCTCACCACCACCTTCTCAAGGGCAATTAGGGATGGGCAATAAATGCTGGCCTTGCCCACATTCCATGAATGAATATTAAAAAATTATTAGCCGACTGTCAGTCAAAACAGCTTTTTTCCCATGTCCAGTATTTTCATAACTAGTAAACAAGTGTTCAACGATTTAAAAAAAAACATTTTTCTAATGCCCCTATGATTTTTCTCTTGGGTTGCTCGCAGCAGCGTCTTGAAGATTAATCTTTCATTCCTGGAGACTCCTGGGCAATCCTGGAGGGTTGGCAACCCTAGTCCACACACGCTTATTTCCTGTAGGACATTGGCTAAGAATGGAAATGGCAGCTGAATTTTTTTTTAAAATTTCCCCCCCCTGCCCTTGTCCCAAGTTTATGGGCCCCAAGGACAATTCTAGTGTCAGTAGCACCACCTTGGGTGAGATAAACTAACTCAACCCAGGCCAGAGATCGAACCTGTGACCTTCACTAGTCTTAGGGTTGCCAACTCTGGTTGGACGTATTCGTGGAGGTTTTCTCACATGACCTCCTGCCTCCAACTGCCCTGCCCAATCAAACAGTCTTTTATTCTCATCTCCAATACTTTTTTATAAATAATAAACAAAAGCATTCAAAGAAAATTTAAAATATACACAATATACTGTTTAATGTGCTTATAAATTAGTCTGTATAAGTGATTGTAATTATTTCTTTTAAAAATACATATTCTATGAAGCCTTTAATATTAACACACTCCTGTACACTGATGTATTGGCGTGCTCTCTTGTAACACAATTTAGATTTGCTAGAATGTTACTATTTTTCTAAGAGATATGACTCGCTCTGTATTAATATATGTTCAATAAAGCATACAGTCATTTTTACTGGTGTTTTGATTTGATTTAAAAGTCAGAAATGTTACTGGGTCTTGTACAACAGCAATTAAAGTCCTTGATTACTATTATGTCAGCCGTGGCTCAGTGGGTGGCACTCTTGCCTGTGAGTCAGAAGGTTATGGGTTCACGTCTCACTCCAGAGACTTGAGCACAAAATCGAGGCTGACACTCCAGTGAGGGCATGTCAGAGGTGCTGTTTTTCAGATGAAACATTAAACTGATGCCCCATCTGCCCTCTCAGGTGGATGTAAAAGATCCCACGGCACTATTCAAAGAAATGCAGGGGAGTTCTCCCTGGTGTTCTGGCCAATATTTATCTCTCAATCAACATCACTAAAACAGATCATTATCAGTATCACATTGCTGTTTGTGCGACCTTGCTGTGCACAAATTGGCTGCTGCATTTCCTACATTACAACAGTGACTACACTTCAAAAGTACTTCATTGTGATGTCCTGAAGTTGTGAAATGCGCTATATAAATGCAAGTTCTTTGCTTTACTTTGTTTGTTACAATTTGAACTATCTCCCAATGCTGTTAACTTGTGCGCACAGCTAAAAGGCAACCCACATCCACTATCAACTGAAGGTTGCAACCTAATGAGTCTCTTCTTCTTCTTAGGCAGTCCCTCGGAACTGAGGATGACTTGCTTCCACACTAAAAATGAGTTCTCAGGTGACTGATGAGTCCAATGCGGGACCTACAGTCTCTGTCACAGGTGGGGCAGACGGTGGTTGAAGGGGCGGGCGGGTGGGTGGGGTGCTTGGGTTGACGTGCGCTCCTTCCGCTGTTTGCGCTTGGCACTTGCTCCCGGCGAAGAGACTCAAGGTGTTCGGCGCCTTCCCGGATGCTTCTCCTCCACTTTGTGCGGTCTTGGGCCAGGGATTCCCAGGTGTCAGTGGGGATGTTGCACTTTTTCAAGGAGGCTTTGAGGGTGTCCTTGAATCGTTTCCTCTGCCCACCTGGGGCTCTCTTGCCGTGTCAGAGCTCCGAGTAGAGAGCTTGTTTTGGGAGTCTCGTATCGGGCATGCGGACAATGTGGCCCGTCCGTCGAAGCTGATCAACCGTGGTCAAAGCTTTGATGCTGGAGATGTTGGCCTGAGCGAGAACACTGATGTTGGTGCGCCTATCCTGCCAATGGATTTGCAGGATCTTGCGGAGGCAGCGTTGGTGGTACCTCTCCAGTGCTTTGAGGTGCCTGCTGCATATGGTCCATGTCTCTGAAGCATACAGGAGGGCGGGTATCACTACTGCTCTGTAGACCATGAGCTTGGTGCTGGGTTTGAGGTCCTAATCTTCAAACACTCTCTTCCTCAGGTGACCGAAGGCTGCACTGGCACACTGAAGGCAGTGTTTGACTTCGTCATCAACGTCTGCCCTTGTTGACAGTAGGCTCCCGAGGTATGGAAAGTGGTCCACATTGTCCAAGGCCTTGTCATGGATTTTGATAATCGGGGAGCCAGTACTGTGTGGCGGGGGCAGGTTGGTAGAGGACCTTTGTCTTACGGATGTTTAGTGTAAGGCCTATGCTCTCGTACGCTTTGGTGAAGTTAGATCCAAGGTTGTCCCATCCTCTGTCATCGAATTACAGTATGCAGACGACGCTTGCATCTGCGCACATGCTGAGGCCGAACTCCAATTCATCGTCAACACCTTCACCGAACCTAATGAGTGGGATGTTGTTGGAACTCTAAAATATGATTTATTGCTCTCAACGTTTAGAAAGCCCTTTTTACGACTACTGGACTTTAATGAGAATCTAAAGAACTGAGAAAAATTGGTAGTGGGACACTGTATACATGGACGTCAGAGAACAGGGTTGGACTCTGTTAGCCTCACCATATCATGACCCACTGACATTCACCCCTACAAGAACAACAACAACTTGAATTTATATAGCACCTTTTATTTGGTAAACTGTCCCATGACGCTTCACAGGAGCGTTATCAGACAACATTTGGCACAGAGCCACAGAAGGAGTCATTAGGACAGGTGGCCAAAAGCTCGATCAAAGAGGTAGGTTTTAAGGAGCATCTTAAAGGAGGAGAGAGAGATGGAGAGGCAAAGAGATTTAGGGAGGGAATTCAAGTGCTTAGGGCCGAGATGACTGAAGGCGTGGCCGCCAATGGAGCAGCCAAGCAAATCGGAGATGCGCATGAGGCCAGAACTGGAGGAACGGGAGAGTTCCAGATTTCTACTACCCTTTGTGGGAAGAAGTGCTTCCCAATTCACTCCCGAGCTAGCTCTTATTTTAAGATTATATCAGGGAAGAGCACTAAGGGGAAAAAACGCAGAAACTATTTAAACACGTGCGCTGAAATAAGACATTAGATAGTTACATTTTCAAATCACAGTGAGAAATACTGATACAGGTCTGGTGTTGGTTTCACAGGAGCAGCAGCAGTGGAGATGTTCAGCGCCTGCGCAAGATCGATCCCTATCGTCACATCCGGCACTGATGCGGTGTGAAACCGCTGTATGCTCTCAGCGGGCTGCAATCGCGCGACATTTCAGGTTTCCAAGATGGCGGCGCCCTGACAACCGTGAGTGTCGCGGGTCCCGGCGGAGGTGAGGCGGCAGAATGAGATAAACCCCGGGCCCTGAGGCCTTAACATCGGACATCTCGACAGAGGGAGAGCGTGTCCAGAAAGGGAGAGGAGAGCTGAGGGAAGAGAGGAGTGGGGCTGACAAAGGGCAGTGGGAGACTCTCCAACCAGTGCAATCTGAAATGCTGGAAACGCTCAGCAGGTCAGGCAGCATCTGTGGAGAGAGAAACAGAGCCAACGTTTCAGGTCGATGACTTTTCATCAGTGTAGTATGACCCCTGACCCCCCCTCATCCATTCTTTTAGTAATGATCTTCAATTTATCCCCTCTAGTTATTTGCTTACTGACCAATGGGGATCTTTTCCCCTCCATTTTAGTATCACATTCTCAGAAATGCCTCATACCATGAATTGAGAGGGTGGATTAGCCCATCCACCACCTTAATCATTCACTCCCTCCACCACCTGGCGCACTGTGGCTGCAGTGCGCACCATCTACAAGATGCGCTGCAGCAACTCGCCAAGGCTTCTTCGGCAGCACCTCACAAGCCTAGAATGACAAGGACAGCAGGTGCATGGGAACCTGTGAATGTTGAGAGCAGAGGAATTGCTAGGTCGTGTTATGATGCTTTTCAAGTTTCAAAAGTACCACAACAGTAACTGTGTTTTTATTTTTTTCTTCTTGTTACAGCTTGTAAGAAAACAGCGCGTGTGTTCCATCGCGGCAGGTTCAAGCTATTTGTGTACTTCACATCCTCACCATGAATATCCACCCAGCTGGAAGTCAGCTTGTTAGGAACTTGAGACTGTGTAGCTTTCTCTCTCGAGGATGTACATTAACTGGTTTTAGAAGCTGTAGCACTCTCATCCAAAAATATGGATTTGCATCACTGAAGAGGCAGAATGGCTTCCCTTACTGTCTGGGAAATCATATGGGTTTAACATCAATCCGCTTCTATTCTTCTGAAAAGACACAGCAGCAAATTCCTAAGACAGTATTGGAGAATGAGCCAGAAGATGGGAATAACCATGCCAGAGAAATCAAGGACTCCAGTGTCGTATCTGTACCTTCCACTGGCCATTCAACAAAAAGGACAACTACTCAAAATCCAGCGCTGCTCGCTGAGGATTTTAACGCTGAGTGGAAAACTGTATCATCAACAGAGAGGGCAAAGTCTTGGGAACAATTCTTTGACAGGCTTCGGAGGTGCACCTCTCCCAGCGACGTGCTAGACCTGTACGTAGAATCCACAATGACCTGGAAACAGATCAGCAACTGTCTGATGACCATGTGGGAGACCACCAAGAGGATGTCGGAGGATCAGAAACGATACGAGCGGAAGCTGATGTTCGAACACCCGGTCTTTGAGAAGATCTGCCAGCAGGCATTGAACGAAGCTCAGTTAATGAAGTGTAATGACCTGGCGTATAGTCTCCTTGCTTTGGTAAAGATAGGAGTGTCCCAACATAGCCGGCTCATTCATACACTGCTGAGAGTGATTCAGGTAAATGCAATTGATGTCTTACGAAGAGTCACTGGTAGAACTCTAGAAATAGCAGCTGGAATCTGGCTCCGTGATAGGATATCACTTTAAGAATCTCTTTGTAACAGCTGTAGTTTGATTCCTCTGGTTGACAGAACTGCAGGAAAGTCTAAAAGAGGGTGTTGATTGGCTGAAAGATATGCCTCAGCCTCTGCCCCACATTTGTATGGTCTTCCATCCTGTTATTCTTCAGCAGCAGAGTTTCAAGAATCACGACTGAGAAACTCAAAAATCTTATTTAAGAAGATTTTTTAAATTCCCGTACCTAATCAAGTGTCGGTAATGAACAGGGGTGAGCCTGTTGTGTTTAGCAGGTGCCTTTGCTCTGGTTCTAATACTGGCGTTCTGATCCGTGATTGTATTTCTACTTTGAATCCTTTTTGAGGCCTAATTGGAGGCGTTTAAAATGATAAAGGAATTCGATCGGGTAGCTAGAGGGAAACTATTTCCTCTGGTGGGGTAATCCAGAACAAGGGGGCATAACCTTAAAATTAGAGCTAGGCCATTTAAGAGTGAAATTGGGAATCAGTTTTTCACACAAAGGGTAGTGGAAATGTGGAACACTCTTCCCCCAAAAGGCTGTGGATCAGTTGAAAATTTTAAGACTGAGATTGATAGATTTTTATTCGGTAAGGGTATCCAGGGATATGGATCAAAACTGGGTAGATGGCGTTGAGGTACAGATCAGCCATGATCTAATTGAATGGCGGAGCAGGTTCAAGGGGCTGAATGGCTTCCTCCAGCTCCTATGTTTTCTGCCTCAGTTTTATACAGTTTAAAGGAATGGTGTGTTCTTGCAAAATAAGATGCAGAATTTAATGGAAGAAAAAAGCCTGACTTCACAAATATCTTAACCCTAGTCAGTTTTAAAATGTCTGACCTATAGCAGCTATTCCGTGAAGAAACAGTAATGATGGACTGCTATTTCTTCTAATTTCGGATGAACATTGATAGCTGTTGAATTAAGTTTTGGGACTGTAACTCCGTATGTAAAGACGGGTAAATTACTGATACTGTATTTAAGAAGGGAAATGGGACATGCCCAGGTAACTATAGACCAGTCAACTTAACGTCGGTGGTAGGGAAGATAATGGAATCCCTACTAAAGTCAGCATGGCTTTCAAAAGGGAAAGTCTTGCTTGACCAACCTCACTGAATTCTTTGAAGAGGTAACAGGGAGAGTAGATAAGAGTAATGTAGTAGATGTAATATATCTAGATTTCCAAAAGGCCTTCGACAAGGTACCATATAATAGACTAATGAATAAGCTCAGGACATGTGGAGTCGGGACAAGTAGCAGAATGGACAGCTAACTTCCTGCAAGATAGAAAGCAGAGAGCAGGGGTAAAGGGTAGCTATTCAGAGTGGCAGAAGGTGGGAAGTGAGGTCCCACAAGGATCAGTGCTGGGACTACTGTTGTTCACAATTTACATTAACGCTTTAGACTTTGGAATCAAAAATGAAATTTGTAAATTTTCGGACGACACCAAATTCTGAGGAGGACTGCAACAAATTACAAGACGACATTAATAAACTTGCAGAATGGGCATATAATTGGCGAATGCATTTCAACATAGATAAGTGTGAGGGATTACATTTTAGTAGGAAAAATAAGGAGGTCACATATTGCTTGGAAAATAATCTAAATGGGGTAGAGGAGCATTGGAATCTGGGAATACAAATACACAAATCACTAAAAGTAGCGACACAGGTTAATAAGGCCATTAAAAATGCAAACCAAGCACCAGGGTTTATTTCTAGAGGGATAGAATTGAAAAGTAGGGAAGTTATGCTAAACTTGTATCGAACCTTGGTTAGACCACACTTGGAGTACTGTGTACAGTTCTGGTCGCCATATTATAAAAAGGATATAGAGGCACTGGAGAGGGTGCAGAGAAGATTTACAAGGATGATACCAGAACTGCGAGGGTATACATATCAGGAAAGGATGAACAGGCTGGGTCTCTTTTCTTTGAAAAGAGAAGGCTGAGGGGTGACCTAATAAAGGTCTTTAAAATTATGAAAGGTTTTGATAGAATAGACACAGAGTGTTTCCATTTGTGGGGAAGAGCATAACTAGAGGCCATCAATATAAGATAGTCACCAAGAAATCCAATAGGGAATTCAGAAGAAACTTCTTTACCCAAAGAGTGGTGAGAATGTGGAACTCGCTAACCACAGGGAGTGGTTGAAGCGAATAGTATAGATGCATTTAAGGGGGGGGTTAGATAAGCATCTGAGGGAGAAGGGAATAGAGGGTTATGCTGATAGTTAGATGAGGAAAGACAGGAGGAGGCTCAAGTGGAGCATGGACTGGTTGGGCCGAATGGCCTGTTTCTGTGCTCTATATTCTATGTAATTCTATGTACTTATTAATACATATCACAAATTGTTTTGCTGCCTTATGTCTGTCTTCAGTGCTGTATGGTTATTTGAGCTCATTTAGAAAGTGCTTTAAAGATTGGTCATTCTAACCACCTCATTCTTTTATTAGAGTTGCAATCTTGAGAGTAGGGATGCAAACCATTTGAAAAATCAATATGTACGACACAAAGTAGGACGTAGGGTTGATACATCTGATGTTCAACATGAACTCAGTTCTTCATTGTCTCCCAACAGAGGGTCAAAAGTCAGTTCTCATTCCGAGCATATACATATCTGAGAAGCCCACATTTCCTCTGTACAGACTCACTGCATTCTGTCGACTAGTGAATGGTATGGTAGTGTAGTGGTTATGGTATTGGACTAGTAATCCAGAGAATTTGAGTTCATAATCCCACTATGGCACCTGTAATAACCTGTCTGTGTCTTGTAGGAGCGTTTGAACGAGTTTGATGAGAGGGCTCTCTCAGTGCTGTCCAGTTGCTTGCGGAACATGGAAGACAGCAAGAGCGTAGATGCACTGCGAGTAGGCCTGAGGTAAGGTGGTGACACGTGAATCTACTCCTCGCATGGACCATAAACTCAACCTCTTCCTCATAAGTGCCCCAACTCCGTACAAATATTAGAAGTGCTGCAATCCAAATGATGCCATCAGCATGCTCCCTATATTCCATAGAATGTACAGCACAGAAACGGGCCTTTCGGCCCAACTGGTCTATGCCGGTGTTTATGCTCCACACGAGCCTCCTCCTATTAGTGACTATCTTCTATTTATGACCCCTAGTTTTGAACTCCCCACCAGTGGAAAAATCTTCTCTATGTCTACCCCCATCAAACCCTTCATAATTTTAAAGACCCCTATCAGGTCACCCATCGGCCTACTCTGGAGAAAAGAGCCCCAGCAAATTCAGTCTTTCCTGATGGTTGTACCCTCTCAGTTCTGGTATCATCCTTGTAAATCTTTTTTGCACTTTCTCCAGTGCCTCTGTATCCTTCTATATGAATGAATTGTATTTTAACAATCAAGAGCAATTAAAAAAGGAAGTTAAAATTATGTGAAAACTAATCGGACTATTTTAGAACTATTTTTCATTTTAAGAATTGGCCCTCATACTGAAACAATCTCTTACGGTTTCACCTGTACTCTGATAATACTATCCTTGTGTTAGCTCTGTGCTCCTCCTATTGCTACGCCTGTGTTGCTGCAACTGGCTACTAGCACAGAATAAAGTGGGTGGGGGGAATCTTTTACTCCTCGTAATGCTGCCCTTCTATTACTGATTCAGAACAAGGACTATGGTATTCCTTTTCTCCTAATGGGTTATAATTCCACTCGGCCACTCCTGACACGTGCTGGGAGGTGGGAAATCCCACACTTCCAGCTGACAATTGTGCGTCTGTTCAAAGTTAATGGATGGACAGTAACAGGCTGGGAGTACGCAATTACCCGATATGCAGTCCCAGCATGCACCAGGAGCGGCTCGGCAGGATTCTCATCACAGCGTTACTTCCGATTTATTCTGCTTATCCAGATTGTATACGATTCCAAATGATTGGAAATAGCTTCTGAAGCAGTAAAGTTTTGTACCTGTATAAAGAGAAATGGACAAGGTGTTTGGTGTTGGCTCCTGGTAGGCTACTCGTAGAACTGCGCATTCCAAAGATCAAGACGGTGATGGCCCTGCAGACCATGATGAGGTGCATTGGCAAAGATTCCCCACTGCCTCTAAAGAAGAAGCTGGAGGTAGGAAGCTGCTTCTTCATTCTCGGGATGGGGGCGTCACTGGCAAGGCTGGCATTTGTTTCCCATCCCTACCTGCCCCTTTGCGAAGGTGGTGGTGGCCACTTCAGGGGACAGTTGAGAGTCAGCCACGTTGGTATGAAGTCAGACATAGGCCCAGATTGGGTAAGGACGCCAGGTTTCCTTCCATAAAGGCCATTGGTGAACCAGTTGGGTTTTTGCGACAATCCACAGCTTCACGGTCACTTTTACCGAGACCGGCTTTTTATTTCATCTGTGGAAAGGAGCAGGTGCAAGTTTTGGGGGAATGTTTGCACCTTACCCCCCCCCCCGTGACCTCCCTTTATAATGGCATCCAACAGGCACAGAATAAGATGGTGACCTTTGCCATCCGTGCCACTCCATCTGGGGGAAGAGAGGAGAGGAGAAAATGAACAAAAATCTAAAGAAGGAAACAACTTGAGGGGGGAGTGCTGGGGATGAAGGAGCATCCCTTCCTACTCTATGTGGGACACCATTTTCAGCAGGAAATTGGCTGTTGGGTTTGGGGGAGCTTGCAGAATTGAAGTTGTGCATTTCCATCACTGGCAGTCCTATCCCAGTTCACAGGTTTATGCCACCAGTATAACTAATGCTGCCGGCAGACATCTCGGTGCAGTACCTTGCAAGTTAATAGGGATGGGGAGGGGAGGAAACGAAAGCAAGTGGTACAGCTGTACAGTGCTCTGGTTAGATCGCACAGGAGTACTCTGTTCAGTTCTGGGCACTGCACCTCAGGAAGGATATGCTGGCCTTAGAATGATAGCGGGGCTTAATTATGAGGACAGGTTGCATAGACTAGGCCTGTATTCCCTTGAGTATAGAAAATTAAAGGGGTGATCTAATTGAAGTGTTTAAGATGATTAAAGGAGTTGATAGGGTAGATAGAGAGAAACTATTTCCTCTGGTGGAGGGAGTCCAGAACAAGGGGGCATAACCTTAAAATTAGAGCTAGGCCGTTCAGGGGTGATGTCAGGAAGCACTTCTTCACACAAAGGGTGGTGGAAATCTGGAACTTGCTCCCCCAAAAAGCTGTTGAGGCTGGGGGTCAATTGTAAATGTCAAAATTGAGATTGATAGATTTTTGTTAGGCAAGGGATTAAGGGTTATGGAACCAAGGTGGGTAAGTGGAGTTAAGATACAGATCAGCCATGATCTACTTGAATGGTGGAACAGGCTCAAGGGGCTGAATGTCCTACTTCTGTTCCTATAATATAAACAGATAGTGGGGCAGTGTTTCAGTGACTGCGACACAGTACTGTTCTACTGCTGTTTAGAAGCTGCTACAGATCATAAGTTGGATATTGCACTATTCCCACTTTATTCACGTAACTGGTGCTACGGATATCATTGGCACAATGCTACCATTTTAAGGCTCCAATTCAGATATGTGGTGGCATGTTGTTTTAAAATGTTAAGACCTAATATTGCCGGAGGCTAATGTGAGGTGATTTAAATACTCTTGCTTTCTGTTTGACAGAACAAAGCGCTCTCTTTGCTGAACGAGTTCACCCTTCCCAACTCTCAGTACATGTTGATCACGCTGGCAGTCATGGGCCACCGCTCACACCCGCTCTTAGAAGCCTGCAGTAACAGGATTATCGGTAAGTGAACCTCGAATTTAAAATTCTCATCCTTGTTTTAAAATCCCTCCATGGCCTCACCCCTCCCTGTCTCTGTAACCTCCTCCAGTCCTACAACCCTCCGAGATCTCTGTGCTCCTCCAATTCTGGCCTCTTGTGCATCCCCGATTTCCTTCGCCCCATCATTGGCGGCCGTGCCTTCAGCTGCCTTGGCCTTAAGCTCTGGAATTCTCTCTCTACCTCACTCTCCTCCTTTAAGACGCTTCTTAAAACCTACCTCTTTAACTGAGCTTTTGGTCACCTGTCCTAATGAGTGTCAGCTGTGGCTCAGTGGATAGCACTCTCTCCTCTGAGTCAGAAGGATGTGGGTTCAAGTCCCACTCCAGAGACTTGAGCACAAAAATCTAGGCTGACACTCCAGTACAGTACTGACAGAGCGCTGCACTGTCAGAGGTGCCGTCTTTCAGATGAGACGTTAAAACAAGGCCCCGTCTGCTCTCTCAGGTGGACATAAAAGATCCTATGGCACTACTTTGAAGAAGAGCAGGGGAGTTCTCCCTGGTGTCCTGGCCAATATTTATCCCTCAACCAACATCACTAAAACAGATTATCTGGTCATTATCACATTGCTGTTTGTGGGAATTGGCTGCCACGTTTCCTACATTACAACAGTGACTACACTTCAAACATACTTCATTGGCTGTAAAACGCTTTGAGACGTTCGGTGGTCGTGAAAGGTGCTATAGAAATGCAAGTCTTTCTTTCTAATATCTCCTTGTGCGGCGCGGTGTCAAATTTTGTTTGACAACACTCCTGTGAAGCGTCTTGGAACGGTTCACTACGTTAAAGGCGCTATATAAATTCAAGTTGTTGTTGATTTGCAGTTTTGGATGAACCCCGACCGTTTAATGAGAATGCTTGTCAACGTTTCCCAAGTTTGGGAATGTCCTAACATCCAGGTCCACTCTGTTCCCTGATTCCTCCTGTGTACAGTCCTGACATTTGTGGAGGTCACATGGCCTTGTCAGCACTGCTTCCTTTCCCTCCTTGTTGTGTTCCCCACATTGCGGTTATGCTACAGCACACGCCATTCCCCAAGAAGAAAAGAAGACTTGCATTTCTACAGCGCCTTTCATGACCTCAGGACGTCCCAAAGCACTTTACAGCCAATGAAGTACTTTTGATGTGTAGTCACTGTTGTAATGTAGGAAACGCGACAGCCAATTTGTGCACAGCAAGGTCCCACAAAGAGATGAGATAAATGAAACATAATCTGTTTTAGTAATGTTGGTTGAGGGATATATATTGGCCAGGACACCGGGGGGATCTCCCCTGCTCTTCAAATATAGTGCCGTGGGATCTTTTACGTCCAACTGAGAGGGTAGATGGGGCTTCGGTTTAATGTCTCATCTGAAAGGCAGCAGCTCGGACAGTGCAGCACTCCCTCAGTACTGCGTTGGGAGTGCCAGCCTAGATTTTGTGTTCAAGTCTCGAGGGTGACTTCTGACTCAGGCGAGAGGTTTAAATGTTTTTAAAGTTGGATACTTGGAAGGTTTTATGCGTCACCTAGTGATTCAGTACAGTACTAGTGACTGGAATGTGGTTTGGTAGGTTGGTATTCTCTGTTTATTGATCTAGAGTCGACTACATTGGTGCTGTCCTCGGTTCGTTTGATGCCAAACCATATGTGCTGGAGATCTCAGTCTGAGACAGCAGTCACCTTTTTGACTGTCTCGAAGACAGTTTCATAGATGAATTTCTCATCCTTGTGTTCAAATCCCTCCATAGCCCCACCCCTCCCTATCTCTGCAACCTTCTTTAGCCCTAAAACCCTCCGAGATCTCTGCACTTCTCCAATTCTGGCTTCTTGAGCATCTCCGATTTCCTTCGCTCCACCATTGTCGACCATGTCTTCAGCTGCCTAGGCCCTAAGCTCTGGAATTCCCTCCCTAAACCTCTCACGTCTCTCTCCTTTTAAGACGCTCCTCAAAACATGCCTCTTTGAACAAACTTTTGGTTATCTGTCCTAATATCTCCTTATGTGGCTCTGTGTCAAATTTTGTCTGATAACGCTCCTGTGTAGCACCATGGGACGTTTTACTATGTTAAAGGCGCTGTGCAAATGCAAGTTGTTGTTGTTGGCCCCTGTAGTTTCAAGTCTAGATTGTTGATGTGGCAAGGTGGGTGTCACCAGCTGATCACCATGGTGGGTTACAGGATGTATAAAAACATAAAATGCAGGAATCAGGCAGCATCTGTGAAGAGAGAAACAGAGCTAACGTTTCAGGTCGATGACCTTTCATCAGAACTGGAAGATGTTAGAGATTAGCAGCTTTTAAGCAAATACAGAGCCTGGGGGAGGAAAGAACACAAGGGGAAGGGTCTGAGATGAGGTGGAAGGCAGGAGTGACTAAATGACAAAAGGGATGATGTTGCAAGGCAAAAGGGGGTGGTAATGGGACAAGGAACGAAACAAAAGATGGGTCCAGAGGAGGTGTAAATGGTTACAGCAGAACGGGAGGGAAGCATGAAAAAGCAGGTGAAGTGGAGAAGGCTCCCGTGGCCCGGGAATGTGGTGGCGAAAGGTGGGTAGACCCCAGGGGGACAGGATAGCTTGACTCTCTACTTTTTATGAGGAACTCTTCAATATGTATAATTGTATCATATTATTCCGACAGAGAATATCCACGGTATCCCGTTTTGGCGACTTGTGCACATTTTGCAGTCGTGCAAGGATCTCCAGTACCGGAACCCTGCTCTACTTACTGCCACAGGCAACCACGTGGCTTCAACCCTGGCGATCTGGCAGGTTAAACAGGTAAGACGGATTCTAGAGTCGAGTCTGAAGGACCCGCCTTTCATGACTGGCTGAGCAGCTCTCTGAAGGGGACAAATTTACAGGGCTGTGGGGAAAGAGCAGGGGAATGGGACTAATTGGACAGCCCTTTCAAAGAGCCGGCACAGGCACGATGGACCGAATGGCCTCCTTCTGTGCCGTATCCTTCTATGATGCGCCTGGCCTAGGTTGCAGTGACCATTAGCAGGAGGTCCTCCAGCAGCCAAGAAAGCAACCAATCACAATCTTGGCAATTAATATCCAGGCCAGAGGTTTTAAAAAAAAAAATAAAAAAATTATGTTGAACTTTGGAAATAGGCAGCAGGTCTGTCAGCATGTTGAGAGAGCCAAGATGGAGGCTCTTCCACACACAACATTAGCCTGTCCTTTTCTCTTTCAGCTCCCGGGTGGACCTGCTGTCTATTCTCCAGCAGGTTTTGTTTTTATTTCAGATTTGGCCATATGCATCTTTTTTTTTTAGAAAAAACTGTATTTTCTCACGCCTATTGCCATCAAAATTCTACCTCAATCTTCTAACCCTGGAGAATCCCCAGATCACAAATCGGGTTGAATACTTAATAAACGAGGGCAATTGCAGTCCGGTTTGAATTCTGAATTTCTTTCTCTTCCTAGACCCTAGATTTTAATCTCATAATACTTCACCTTGAAGTGCTTGGTGGGATGGTGTAGTGGGAGCTTTAGTTATCAGCTAATCTGTGTAAAAGCTGGCTTGTACCAAAAGTGGGAAAGTGCTCCACTGCTCCAGAATGTCATTTGCACCTTGATGAGCACGAAAAACAAGAGCCACTATTTTACTGTTCTCTGTTCTAGCTAACTCTCTTCCTAATGCTATTTGCGGATCTTGGCTTTCGTCACACCGAGTTGATGGATGCGTTTGCACAGATTGTGCTGGCAAAGTCTGAATCCCTGACTTTAAAGAATGTGCTGTCCATTCTTCGCGTGTACTCCCTGCTGAACCATCGACCAGAGGAGGGGTGGATTGAGCAGTAAGTCACAGTACTGTCAGTGCTTTATCTATCTCTGCTCAGGTGTTCCTTGCATTAACACAACAACAACTTGTATTTATATAGCAACTTTAACGTAATTAAACGTCCCAAGGCGCTTCACAGGAGCGTTATCAGACAAAATTTGACACCGAGAAATGTAAGGAGATATTAGGACAGCTGACCAAAAGCTTGGTCAAAGGTTTTAAGGAGCAACTTAAAGGAGGAGAGAGAGGTGGAGAGGTAAAGAAGTTTAGGGTGGGAATTTGAGAGCTTACGGCCTAGGCAGCTGAAAGCACAGCCGCCACTGGGGTTTTCCTCATTTCATGTTTGGGTCTGTTGTAGGTTGATTGATTGAGATTGATTGCTATGATTAGTCAACAACTCTTAATCATTCTATCATGTGACTACCAGGATGGTAGAGGGCGAACTAGATGGATCTTAGGAATTGCTAGATGAGAAAATACTATCTCCTCTCCAGCTTGGAGAGACCCATGGGAAGAAAAATGCATTTCTGAGGTGTTTAGGAGTTGGTGGGAAAGAGCCCTTCACAGTTGCTCGTACCTCTGAGTCAGACGGTTGTGGGTTCAAGTCCCACTCCAGGACTTGAGCACGTAATCCAGACTGACACTCCAGTGCAGTACTGAGGGAGTGCTGCACTGTCCGAGGTGCCGTCTTTCGGATGAGACGTTAAACCGAGGTCCTGTCTGCCCTCTCAAGTGGACGTAAAAGATCCTACTGCACTATTTTGAAGAAGAGCAGTGGAGTTCTCCCCGGTGTCCTACCCAAAATTTATCCCTCAACCAACATCACTACATAATAGATTATCTTGTTGTTTATTTCACCGCTGTTTGTGGGACCTTGCTATGCACAAATTGGCTGGTACAATCCAAATTGTAAGAGCTCTTTGAACAAAGCAAGCAGGGTAAACAAGGTTGTAATTAAAACATTAACATATTCATGTAACTTTGACACATGCAACAGACATTTTGGCCTAGATTGTAATACCAACGGTCACCCATTAAAATGTTACTATCAGCATTAAGGAAGGAAAACCTAGGCATTCAAGTCTGCTTATTGAGTATTTTGTGCATCAACCAGACTTCATTATTTTACTTTAAGTCAACCTGGTTTTAACCCCAGATGTACTATTAAGAAAAGACAGCACAAAAAATAATATCCCACGGGCAAATTACTGATTTGGTCACGTTCATATAAGATCAGTCTTGATGAAATGTGATCTGATCGCTACCTCGTCCATGTAGAAACTTATTCCAGTTCATAACTATGAATTATTTAAGATCATGTCCAATTGATACCTAATTCATATTTGGTCTTAGATAATTTAAAATCCTTTTCATGTCTCCCTTTTTATTGCACAGTGGCTTGTTAATGGCCTTATCTCGTCTTAGGCATCTTCTGAGGTGCCATGTTAGTATAACGTGTTGTGCACCAACATGCTGAACAATGTGGTAGGACATGAGCTTCCTTGGCAATCAAGCAAAGCACTGAACAGATGCTTGTCACTTGCCCGCAGGTGAAATGGGAAGTTCATCTTGCAGGTCACCTTGATTTGTTCAAGCACACGTCCTATCAGAGGTCTAAGAGCAAGATATCTGTCCATCCTCTTGGCTGTAGGAAATGGGCTGTGATGTCTTTCAAATTATGAAGGGGTCTGATAGGGTAGACATAGAGAGAATGCTTCCACTTGTGGGGGAATCTAAAACTAGGGGCCATAAATATAAGATAGTCACTAATAAATACAATAAGGAATTCAGGAGAAATGCCTTTACCCAAAAAGTGATGAGAATGTGGAATTTGCTACCGCGTGTAGTAGTTGAGGCGAATAGCATAGATGCATTTAAGGAGAAGCTAGATAAACACATGAGGAAGAAAGGAATAGAAAGATATGTTAATAGGGTGAGATAAAGTAAATCGAGTGGGAGGAGGTTCGTGTGGAGCATAAACACCAGCATATCATAGAGTAGAATCATAGAATGATACAGCACAAAAGGAGGCCATTCGGCCCATCGTGTCTGTGCCGGCTCTTTGAAAGAGCTATCCAATTAGTCCCACTCCCCTGCTTTCTCCCCATAGCCCTGCACATTTTGACCCTTCAAGTATTTATCCAATTCCCTTTTGAAAGTTACTATTGAATCTGCTTCCACCACCCTTAAGGCGGTGTATTCCAGATCATAACAACTCGCTGCGAAAACATTTTTTTTCCTCATGTCGCCTCTGTTCCTTTTGCCAATTACCTTAAATCTGCATCCTCTGTTTACCAACCTTTCTGCCACTGGAAACAATTTCTCCTTATTTACTCAATCAACACCCTTCATGATTTTGAACACCTCTATCAAATCTCCTCTTAGCCGTCTCTGCTCTAAAGAGAACAACCAAGATTATATTAATATTTTTTCCTGTATACATTTTATAGGAGAACAACCCCAGTTTCTCCATGTAACTGAAGTCTTACATCCCTGGTACCATTCTAGTAAATCTCCTGTGCAGCCTCTCTAAGGCCTTGACACCCAAAATTGGCTACAATATTCCAGCTGGGGCCTAACCAGTGTTTTATAAAGGTTTAGCATAACTTACTTGTGTTAGCTGCAGACTTTGAAATTATGCCCTGTATAACCCAAGTTCAGGTCATTAATATATATCAAAAAGAGCAGTGGTCCCAACACTGACCTCTGAGGGATACCACTGTGCACTTCCGTTTCGTCTGAAAAACAATCGCTCACCAATATTCTCTCTCATTTTTTTGGTGCTTGGGCCCTTTAAATTTACAGTGCAGTATCTCATCCAGCAGCAGCTTGTGAGCGGCCAGCGCGGGCCCTCCGGATTGCAGCGCGGCCGCACGCCACGCACCTTAGGAGGAACGTTGCCGCTCACCATTACTCACTACTTTCTGTCTCAGCCAATTATGTATTCACGCAACCGCTGCCCCTTTAATCCCCCGGGCATAGACCAGTTGGACCCAACGGCCTGTTTCTGTGCTATAAATTCTCTGTACAGTAATATGTAGGGAAACCTAAAAGAGAAGATAAAATGTGGAGTGTAAGTTAACTTTTAACTGTGTCTGGGTGAGAGGAAGTACTGTTCAACGCTGTTTTGCTGGCTCGTGGTTAATGTGAACCTTCGCCCAGGCATTTTGACTGGTTTTAAAAGACAAATTTAGGATTTGTTGTTTTTTTTTTGTGTTGTTTTCCCCCCAGATTTCTACAGACTTTAAGTGGTGTGTTTCAGTCGTATTTGTCAAAATGTTCTTCACTGGATCTGCTCCGTGGGGTTTACTATTTGTGTCTGATGAGCCACCATCCCCAGGCTGCTCTGAGCCAACTCTTTCAGGATGACATCCTGAGCGAGCTCCATTCGTCAGGTAAGTGATCGTCACTTACATACTTGCATCACTTTACTCTTTCCTGTCCATTTGAACTGTGCATTAGGAGCATAGGAACAAGAGTAGGCCATTCAGCTCCTCCAGCCTGTGCCGCCATTGAATTAGATCATGGCTGATTTGTACCTTAATGCCATCTATACGGCATGGTTCCATATCCCTTAATACCCTTGCCTAACAAAGATCTATCAATTGCAGTTTTGAAATTTTCAATTGACCCCCCCCAACCTCAGCAGCTTTTTTCAATTGGGGGGCGGGTGGGTGGGTGGTAAGAGTTCCAGATTTCCACTAACCTTTGTGTGAAGAAGTGCTTCCTGACATCACCCTTGAATGGCCTAGCTCTAATTTTAAGGTTACGCCCCCTTTGTTCTGGACTCCCTCACCAGAGGAAATAGTTTCTCTCTATCTACCCTATCAAATCCTTTAATCATAAGCACCTCAATTAGATCACCCCTTAATCTTCTATATTCGAGGGAATACAAGCCTAGTCTATGCAAACTGTCCTCATAATTTAACCCTTTTAGCCCCGGTATCATTCTGGTGAATCTGCGCTGCACCCCCTCCAAGGCCAATATATCCTTCCTGGGTGCGGTGCCCAGAACTGAATGCAGTTCTCTAAATGGAGTCTAATCAGAGCTTTATACAACTGTAACATAACTTCCACCCCTTTGTGTTCCAGCCCTCTTGAGATAAAGGCCAACATTCCATTAACCTTTTTAATTATTTTTTGTACCTATCCACTAGCTTTTAGTGATTTCTGTACATGGACCCCGAAATCTCTCTGCTCCTCCACAGTTTCGAGCTTCTCAGCATTTAGAAAATACTCTGATTTATTTTTCTTCGGTCCAAAGTGGATAACCTCACATTTCCCCACATTGAACGCCATCTGCTACAGTTTTGCCCACTCACTTAATTTATCAATGTTGCTTTGCAGCTTCCTGCTCCCATCTATACTACTTACTGTGCCACCTAACTTAGTGTCATCAGCAAACTTGGATATACGGCTCTTTATTCCTTCATCTATGTCATTAATAAATATAGTGAAAAACTGGGGACCCAGTACAGATCCCTGGGATGCCACTGGTCACATCCTGCCAATTTGAGTACATACCCTTCTCTTTACTCTGCCTCCTACTACCTAACCAATTCCCTACCTAACACAACCTAGCACATCCGTAGTAGCAATAATATCCAGTAGAGGATCTAGGTTTGGACCCGCTGAAATGGCCAGCTGGGTCATTTCTCTTAAGCTCCAAGTAAGCTGCAGCAAAAGATATTCATCATTGTTTTGAAATCCTCTCTGATTTTATCCTTTAACCCTTTCTAGCCAACCTCTACCAGGAGTCAAATGAGCGGATGCTTCAGTACATCAACCTGTGCCTGGAGTTAGAAAATCCTTCCTTTGCCAGGCCGACGCATGCCAATGTTGCCAGTCCCTTATTGCCCAGTGTTTCGGTGAACTTGGAAGTACAGAAGGTGCTGGATGCCATCTTGGGTGACAGCAGCCTGTATCACCAGGGGTTGGTGTTGAAAAACCTTCATTTTATAGGTATTTAATCTTTTTAAAATGATTAGTTACTTGCTGCTATTGAGAAATGTTTTTTTCTGTGGCTCCAAAAGACTAGACGGGGTTCAGTATGTTTTGCTAATAGGATGTCAAGGCCTTAGAGAGGGAGCAGAGGAGATTTATCAGAATGATACGAGGGACTTCAATTATGTGGAGAGACTTGGAGAAACTGGGATTGTTCTCCTTTGAGCAGAGAAGATTAAGGGGAGATTTAATAGATGTGTTCAAAATTATGAGGGGTTTTGATCGAGTAAATAAGGAGAAACTGTTTCCACTAGCAGGATGGTCGGTAACCAGAGGACACAGATTCAAGGTAATTGGCAAAAGATCCAGCGAGGAGATGAGAATTTTTTTTACGCAGCGAGTTGTTCTGATCTGGAATGAACTGCCTGAAAGGGTGGTGGAAGCAGATTCAATAGTAACTTTGAAAAGGGAATTGGACAAATACTTGAAAAGGAAAAATTTGCAGAGCTATGGGGAAGGAGCAGATGGAGTGAGACTAATTGAATAGCTCTTTCAAAGACCTGGCATAGGCACACACTAGAATCATAGAATCATACAACACAAGTGTGTTGAAGACAACTATTCTGAGGCAGTGCAGTGACAAGATTTGGGCTGACTTCTGCACGGTTTCTTGATGTTTGCTGTGCTCTTTGGCATTGGGAGTGAGAATTTCTTCAACTACTGTCCTTGATGTAGAAGTACAGCAATTTACAGCACAGAATGAGG
The DNA here is from genome assembly GCA_030390025.1 of Squalus acanthias. Classification (NCBI taxonomy): domain Eukaryota; kingdom Metazoa; phylum Chordata; class Chondrichthyes; order Squaliformes; family Squalidae; genus Squalus; species Squalus acanthias. The sequence continues at coordinate 99,885,685 of CM059427.1, read as the reverse complement.
CTATTTGGCCCATCCTGTCTGTACCAGCTCTTGGCTAGAGCAATTCAAAACTAATCCCACTGTCCTGATCTCTCCTCATAGCCCTGTATTTTCTCTGACTTTGATATAACACTAACTGTCTGGCTTCCAATCTCGTGCAGCCCTGATCTGTTCGGAGACCAGGACTCCGAGAAGGATGCACAGGGAGACCAGCGCCAGAGCTACCGCAACACTGGTGTATGGTCAGGTTAGAAATACACGTGCTGTACTGTAACTGTAGTAAACACAAGCAGCTTAAGAGAACAGGAGACTGGTCCAGGTGCAGAAATCTCCACATATGGAAGTTTTTGCCAGTCCCATTGTGCTTCATGTCTCTGGGTTATATAATTTTCAGCTAACACAAATTAAATTGTTTCTATTGTGACGACCTTGATTCTGATTGATTTGCATATGTTGAGCACAGTTCCTCTCTGCATTGGTGGAATCCGTATTGCCCTTTACACACCCCATCTACACTGCTTTACCCCCACCTCTGCCCTCTCATTGCCTTTCAACAGTACAACAACTTGCAATTATATAGCACCTTTAAAGTAGTAAAACGTCCCAAGGTGCTTCACAGGAGCGTTATCAGACAAAATTTGACACCGGGCCACATCAGGAGAGATTAGGACAGGTGACCAAAAGCTTGGTCAAAGACATAGGTTTTAAACAGCGTCTTAAAGGAGGCTATAGATGTAGAGAGGCAGAGATATTTAGGGAGGGAATTCGAGACCTTGGACCCATGTTAGCTGAAGGCATGGCCGCCAGTGGTGGGGCGAAGGAAGTCGTGGATACGCAAGAGGCTAGAGTTGGAGGAACACAGAGTTCTTGGAAGGCTGTAGGGCTTGAGAAGGTTACAGAGATAGGGAGGGGCGAGGCCATGGAGGGATTTGAACCCAAGGATGAAAATTTTAAATTCAAGACATTGCTGGACCGGGATCCAATGTGGGTCAGCGAGCACAGAGGTGATGGGTGAACGAGATTTGGGGCGAGTTAGGATACGGGCAGCAGAGTTTTGGATGAGCTCAAGTTTACAGAGGGTGGAAGATGGAAAGCCGGCCAGAAGAGCATTGGAATAGTCAAGTCTGGATGTAACGAAAGCATGGATGAAGGATTCAGCTGCAGATGGGCTAAGGCAGGGGTGGAGACGAGTGATATTACAGAGGTGGAAGTAGCCGGTCTTGGTAATGGAGAGGACATGGGGTCATATCATGTTTTACAAACCAGCGACGCTTCACTGGAATATTCAAACCTCAGGCACATCAATAGAAATTAATGTACGAAAAATAGAAATGTAAGCAGTATTGATTTTTTTTTAAATACATGAGATGCACGGAAACTCTTTCTAACTGCTTTCCATCAAGGTAATCTCTCTTTTCTGTGCTTCCTTCAAGATTTTGAAATTGCTTTGGACCAGGAGAGAAAGAATGTGGTCCCCTTGCCTCAGGGTGATGAGTTTGGCCGTGACACTAGCATACAGAGGTAAGGATTAGCGTCTTGCAAATCTCTTGATTGATCCAGCTTGTGTTGCAGAACTTGCTGTCTGGTGTTGTGCAGTTCGGATTTATAAGCTTTTCTATAGGATTTATACACATTTCTTCATGAGGCCTATTATACATCGGTTGCTACAGAATTATTATATATGCCTGTAATTAAAATTTTCTAGGCAATTCCTTAGAATTTCGATTAAACGTATAATCCATTAAACTGTTGCTTTTTAGTAGATTACCTATGTAATTGTCCCCTTTCTAGACACTACCTGCAAGAGTGGTGAACACAACACTTTTCACCTTTTTTCCTTTTACTTTTTAATTCCTCTTTCCAAATAAATCGGTAACTGGTAGTGTGTGACCTATTTTTTCATGACACTCTTGTGAAAGGGATCATCAAGCCTGCCCTACACTCATGATGTCTGAAGCATCATGACTTGTCACTTCCTGCTCAGCCATGTAATCTCCTGGGAGAGGCAAAGAACCCAGGGCCAGTAAGGGAAAATTTCCTCTCCAACCCCCTCAGGTGATCTCTTGAGGCAGCCTTCAGGTATATTTTATTTTTTCACTACTTTCAACCCACGCTACCTTGGGGCCTAGAGATGAAGGCAGTATGTATCGTGGACCTTCCCAGAGTCGAAGATCGGTTGCGCAAAGCCTTTGAGTGGGTGGGTGGCGTGAGAATCTGGTTGTGCCACTTATCTCTCTTGGGCTATTGCACAAAAAAAAGATCTAATCTTGCTCAGGAACCGAATATGACACTTAACACCACACCGCACTGGAAACTGGAATGACGTAGATTGCAGTTGTGGAGAAGTCTGTGGCCCAAATGATTCGGCAATCTCAGTTTGAAGGTGGGGAAGTATGGAGTGTCTGGGAGAACCTTTGAAAGAAGGGAAAATTTAGTAACGCATTTGTTTTAAGAACTGCAAAAGCAAAAAATAGTTGTTTTCAAACAAAGTCCTGTTGTAACGGCGTCAATCTTTAATTTCCTTGTTGCACACAATGCTGATGAAACGTTCCCCCTAGTAATAACCATCATTCTTACCTTGTAGAGTGGCTGTGCTTTGTGCTCCAGTATCTGCCTTTTGTCTTGGCACAATGCACCCCAAGGACAGGTTGGCAGTGAAGATTCGGCATCTCAAGGCACGAGGGTATTATGTGGTATTGGTGAGTATTTACGATGGCATCTTCAGTTTAAAGTCTTTCTAATCCAGTAGAAAAGATGGAATTGCACAAAATAATTGCTAAAAATTCAACTTTCTGGCACTCAGATTGTAATAACTCTGCAAGTGAATAAAGTTTCCATAATTGTACTGATTTTTTTGGATAGGCTTTGGGTTATTGCCTTGTTTAGTGGAAAGGTATCTGCAAATAATATAGTAATGAAGAGTTCTCCCTTGCTTGTAATCTTTTTCCAATTTTCCTTCATTTGCGAGGCCACTCAGAGTCATCGGAACAGGAGAAGGCCATTTAGCCCCTTGAGCCTGTTCCGCCATTCAGTTAGATCATGGCTGAACTGTATCTTAACTCCACTTACCCACCTTGGTTCTGTACCCCTTAATACTCTTACCCAACAAAAATCTATCCATCTCAGTATTGAAAATTTCAATTGACCTAGTCACGACAGCTTTTTATGGGAAAGAGAGTTCCAGATTTCCACTACCCCTTTGTGTGAAGAAGTGCTTCCTGACATCAGCAACGAACAGCCTAGCTCTAATTTTAAGGTTATACTCCATTGTAAACATCTGGTTTAGGTGGACACGAGGTTGGTGTCCAACAGGGGACCTCCCCTTTAGTTTAATGGCTCTGCTGTTCAAGGAGTCTTTTTTTTTTGCCAATCTCAATTGGGCCATGATTTCAAGTCTTTTTTAATTCACTCTCAAAATGTGGGCAATACTAGCAATGCTGGCATTTATTGCCCATCCCTAGTTGCCCTGAGAAGGTGGTGGTGGGCCTCCTTCTTTGTAGTGGTTTGATACAACTGAGT